>CM023482.1:96429087-96840898 GCA_013339685.2 Hyalomma asiaticum
AACGCCGTTGTTGGAAACGCTCTGGAACACACGTAAAAAGGTAGAAAACGAAAATACGAACAGAAACACACGCACACGTGTTCTGGCACGAAAACAAAGAAATAAGCGATTTCTCGAGGGAGAGTGAGAGATAGAAAGAGATAGAAGGGGAAGGGAAACGACGGAGAGAGGTGCGCTCATAAGCCTCGAAGGACAGAAAGGGGGCGACAAGGGAAGAAGGAGGAGACGTGGGAGCGAAGCCAGTGGCACAGGGAACGGATTTGGAATTGTCTAATTAGACCCCGGGTGACTTGAGGGCGCGACGCCAGTGAGGCGTACTAACGAACGCCCCCGAGAGTCACTTAAGCCGGATTGTTTCGGCCGACTGGCTTTGTATTGGTTGGCAGCGTTTGAATGCGCCCAGCCGTGCCGGCCCGAGCAGGCCGTGGCCGAGAAAATAGCGGGCCGCACTGCGGAGAAATGCCTATTCGCGCGCTCACGTTCGCTCGCCGAGCAGTGGTGGCTCCGTATACTTATTATATACTAGACAGACATCGGCGCTGCGAGCGCCGATCGACGGCTGCCTGTAGAGCTTACGGTGGCTTAAGGAGCTCCCCAAGGGGGCCTTCGGGAAGAAAGGCTGTGGGAGGACCTGCTGCCTCCGATTCTTTTTGCTCCATTTATAAGGGAAAGGATGTGCATCGCGTGTTATCGCGAAAGTGTAGATGTAAGATGTCTCCCGAGTACATGAGAGCAACGCGTATCCCCTTCATTTCTCCATGTTTGTTGGTGGTGTTGCAAACCGCAAGTTTCTTTGTCTGTGCAGGCATGTCGGTTGGGGAAAGCTCTGCTTGACTTGAAATATAACGAACTGCTTCATTCGCGACACAGTGTCATTACCGAGCGCGAGTAGCTTGGTTTCTATCATTCCATTTATTGCATTCTGTCGTTCCGTAGGTGAAGTGGATAGCAAAAAAACTTGAGGGAGCAGTGCCGCGAATTTTATCTGTGAAACAGATTTTTTTTAGTGCCTAACATTTGCTACGATCAAAAGGATAGAAACTGATGACTGACTGACTGACTGACTGACTGCTGCTCGGGAAAACAGCTTGAAACAAAGTATACAGCATAATTTACTTGTATCTGCTTTAGCGATCGATTTCATAGAGACATTTGCTATTTTCTGGATTGTACCACAAAGAAGCCTTAATTTATCCGTCGATGCCATTATCTGGTCCATTTTATTCTCGTAAGTGCTATATTCTGACGATTTCGATTCTTTCATCGAATGTGCAGTGCTAGCAATAGTTGCGTAAGGATGGCTGATCGATAGTTAATATCGAGTAACGCGGGTTATTCGCTGTTATGTGAACGGCCGTTAGCTCCATTAAATATCAATCAACGAGCCATCTACTATTTTTTCTCTTGAATGTGGCACACCATGTACCCAAAGGATATGAACGGAATGTTCACTTTCTTTAATGCTCCCTGATGCAACATCAACCTCGTATTTCTCTTTCCCTTCAAGGGTACTGCGCCGTGTGCACTTAATTTCTGTAATAATTCTTATCATGCTGCGCTATTCTCGATCAATCAGGACTGAACGTGTACTTTAGCTTTATTGTTTCGTTAATTTAAGTGGGTTCTGCCGTATCGTAACGGCTTATATTACATGCACAATTTCTTAGTGTCAGCACTTGCGTTGCTCTTTGTGTAATCTATTTATCGTAGATTTTCCTCGACCATGCATTTTAAATATTTGCGTGAAAAATTTGCTCTCATTGTATGTTCTGTTCACGTTATCACGCATACTTCAGATTCTTTATACCCCACTGTTGAACTGCCTTGGCCCTAGCTTTGTCCACCTAAATTCATTCATTCATTCATGCAATGTCTAGCCACAATTGCAGTCCTTGCAGTGCCTTTCGCTTGGTGCGATTTTTCTACTTCGCCTAACTTCTTACCTCCCTTTCATCTTGAACTTTTAACTTTTTATTTGTTTCTTCCGCTTAAAGTAGCCCAGCAATACTTTTTGAACATAGCAAAAAAAAAAAAAAGAGAGAGAACGGTGCCGATAGTTCGTGGAGGTTCCTGTGAATATGTGAGCCAAATATTATTGGGAATTCGCAATACGGTTTTGAACACAGCGGGAAAGCGCCCTCTCTTCTTTCAAGAAATGATGTTACGTGAGTCATCGACTATGTCGCTTTATATTTTTTTCGCTGCTCTTTAAGAGAGATGCGCACATTTGCTTCGTTTCTGGAATTCAAAACGAGCAAATAAAGCACAGCAGGTTATCCTTCCCCTGTCATAAAATAATTCAGTGCTAATTCTACCGCATGAGGCTTAGTCGGCGTCTTATGTGACGTCATATGTTGAAAAACGAGCGCCCTTCCCAGCTGTGTTCGTGCTCAGAGGAGCCTCGACGACTTATTGGCACCGTTTTCTGACTGCGTTGGGGAAGTGTTGCCCGGACCGATATTCGTGTGTACAACATGAGGACACTGATTGATTGATTGATTGATTGATTGATTGATTGATTGGATGACTGACTGACTGACTGACTGACTGACTGACTGACTGACTGACTGACTGACTGACTGACTGACTGACTGACTGACTGACTGCACGGTTCATCCTTCCACCGCTCCGTTGTTAAAATTTTCCCACTGAATGTTTACACAGTCGAAGTGAACATCCTCTTACTCTGTAGTTCTCAAGCTGAGACATGATTTTGATAACTTTTTTACACAGTTTCAGCAGAGATCCAATGCTCGAAAAATTTAATTTTTCTTTCAATCAAACACTGATAATTGAGGACTGGTAGCACGGCCGTAGCTTGTAGGGGCCGTGCTAGTACCGATGGTTTTGTGAAATTCAACGACTGTGCGTATCACCGTGCAGTAGGGGTGTGGCGTCAGCATTTTCCAGCGATGCTACGATGTGGCTTTATCGCGTTACATTAATTAGGTGCCACGCTTCCCAAAAATGTCACGGACAACTTGCGAGGACCCCACGATAATGTGAACAGGGTTATTAACTATTGGATTTCGCGGCATGTGCATGCTCCGTAAGAACAAAACAAAAGAAAGAAAAAGACGTTGCACACGCAATCCTATTATTTCACGACAGCATGCATTCGTACGCGGTGCAGATAGTCGTACGCCAAATTCACTGAGGAACGGGATCGCCATTAAAATATGAAATTCATGCACTGTCCACGAGCTGTTGTCAGTTAGTGACCGCAAGGTCACTAACTTACAACAGCTCGTAAACAGTGCTACCGTACTCGGTAGGCTGCCTAACACATTCGGGTGTCCTTCCTCCATTAACTTGAGCATTATCAACGAGGTTCCCCTTGAAGAGCTTCGGTGACGTTCGGGTTACAGAGGCACACGAGATGCACCGGGCTCACGCAGCTACCGTAGTCGACGTTGTAGCTCTTTTGAAACTGTGATTTTCAGTGTCTCCACTCTGGAACTTCGGCACATCATGCGAGGTCCTAACTCGATCCTCAAAAACGTAGGGTTGCAGAAAAATTCTCCAAGCGACTGATCGCGCGTGCGCTTGCTGG
This sequence comes from Hyalomma asiaticum, assembly GCA_013339685.2. NCBI lineage: Eukaryota > Metazoa > Arthropoda > Arachnida > Ixodida > Ixodidae > Hyalomma > Hyalomma asiaticum. The sequence goes on from CM023482.1 coordinate 96,432,641, forward strand.
CGCGGCACTCTCAAAAGGGTTCCTCTGCAGTTCATAATGGTTGTGAGCACCGGTATTCAAATCTCAACGCTCAAATCTCATTGCCAAAACGTCCTCCAGCCCCGCCACGGTGGTCTAGTGGTTATGGCACTCGGCTGCAGATCCCAAGGTCGTGGGATCGAATCCCGGCTGCGGCGGCTGCATTTCGATGGAGGCGAAATGTTGAGGCCCGTGTGCTGTGCGATGTCAGTGCACGTTAAAGAACCCCAGGTGGTCGAAATTTCCGGAGACCTCCACTACGGCGTCTCTCATAATCAGAGCTGGTTTTGGGACGTTAAACCCCACACATCGATCAATCAGAACATCCTCCAAACATTTAAAGGACGATAGCTTCCAAGGAGCTCGCGTCGGACAAAATCTGGTGTAGGCGTCGTTTGGCGTTGCAGTGAAATACGGATGGAGCGGAAGCTTAAAAACATGACAGTGCTTGAATTGATGCCAAATTCTCGTCAGGACAGCTCCTACGACGTAAAGCAATCTAGCTAAAACGAAAATTGGGCGAATTTGGGTCGGGACGGGGATCGAACCGAATGCTTGCCATGTGCGAGACGGGCACGCTTACGCAACACGACGACTGATGGCTTGTTCAATTTGAACCAAAAACGACCTGTAGTGTGCGAGCAAGCAGTCCACCGCATTCTGCCATAGCGCTCCGTCACCGGGGTTCGCAGAGGCATCAGTGCACACGCAGTTACGCGCGTTATTGGGTGCAGTCCCATGATTCTTTATGCGAACAGCCACGGTAACGCCACCGCCTTCAAGTCTTTGTTGTTTTGTGGGGCTTAAAGTCCCAAAACCAGCTCTGATTATGAGAGACGCCGTAGTGCAGGGCTCCGGAAATTTAGACCACCTGGGGTTCTTTAACGTGCACTGACATCGCACAGTACACGGGCCTCAACATTTCACCTCTATCGAAATGCAGCCGCCACAGCCGGGATGTGTTTATGCTTTTTTTCTCTCATGTGTCTGACATATTAAATCCGAACTGGGACGTTCGACTTTTATGCAGTGAATTTTTTTTTCTGTTTTTACATGCTTATTGGTCCAGTCTCCCGACTGCTATGTTAGCACGTAACAAATGCTTTCTTTTTTTCGCTATTTGCAGAGGATATGTACTGTCAGTGCATGATGCCGAACTTTAAAGTACAGGGAAGCCAAGGGAAACTCCCCTCCACATTTTTCTTCCCATGCAATCTGCTCTGTAAAATGGTTCCTAAAAGAGAAGAAATAAAAAAGTGAGAAATGATTATTTTATATTCTGTTGCGCACATCTTTTTTCTTCAAGAAGTTTCAACGTTTCGCGATCCCTGAAGTTCAACAGAACCTATTGAGGCTATAAAGAAAAATTAAATCTTAGAGGACAATTTCACAGCTCTCAGCTTCCGCCAACGTCATTGTTGGAAGTAACCCTCTTAATTGTAAACGCCCTCGATGTAGTTGAAAAATCTGCGTTAGGACAACTGTTCCTTTTTAACTAGAGCATGATTTCGTAGACGATAACAAAAGCTTTGCTGACAGGCGAAGTTTTCGACAAGGAAGTAACTACGCGGTGCTGTACATACAAAGAAACAAAAGAAAGAGAGGTCGGGTCCCTTTCGCATCGCGTCCTCAGAACGGAATTATGTTTTCTCGTATGTTCAAATTACAGTCCGAGCTGTCATGTGCCCATAGTTACTGCTTTATTTTTGCGAGCGTGACGCATAAAGAAAAGAATGACACACACACACACACACGCACGCACGAACGCACGTACGCGCGTTAGAAGTCACGTAGGCGCTTAACTTCCATGTCTTTATTCTTCATGTCCTTGAAGCTGGTGCTTATATACGCAGCAAAGAAGTGCAACTCATCCTGCACGTGTCTGTAATCCAAGACACGTCATCTCCTTTCCCGAACATAAATAGGAGGTGAGATAACACGTATGTTTCCTAATTCAGCTATAGCTTTTCCTTCTTTTATTGCGCGTGTGAGGTGATCGCGAAAACCACCGATTACGATACAACTATATAGGTCATGGCAGCTTCATCGTACTCATCTGCGTCGCAATCTCCATCGTAGTCAGCCCTTCTCGTAATCAGCTTACACGGCAAATAAAAAGAACCAGAAGCTATAGCTGAAGTAGGAAACATCTGTATTAGCTCACATCCTATTTCATGGTGGGGAAAGAAGATGATGCATCTTGGATTACGAGCACGTGTAGGATGAGCTGTGTGCATGAAGCGAATACTGCGTCGATCAAGAACCTCACATAACGTGCCAGCAGTGTTGCCTAGGGAGCATCTCCGCAACTCAATAAAAGATGTACCTTTCCGTAACGACCTGACAAATATTGTTTGCGAAGTATGTGCACTTGGCTAACTCCATAACTGCAGGTTTGGCATTGTCGCGCACACGCTGTTACAGGCCACAGTGCTCCAAAGCTGCAAGTATGTCGCTGTCGCACACAGGCTGTAACAAGTCACAGTACTCCATAACTGCATGTGCGGTACTGTCGAGCAAAAGTGTTGTACAACGTGCAACTTTCTTGTGCATCAATTTTTCCTGTGCATTGTTGTGCACTCCACACAACGCTGCCTCATCAGTTTGTCGCAGTCAATTAATTGACTTGCATGATGTAACGTTCCAAAACCAGGTACGGTTACGAGAGACGCGTTAGTCGAGGTCTCGAGAAATTTCGACCACCTGGGGTTCTTTAACGTGCACTGACAACACACAGTACGCAGGCCTCAACATTTCGCCTCCATCGAAACGCAGCCGCGGTGGCCGGTATTCGATCCCGCGGCCTTCAAATCAGCAGCCGAGTGCCACAGCCAGTAGACCACCGTGGCGGGCGGTTTGTCGCGGTTACCTGCTATGAGTATGTAATGCTATCTTATAGATCTTACACTTGTGCTATCCCCGCCGCCCTTCCGATTTCGTTACTGCAAGGGGTCCGCCTTCACTACCACCGTTCCCCAGAGGATCCCTGACACATCCACGTCTAAGAACCACTGGTCTAGGCAATGACCGTGGTTGCTCTGGCCTCCTCGTATACCCTGAGCGGCGTTCTAGGCACCCAACTGAGACCCACTGATTAAGATGCAGGCACCTTCTCACTTGGCAGCGTGTAAAGGAGACACGTGTGATCATCCTTGGCACTCGCACCTTCCTTTGTCTTCATTCTTTCTTTGTTACGATCCCATATTCGCTTTCCTCCAAAACATTCTAGCAAGCCGGACGCGCGCCTGATTGACCTCCCTGTCCTTCTTTCTTCTCCTCCTTTACAATATGCCAGGGGAATTCACCCAGAACATCTCGCTCAGACCGAGACGTAAAGAAAGAGAGAGAAAGAGAGGGAAGCAACTTTTACTTAGTCGAATTATCTGTGTATAGAGCCGGGTTACGTCGCCCTACGAGATGGCCCGCAGGTCAAGCCTGCTGCCGACCTCATGGGCGCGCTTGAGGAACCGGTCTTGTATGTCTCGGTTCGGGCTGCACAGCATGGCGTCCCAGCCTTCCGGAAGCAATATTTTTCCCAGTTACGGAGGTGGGAGCTCTTCCTTGCATCCCCAGAGTATATGGCTACAGGACAGTCCCATATAATATCATAGGCGCTCGATAAGGCCAGATGTTTTTAGAAAGCCTAAAAGCGCTTTCATTGCCTTCTGAGCCGTTGGCCGGTGAGGAAGGTATTGCAAGATTGTCTGTTCACTAAGTCGGACGATCGTCGAGCTTTTGGAAGGACTCGGTCATAGGCAGTCTATATTCCTCAAATTGGGGACAGTGGCAGAACAAGTGATCAATGGTCTCTTCGCATCCGCAGACAGCACACGCAGGAGTGTCAGCCATTCAAATCAGCGCGCAGTAAGCGTTCGTGATGGCCACTCCCAACTACAACTGACACAGAAGCGAAGCCTCTTTACCTTTTTTCCCTTTTCCCATCCCCAGTGTAGGGTAGCAAACCGTACTCGTGACTGGTTAACATCCCTGCCTTCCCTTTCTTATTTCTCTCTCTCTCTCTCTCTCCCAGAGTATATGGTTGAGGAAATTTCCTCATATGCATGAGGAAATTGTGCGGTGAACATATGAGAGAGAACTACCGGGGTAAGGAAGGAGTTTGTAGTCTTCTCAAGACGGATTCCTGCTCTTCACTGAGCTCCTTACACGGAGGCAGAAACTTTCTTCGTCCAAGGTGGGAGCGACAGGTCATATCATGAAATACGATTAGGTTATCCTTAGTTGTCCCCATAGCGGAGGTGCTCACCGCCAGGCCGACTAAACCTCGGGCTGTCTGGTGAGCCGCCTCGTTTCCAGGGCTGCCTGAGAGTGCCGGTACCATTCAGTATCTCTATCTGGGGAGGGCTTATGGTTAAAAATATTTAGAGTAGATTTTGTGACTCTACTCTGGGCAAAATTGTGTATGGCGGCCTTCGAGTCGCTGATGATAATATCAGCCAGGAAATTAGTAATGACAGTGGCGATGGCTGCCTCCTCAGTCATTGCGGAGAGCCGTACACAAATGAAGGTAGGTATGGCTGTGGCTTTACGTGCAGAGGCGTACGTTTACACTAAACAACAGTTCAGCGATGTATCTCGGGCTGCTGAAGAGTCAGCTTTCGAGTCGAGTTATGCCAAGCAGTTTCATGATGTGTCATGAGAAGCATATCCGACGCCGAGGCGACCTTCGGCAATTGCAATAGGCCTAACTCTCGCCACATCATAACCGATGCGACTACATGGGACGTTACTGTTGCAGCAGGGAAACTCTCACATCTTGCATCGTCAAAATGTCGCTCCGCGTCACACTTAAAGCGTGCTCTCTAAGCGAAATTTGCCAGTGCTCCGACCGAGGCTGCGGTTATGCAACTCACATAACGGTTAAGTGCATTGAATGCGTCGTTCATAAAGGCTTCGTTTTATGCGAAATTGTACTTTGAGAAACGGTACCTTATTAAATAAGCTCATTGCCAAAAATACGCTTAAAGCTCATATTATACCGGGACGCTAAGCTTCAGATTCCTGATTACTTGGGGTCAGGCGCGTCTGGAAGATTGCTTTTTTTCCCGAGTAATGCCAGGCCGTTACCGTTTTCCATGCAATGGTAAATTGGGCTATCCCAAAGATTGCGTGATTCCGGGGCTAGTTCAACGCGCAGTCTGGATCGTTACGAGAAGGGAGGGAGGGGAGGAGTGGTCACGTAATGGGGGCTCCCGCGTTTTACTAATAACGCGTCGGACAGGTGCGCAATTGCTATTACAGCGGTAAGCACTGCGCAATATTAACAGTTGCACAACGTCTAATAACCGCTTCACAAATGACGAATGCTTCGTCCCTCATTGATGCCGATATTTGCGTTGAGCCTGCATTTTTGGCGCATAATCTCATCATTAGAGCTTTAATACTCTTAGAAACTGTGCATACTGTCTTGGCGTTGCCTTGTGTGAGGTTTCTAAGCCTTATTTTTTTTGTTCTAGTTAAATTGGAGTTGTTTCCGGTGTTTTTTGTTTGTTTTTTCATGCACTCTAATACGCTTCAAATCGAGCATGGCTAGTTTGCGTGTCTGGCTGCAACCGTTGTCTTACGCAACGCACGCCGGCAGGCATGACGAATCCCTAAGCCTTCTTACAACAACAAAATTCAAGAAAACGGGGAAGTTTCAGCAAGCTCTGAAACTGGTGGAAGCGTAAGCAGCTCGCAGCATCATGACGCAATGTTCCAGGTATAGCCCCGCCTGCAATGGATTTTTACTACTTGATCCTAGGCTTGCGCCATTACACGTGTCCACTAACACGGCGCTTTTGATGGAGCAAAAGACGTGATCTCGAAATATTGAGGCACATAAAGCGAACACGCTGGTAGAATGAACGTCTGCACCGTTTGACACAACTCCTGGACATTACGCCATACAGCGATGAATATACTGAGCGATTGCCTTTTGATCAACAAACTGTACTTCGTTGCTGGAACGAGCTGCTGATGACGGGAAGTAAAGAGGCACTATTAAATAGTCCAGGTATTTCCGGAAGAGGCTGCCGGTTTTGTACAAGATGCACGTAAACGTGGCATGCCCGGAAACTGCAGCATCCGGAGGGATGTCACCATATGCCCCCCTTGCTATCGCAGTTTCCTCCCGCAGAAACTAATTCCCAGTTCGCTGTCGTTCCTCAGGGGCTAAGCCGCAGCGATGTTACACTGGTTACGGTGCTCGGCGGCTGAACCGAAAGACGCAGTTTCGATCCTTGTCACAACGGTGGTATTTCGATTGAGGCGAACTCCCATACACCAGTGTACTTCGATTTAGGTGCAAGGGAGAACTCCGGTGGTCATTACACGGTATTCTGACACCGCTGTTTTCCAGTGGTACTGATAGCCCTATAGCGGGGAAGGGGGGCTTCAAGTTGCTCGTAAACACGCCAATGCGTTCAAACCGAAACGGCTAGACGCTTCGTGCAGCGTATGCGATTACGTCGCAGCCTTCCCGCCGCCAGAATATGAATTTGATTGACTTATGAGGCTTTACGTCCCAAAATCACGATTTATTTGTGAGAGATGCCGTAGTGGAGGGTTCCGGAAATTTTGACCACATTTTTTCTTTTCTGTTTTTTTTTTCTTTTCTTTTTTTGTAACGTGCGCTCACATTGCAAAGCGCATGGGCCTCAACGCTTCGCCTCCATCGAAGTGCAGCCGCCGCGGCCGGGATTCGATCCCGTGGCTCGTCAGAATATGGAGCTAGTACAAGAAAAAAGGAAAGGAAAGTACGGAATCATCCGATGCGGTATTGAGTTATTCCAGCGTTTATGAATTTGACAGCGACGATTTGAGCGCTGCAGGATCAGTGTTTTGCTTTTGATCCTGCCTGATCGTGCAGGCAGCAATGCAGGTAATGGCGTCAAAAACACAGGGTGGCCTGCATATGAAGGAATGATAATTCGTTAAGGAATATTAAAATTCATTTCCAGAAAGCCTAATTACCTGCAACCGCGTGACTTGGCTTATGTTGTTACAGTATATCAGGGAGAGCATAGCCCTGCCATGGTGGTCTAGTGGCTATGGTACTCGGATGCTGATCGGAAGGTCGCGGAATCGAATCCCGGCTGTGGCGGCTGCATTTCGATAGAGGCGAAATGTTGAGGCCCGTGTACTGTGCGATGTCAGTGCATGTTAAAGAACCCCAGGTGGTCGAAATTTCCGGAGCCCTCCACTACGGTGTCTCTCATAATCAGAGCTGGTTTTGGGACGTTAAACCCCACACAACAACAACAACAACAACAACAACAACAACAACAACAACAACAACAACAACAACAACAACAACAACAACAACAACAACAACAACAACAACAACAGGGAGAGCATATATTAAAGGTTTCATATATACCAGTGGACATCGAAGAATCGCTGGAGTTCCCCTTTAAAGATATGGTGGTCAAAGCTACTCTAGAGTACTCCGATACGGGCCGCGGCTTGTATTTGCATAGTGGTTTTGGCAAGTGGATTCCCAGAAGTTGTTATAATTAGCGCGCAGGCCAGGTTATAAAGTGCTGATCTGCTAAGATCGAGAAGCCGCGGTTTCAATTCCCGACCTCTACGGCTAGTTTTCAACAGGGGTGGAATGAAAATACGCCAGTTTAGTTGTGTTTGACGGTACTTAGACGCGTGAGTAGATTTAAGAGCACGATAAAGAGCCCACGAGTGGCGAGAACTGTTCCCGAGTTTCCCTCTGCGATGTTCTCGTAATCATATATCTGTTTTAGAATGTACAGGACCGGAATATAAAAAAAAAATTCCTCAACCAAATAAAAAGTGAGTTATGGCGTTCACTCTCTATTCGTTTTTCTTTTCTTCAATGACGTAGGGGTCGAAATGCTAATAATAAGGCACATCACTTGCGATGGAACCCGGGGAACCCGTGTAAGCAATGCGAGATTAACAGGTTAGAAGAAATCCAGAAAAAAGTAGAAAGATTCATATGTCATCATTATGACCGTGACTTTTCACATCTTCTATCCTTTCTTCGCTGAAATTAACATCGCTATCTTCGTGTCGCCAAGTAGAGTCATTAAAATTCTCGCATAGCATCGTGACGTCTTCAGTTAAACTATGAAATGAGAAGGACTACGTAGACGTTGCGCCTCAGTCAACGACGAGATGCCATCACAACTTAAACTTGAAGCCTTACTATGCTCGAGCTAAAATCTGCAACTTCAGTACTTTTCTGCGTTCTAGTGAAGACTAGAATACATTACTTGGTTCTGTTCGTTCACGCCCATCGCCCAGTTTTGTAGCCGACTTCCATTACATGCATCTGTAACATACCCTCTCGTCTATTTGACATTGGTGTGAGCTCTTTCGCTGCATTGTTTGCTTGTTCCATATTCTTTCATATTCATGACATGCTAGTGCACTTTTGGCCTTGTATAATCACACATCTGTATTATTTTACCTGTTTACACAATTTTCATTGCTGTTATTTAAAATTCCGCAGTCCCCGCCACGGTGGTCTAGTGGCTATGGTACTCGGCTGCTGATCCGAGGGTCGCGGGTCGAATCCCGGCCGCGGCGGCTGCATGTCGATGGAGCCGAAGTGTTGAGGCCCGTGTATTGTGCGATGTCAGTGCACGTTAAAGAACCCCAAGTGGTCCAAATTTCCGGAGCCCTCTACTACGGCGTCTCTCATAATCAGAGGAAAAAAAAACCCGTAAAACCGATCTATGGAGTTTGCAAATGCGGCGTTGTATATCAGATTCCACTTACGTGTGGGAACACGTATGGGGGGCGAACTGGCAGATGCATTGTTGTGCGTTTAAAGGAGCACAATCAGTCACTGAAGAAGCCTGATAGTACGCATCTTGTGTCTCACTGCAACACGTGTGGGTGTTCACGATTTTTGAAGACGCTAAGGTCCTATCAACACATACATGCAAAGTAACACGTGAAGTGATAGAAGCACTTCATATAAGAAGAATGGGAGACACATGCGTCAGTCAGCCATCGCTTTCACCTAGCTGACAAAGAGTTTGCCTATTTGCTCAGCACGTGCACTGTTAAGTGATACTTAGATTACTGACTACTTCATCCATTTCCGGTTACCATTCGGTTGTTTCGTTTGCTTCCGTTTTCCTGTGTGTTTATTCAAAAAAAAAAAAATTCAGTTACGAGACAGCGCTCGTCCTGTGTGCTTCGTGTTCCTTGGTCTCAGTCTTTTGCGCTGCTACAATGGATAAGGTTCTCTTTAACCAATACTGCAACTTATTTTTCATTACATGAGTCGTTCTCGAGCTGCGCAAACCAATAAATGGGCAGTTTTGTTAACGCACACATCGGGAGTGATGAGAGTTCCTTCAGTGCATGGAGAGGCAGACTCCTCCACAACATGCGAGCCAAACTTCATTATCGCTGCACCTGTCTTTTCATCATATCGAACAAACGTTTCCAAATCCTACACGCATGAGGCAAGCATGAAGCGGTTTCTGGGAAGTGAAAATGGGCTCAACGATAATCTGGGATGCGTGGGAAGCTTCGTCGAAACGATAAAGGAGAGTCCGACAAAACTATCACAGAGAGAGATCGAAAAAATAAAATACCTTTAATGAAGTGTTCGATATGTTTGCCTGGCTATGGGCCTGACATGCTATTCCAGGTTCAGGGTGATGATTAGGATATGTGAACTCATAGACACATATCACATACAGCCACACAAAGACATAGATTAGGCTATCTACAAGGTTTCGTTGAGGCTTGTGGTCCGCAAGAACCTCAACAGAGCTCTCGTGGGGCGTGATGCACTGGGAGTACTTTGCCATGGGCCTAGAATATGCCTCTAGTTCTAGGCTGGAGCCCCGCGGAAAATGTAGTGCCGCCTTCAGAGACTGCCGCCTCAGACGCGTAGCGCCTGCACTCACGCAGTGAATCAGCGTAGGCAACCAACATAAGTACGCTGTAGGATACTTTGCAGCCACTAGCTGACTAGCAGGTCATTTACATATCAAAGCGATTTTTCGATTCCTGTCGTAGGTCTTGCAATTTCCTATGCACTGTGAGACACTCGCGTACGGCAAGAACATGTCGACGGCAGTTGAATACGATGGGCATGTTCATGGTGGGCATGTTCCTTTGAGCATGTTCCGCGTCATGTTTATCTTTATATGCGCATATCAGAGGAGAGCCAGGAATCGGCACAAGCTACCTTCCGTTTTCAGTCGTCATCCCGCCAAGCGTCATCATGGCGAGTGTTTATCGAGTGAAATATATTCACGCGTTGCAGTGTGCGCGTGAAATTCTGCTCCTGAGTTTCATTAGCAGGCGTATGTTCCACTGCAGCATCAAGTCAGACCTCATGTAATCGTTAAAGTCTGTGAAAATTGCTGCCTAGATATCAGTGCACGTTAAAGAACCCCGGGGCGCCGGTACTTCCGGAGCCGTCCACTACAGCGTCTCTAATAATCATATCTTTGTTTTCGATCATAAAACCCCAGAAATTACCGAATAAAGCTGCCTAAACGATACATACGCAAAAAAAATACAACTGGGCTAATTTGCGGAATTATCCCAGTTGATTTATATTGGGGTGAAACGTAAGAACGGCCATGTGTTTCGACTTTGGTGCATGTGAGAAAGCAAGGAAAAAAAGCAAGACATGGTGCCGAAATAAACCAGAGTTTTTCACTACGGCGCGCTTCACAATAGTACCGCGGTTTTCCTCGTAAAAATCTCACAAACGATTGCTATTACCTTACGTAAGGGAACCAGAGGAGAGAAAATAAAGACAGGGAGGTCAGCCAGTGCTGAGGCATTACGTAAAATAGATAAGGCTGCGAACCATGCTTCGCGTCATTCTCTAGCAATTTACTTTGCCAGTAAGCGATTCTTCCCTACAGTGAAACTGCGACACTTTATTTTTTTTTTTTTTGTCTCCCAGTGAGGTGCATCATTTTCATACGCCTATAGACTATGTACACGCACCACACATTAGCCAGAGGTCGCTATCTGGATTTAATTTGTAGATACAGGTTTGTTGACATCGGCCGGCAGGGGTGAGACGTGCAACGACATTAGACGAAAACACGATCCGAGGTGCACCGTTGCAGAGCATGCGCGCTTGGCCATTTTCAGATTACGGAAAATGTCTCCAGCGACCGTATAATGTTTATTACGTTTGCAGTTTGGATCCCCGAACCCACTAGGCTGCTTGCGCCGGTGCTATTGTAGCAGCAGAGAGTTTTAGGTGGAGGTGGAAATGAGGCAGAGGCCCGTGTACTGTGCGTTGTCATTGCACGTTCAACAACCCCAGGAGGTCGAAATTTCCGGAGACCTCCAATACGTCGTTCCTCTCCTTTCTTTCTCTTTCACTCCCTTTCCCCCACAACCACGGACGCTTAGCCGTGCTCCCGACATGGGCCGCAGAAATTAGCGTCCTTTCCATAATTGAACCTCAATTAATCATTATCATCAAAGTTGTAAAGGCGCTAAAGGCGCTCACAATGGCGTCCGCGACAGGACGAGGCTGATTGTAGCGTTCCTTTACTCTTTCGAAAGATGGATTTGAACGAGCTCATTAGCACTGGAGACGCACTCACACAATGGGTAGACGAAGAGGAAGCGCTTGAAAGGGAGGCGCGTGCCGCCGAACGCGAAGCAGAGCGTGAGCAGGCCGAGCAAGATGAACGTGCGGAGCGCGAACAAGCAGAGCGAGATGACCGTGCGAAACGCGAGAACGGGGAATTAGAAGAAAGAATCCGGCTACTTCGCCTGCGTGTAAGAGAGGCCGAAGCAACTTTGAGTAGACGCGCGGGTCCGTCTGTCACCGATCGTCCCGCTCTAGTGCAAGTGTGCATCCGGGACTCTATGCCCCTCGTTGCTGAAAAACGAGATCTCGATGCATATCCCAAGCGGTTCGAAGCGGTGACGACAAGTATAGAGGGTGTCGTAACGGGACAGGAATGGCCTGAAGACAACTTCCCCACCTCCCCGTGTCACGCCTATCAAGCGCACCCAGTGCATCAAAAAGGGCCAGTTGCAACATCTTTGTTAAAAGGTTACGGCGGTGTCTCGGGGTGGCCCCTCCTACGGTCGGCTCCCTCTGCCTAGGTAACTATATTCACTTGGTCCCCCATATCGGTGGCTGTCCTTAGTATGGTGTGCCAGATAAGTTTAGAGGAGGCTGGCAAGAGCGGATGCAAAAGGCACACCTTTTGCATCCGCTCTGTTGCTTTGCTTTCTGAGTACCCGTTGAAGTTTGAATATGAGAGGAGAAGAAATTGATTCCTCACAATGATTCAGAATGAAAACTCTTCACACACGAGTAGCGAGCGCAGGTAAAAATATCGGTGCTACTCTTTGAACGTCTTATGTAATTGAACGGTCCAGAACTCGTTTTATTTATCGTCCTTCGAGGGAATTTTCAGAAGCTTGTCACGCATTCGGGTTTACAGTATTTGCAAAGCGACCAAGGGGCCTTGAAAGAGAGGAACCCTGGATCGCCAGAATGTTAGAATGAAAAGAAAAAAAAAATAAGCCGGGAGGTACTTTTCCTCTTATAATAGGAAAACTAGTGTCACCAGAAGGTTATAGAATGAAAATAAAAAACCGAAGGCTACATGGCGTTTTTCTTTTTATAGTAGCTGTTAACTAAATCCTTTGTCTGCTTTTTTTTTTCTGAAAGCTGCGCTTCAGGGAACACGTTCTGACACTTCTTTTTTTCTCTGTGTTAATTGTTTCGTTATGCCTCGAGCAAAGTCGACCCCCGGTTAAAAGACAAGCCCGTCCCCTCTTATGCACACGTGTATGCTCCACAATAGCATTCGCGGTTCAATATTCAATTTGGAACCGGCGGTTTGCACCCTAAAATTTCTTCTCGGCGTGTAATATTAATGTGAGCTCGCGGTCCTTTCCTTACGGGCGTCCTTTCGATACAGAATAACTTTTGTGAGGGAATGGTAGGAAACCGTGAGAAGGAAATTTATAGACGGGAGAGGCTCGCGTTATACGCTTAGTAGACAGGATTTAGTATAGTGGGCTGAGAAAGAATGATTGATTGATTTGTGGGGTTTAACGTCCCAAAACCAGCTTTGATTATGAGAGACGCCGTTGTGGAGGGCTCCGGAAATTTCGACCACCTGGGGTTCTTTAGCGTGCACTGACATCGCGCAGCACACGGGTCTCAACATTTCGCCTCCATCAAAATGCAGTCGCCGCAGCCGGGATTCGATCCCGCGACCTTCGGATCTGCAGCCGAGTGCCATAACCACTAGACCACCGTGGCGGGGCGAGAAAGAATGTATGAATGGTTGCGGTTAGGCTAATGCAAGATTCACTCGAGTACCGGTGCGTACAAATGGAGTATCGCTGAGTGTGATTTGCGTAGTAGGGTATCCTACGGGCATAACAACAAAGGCTTCACTGCTTTTGTTGGTTTTGTTTTACTTGCCTCCATTCTCTCGGTATGAATGTCGCACTTCCGATGACTCAGCAATTTTATGGTCATGTGAGCACTTCAGTGCTTTATAAGTATGCACTCATGAAGTGGTGATCCGACAGGGTGCTATATCTTTCAGATTTTCCATGCCGCTCTGAAGTCAGAGCACGAATGTGAAAAACAAACCCCTCTCTTAAGTTAAAGGCAGGCTAGTGCGAAGCGCCAACTCAACTGAGCTCGGTGCGTTAATCCTTTAGAAATGTGTTGTTAATTTGACCGCCGCAGGCTCATCGCTGAGATATCACATAGACATTGAAGCAATTCTTTTTCTTACTTTCACGCTGGAACTTCGTCTAACCACGAGCCTGACGTCTCCTATTCTAAAGCCTTTTCTTTGTGTATTTTCGGCACGCAATGGCATGGCAATAAAAAAAAAATCTGAAACTTACTATGCTGACTCTAGGCTGCTTTACAACACAATGTGGTTTCTTTTTACCGATGAAAAAAAAAAATCTGCGTCCTAGGAGAGGCCATCACGGTCTATGACGTCATGGCAAATTGACCCGTAAACTTAAAGGTGGCATCGCCACCTTTGTTTCCTTCTTGTGCGCTTGCTGGCTTATACCAAGCGTCTTCTTCTGGCAAGAGCTTTGCTCTTGGCACTTTGACAGGCGTAATTAACTAACACAAGAGAACACCTTTTTTTTCTCTCTCTCTCTTTAGTCCCCATTGTAAGGCGTGCCTCCTTCGACCGGTGCGAGCTCGCTTGAAATCTTTCTCTTATACATGACTTCCATACCGCTACACAAACAACCAAATCGTAGACCGCAGGCACAAGCTGCCCCTCGCGCGTTCAATTTTCCAATTAAGCGACACGCACGGAGTATTCCACCTAAGTATGTATAGGGGACAAGCGACGCGCGACCTCCAACCAGATTGGTTCACGCCTCTCGTCAAAGGGGCGAGGGAATATCCCTCGACTCGGCGTCAAACACCAACACCACGCGATCCTTCTTTTGTGGTGTGACCCCTTGCGCGGCTTTGCTTGAGCGACGAGGCGTGTGTTCGAGGCAGCGAGCGGCATCGTTCAGAGCGGAGAAGCGCGAAAGCACCCGCGCGAAAGAAACTAATAATACGAGAGAGAGAGAGAGCTGGGCCGGGGACGAAGAACGCCCTCGGCACGCGCCTATACATGCTGCTCGGGCGTGCTTGCTCTTATATTACTTAGATGCCCTTCATTTCCTCTTCCGCACTGTCGCTTCCTTCCGAGCGTTTTTCAGTCAACATCGATTCTTTTCAATCTTATTTATACTGTTTGCTTATTTTGTTCGCGTTTATCGGAGCAACGTTGTTTGAGGATTGCTTATCTCGTCGCCTGGCGCCCACCAGTGGCGGCTAGCAAAAAAAAATATTGGTGCGGTAATGTCTGTTCTGGTCTTTCGCTGTGTAGCGTTTGGCTCTCTCGCGCTGCGACCCAGTGATCGCTCGGAAAGTTCGCGCATTGCGTTTCCCTGGCCGTTTCGCTCTGGCACCGTAACGTCGGGCCGCACATTGTGTCATGTGTATCATGTACTGCGTGTTAGCATTCTCGTGCACTTTATCAGTTTATACATTGTAGCGGTTTCGGCGATACGTTCGCGTTAGTGGTAACCACAGTTATCAGTAGCAACAGTCCGACCTGCACACCGTCTCCAACTTTGCGGAAGACTAGAAAATGTCATTAGAAGACCGACTGGCTTAATTTTGATTGGACATGAGTGATTCGCAGCAGCGACAGCTTCCCCGAACAGTACAGTGATTAATAGGGCTTCATCAGCAGCAGAAGACATGGGACTAAATGATTCGGGAATAGTTTTCTTTTGCATGCAGTGTGGGCGTGGAGACGATATGACGAGATGTAATAAGCTTTCAGGTGTTGAAAAAGGTCCTTGAACATGTACAGCAAGTAGAGCGCCAAGATAAGGGTATTAAATATATATATCTATATATATATATATGGAGTGAAGTAGCAGACACGACTTCGCAGTTATCGTTTATTGCCAACAGTTTCGACCGCGGGACCGTCCCGCGGTCGAAACTGTTGGCAATAAACGATAACTGCGAAGTTGTGGGGTTTTACGTCCCAAAACCAGTTCTGATTATGAGAGACGCCGTAGTGGAGGGCTCTGAAAATTCGACCACCTGGGGTTCTTTAACGTGCACTGACATCGCACAGCACACGGGGATAACTGCGAAGTCGTGTCTGCTACTTCACACTATATATATATATATATAATATATATATATATATATATAGATATATATATATATATATATATATATGTATATATATATATATATATATATATATATATATATAATATATATATATAATATATATATATATATATAGCTTGAAGGGTATTTCTATATTGAAAGAACTTGCAGGAAGCACACATTGAAAAGGAAGATATTTTACTAACGTTTCGGCCGTGGCACGGCCGTGACGAAGGCCGTGCCACGG
Organism: Hyalomma asiaticum; assembly: GCA_013339685.2. Lineage (NCBI taxonomy): Eukaryota > Metazoa > Arthropoda > Arachnida > Ixodida > Ixodidae > Hyalomma > Hyalomma asiaticum. The sequence continues at coordinate 96,448,576 of CM023482.1, forward strand.
CCGAAACGTTAGTAAATATCTTCCTTTTCAATGTGTGCTTCCTGCAAGTTCTTTCAATATATATATATATATATATATATATATATATGAGAACTTGTGCTCAGTGGGCCAAACGTATTTGGAGTGAAGTAGCAGACACGACTTCGCAGTTATCGTTTATTGCCAACAGTTTCGACCGCGGGACCGTCCCGCGGTCGAAACTGTTGGCAATAAACGATAACTGCGAAGTTGTGGGGTTTTACGTCCCAAAACCAGTTCTGATTATGAGAGACGCCGTAGTGGAGGGCTCTGAAAATTCGACCACCTGGGGTTCTTTAACGTGCACTGACATCGCACAGCACACGGGGATAACTGCGAAGTCGTGTCTGCTACTTCACACTATATATATATATATATAATATATATATATATATATATAGATATATATATATATATATATATATATGTATATATATATATATATATATATATATATATATATAATATATATATATAGTAAAATATTTCCTTTTCAATGTGTGCTTCCTGCAAGTTCTTTCACTATATATATATATATATATATATATATATATGAGAACTTGTGCTCAGTGGGCCAAACGTATTTGGAGTGAAGTAGCAGACACGACTTCGCAGTTATCGTTTATTGCCAACAGTTTCGACCGCGGGACCGGTCCCGCGGTCGAAAACTGTTGGCAATAACGGATAACTGCGAAGTGGTGGGGTTTTACGTCCCAAAACCAGTTCTGATTATGAGAGACGCCGTAGTGGAGGCTCTGAAATTTCGACCACCTGGGGTTCTTTAACGTGCACTGACATCGCACAGCACACGGGGATAACTGCGAAGTCGTGTCTGTATATATATATATATATATATAATATATATATATATATATAATGAATTAGAGTCCCAAATACCAAATCTCTTATAAGAAGTGAGATTCATAATAAAACATATGGGATAACGTCGACTCAGTGACTCAGATAACGCAACGATTAAATATCGCATGTCCCTGTGTTTAGTCATCGGCTGACTTTGTGTTATTCTAGCGGACAAGAGTGCTCTTTTAATTTGCTCGATCTCAGTGTCTTCCGCTTTAAAAAAAACTGTCAAGTATAGACTGTCAGAACTCTGCCTCACTTTTTTGTTTGTTTTATTACTATTTATTTTTTACACTCTCTCTACTGCTCGCGCTTGTCACAAGAGAAAGTCCAGCCACACGCGAAACGCATCTCGGTACATTCGGAACAGTGTTGAGCTGATCATTCATAAGCAAAGCAGTCCTGCAACAGTTCTCGACTCACACCCGAGCTGTCTTGGCGCTTCGATCGTTGGTGTCCGATCGTTGCTAGGTTGCCCAACCGAAATACGCGGGCTTGTTCCCAGCCACGGCTGTCGCATTTCGATAGAGGCGAAATGCTATAGAGGCCCGTGTACTCTGGATGTGGATGCACGCTAAAGGGCCAGTAAAGCGCAAAACAGTTTTATCACTAGGCTAGGTTTTTGGTATTAGTAGATAGAACGTCCTGTGTTCCTTGTGTTCCGTTCTTTTCGCGGTGTGATACTCAAGCAGGCATCCGTTCTAACTCGCCCAGCTGTCTGCCTTAGCTGAATATAATTACACGGGACTTTACGCCGTCGAAATGCGAGCGCTACGGCCGGGCTGAAGCATCGTAACCACTATGCCATCATGGTTGTCATAAGTATGTACAGCAAACAATAAGGAAAAAAAAAACGGGCTATGGAAATTTGCCCGCGCGAGATCACCATCGAAAGGATAAAAAAATTCAAGCGAAGTCGTTCAGGTATCGGATAGGTACTTCATCATACACGAAGAGATAACATTGCTGAAGTAATCGTAGAAACCGAAGAGCAATCTAGGAAGTAACATATAAAGGAGGAAAGTGAACACACTACTTGTGCGGAGGTCGCTGCATATAGTATTGCGGATTATCGGAGCGTGGTATTCAATTTCACCAGACACACCGCTACCGCGGGCATGCAGCAGTTGAAGGGTCGCTCGATCTGCTATATGCAATTCAGGTTGCTCGGGAAGAGAGATACTTCCTTCTCGGCCGGTGCACAAGATTGCGACGCATATTCGATCAAACTACACAGCTCTCTCTCGCCTTCTCGGGGACGCGGTAGTGTCAGGGAATTGACGTGGTTTTTCTTACCAGAAAGGAGAGAGACAAATTTGTAACTACCTCTGGCGTACAAGCATGTTCATTCTTTGTGCTTTGCCTTTTTTTTTTTTTTTGAAGGAGTTGGTAAGGTAAGTAGGTGCTGGAATACAATTTTACGGTTGCACACTTGCCAGCGGTTCTGATACGAGGTATTTCCTAATGACACATTTTCTAAGATCACCTTTCGCTTTCTTTAGCTTAACCACCAGGGAGGCCGTAACGAAAACATGAACGGCAACCCATCACGTTGCAACACCCTTCCTGCTATATAATCCTGAAGGACAAGAAATGGCATTTCCTTCTGGTCCATTCTTTCGTGAACCCATTACGTGCATTAATAGGTCCGCAGTTTTCAGATGAGTCCTTTATTCTAGCGTCTATCCTTGTCCAAGAGAACCAGCAAGAAAGTTTCCTGCTATGGATTGAAAACTCATCGACACTGTCCTAGTCATCAGTGTGGGTGCTGCTTGTAATGTTAATGCAGATTTCCCTGTAACTGATTCAATATCGCCCTGAAAACACCGATACCGGTTTCCGCCCATAATGGACCACATTTCAGGTGTTCACTGGTGGTACAGTTGACCTAAATTGACTTTCGCAGTTTTCCTGCGTAAGGCACTTATTCAGAATTACAAGCATGCACTGCCTGCATGCGACATGTTATTGTGGCCATGAAGACATGTTCCTGTTGCCATGATGACTCGACGTGTGGTCACGTGTGCCTCACCTTCTTCTCGGCTACCCCGGTCGAACAGTACTCTAACTGCGCACATATCCAGAGCTTTCGCCCCTCGACGTATTAGTCACAAGGTCAGGAAAAGTCCATCATAACTCAATGAACGTCATTTAATGCTTCCGTGAAGGGGTTGGCGTCCGCGATCAGTACTTACTGGATTACATACTGAGTGTGCATCATACTTGTGCCACACGGATTCGCAATGCTCTGCTAGAAAGTGAAGATTAGCACTTGAACTGAACAGACGCAACACTCAATAAATTTTAAATGCGAAGCATTTCTTATCGCACCTCGGCGACCTTGAGCGTATCTATCTATCTATCTATCTATCTATCTATCTATCTATCTATCTATCTATCTATCTATCTATCTATCTATCTATCTATCTATCTATCTAGCCGTCTACGACTTTGTGCTCTCCTGCCCGTTTCGTTAATGGGATATATACGAAAATTCGTATGCAACAACACGACTGCATGACGAACATTAATGACAGGTGATAACATGAAAATCATGACGTGTATGTCATGAGCGGCATGATTTACGTGCCACTGTCTTGGTGCTCTCCTGGCCTTTTCGTTAATGGAATGTATGCTAAAATTGGTATGGCACAACATGAGTGCATGACAAACGTAAATGACACGTCATGACACAAAAATCATGACAAGCATGTCATGAGCGGTATGATTTACTTTCTATGGTCTTGGGGCTCTTCCAGCCGTTTCGTTAACTTGATATATAGCAAAATTGGTATGGCGAGACAACAATGTATGATGACCATGGGTGACACGTTCAAAGAACATGAAATTCATGACATGCATGTCATGAGCGCCATGATTTACATGCCACGCGGTACGTTAATGGGATGTATACGAAAATTAGTATGCAACAACATGACTGCAGGACGAACATAAATGACAGGTCATAAGTTTGGAATCATGGCATGCGTGTCATGAGCGGCATGGTTTACATGCCACAGTCTTGGAGCTCTTGCGGCCGATTCGTTAACTTCATATGTACCAAAATCGGTATAGCGAGACAACAATGCAGATCCATTTTACGTTCCTGATGCGTGCTTCGCATTTCCTTGATTCCCACTGCACGTGGGATCTACCATTTTTAACTCTTTTTTTACTTATAACCGAATTATGAATGACATCCTCATCTTTTAAACTTGAGCATTTGGAGATGAAACAAATCAGAAACATGCTTTGGCGAGGGTTGCAATTAAAACTGCCTTGACAAAAGTACTCATTGTAGCTCATTGGAACTATCCCATAAGGGTGCCCGAGACGTGCTTTGAACTGCCTGCAGCACACCTACATGTTGGTTTGAACTCATAAATAACCCGTAGTAGTCACGTACATAACGTCAAATAAAAAAAAGTTTCTCATCCTTGTCATAGACTCGCGCGACGCAGATACAAAAAGACACAAGACAGCTGAAGCTCACCCAATTATTCAAACAAAATCTACGAGCAGACCATACCCAGATTATCACACTTTGCAGCTTTTTACAATCATTCAGAAGGAAATAGAACAGTCCCGATTAGTAAGGAGAATGAAGAAGTTGTTGAGTACGAACCCGTAGAGCGGAATGCTTTTACGTCAAGGCTTCCTGAATGAGGACGTCTTATACCATTCCAAATAAAAAAGAGTGCCTTTTTCCAATCAAGGTTCTTTCGAGCACCCAGCTGTTGTTACAGTTCAATGTGCATACATTTAAACATACACAGATATTATTTTATGCTATTTAATACCGTGCCTCGCCACGGTGGTACTCGGCTGCTGGTCTGAAGGTCGCGGGATCGAATGGACGAGGCGAACTGTTGAGGCCGTTACTGTGCGATGCCAGCGCACCTTAAATAACTACAGGTGGTCGAAATTTCCAGAGATTTCCGCTACGGCATCTCTCATAATCAGAGCTGGTTTTTGCACGTTAAAGCTCCAAAATTCATCTAACCAACCCATTTAGTACCGTGTCTTCAGTTGTCTGGCGCATTCTAGATGAAGAAACCTACGTAGACTAGAAATCATATCGAAAATTTGTATAATATTCGTCACCATAGTCCACCATTATGATGGAATGTCTTCCGTCATAATTACGATATAAGCAGTACAGGCGTCCTAAATGCGTGTTCACTGTGAGCGCATCGACCACGATGCCTACACTATGTCTACTACAGTATCCGATGTTACGCTAGCACAAATCCGATCGATCATAATAATAGAATATGGTAATGAATGATGGACAAATTTTCAACATGGAAGCCTCAAAATATCCAGCATGTGTGCTGTGGTGAGAGACAGATTAATATTAAAACATTATAATTATCTGGTACTCAAAGAAAACGCTGCACGGAGAGGTGGACTGTCTTTACCCCTATGTATATGTTATACAGCGAAGGAAAATCCACACCCTACATACAATGTACTGAAAAACCAAAGCACCTGCTCTTTCACCAAGCTGGACATGAACTTTCGTTCCGGTTTCCTTTCTCAGGCAGTCGTGACGATGCTTATGCGATCATCTATACAATAATCGATGACCGGCTTGCCCTAAGAGCACAAACTAGCAGCTCTGACCTCACGTCCTCAGTCCTTTCGGCTGACCTTTTTCCTAGACATGCATTTCACTGTAATAGTAACCTGTACTAAATTCAACTATCAGGTGTGTGGTTGTGGTTGTCAACACATTTCCATGTTCCAGAGTATGATGTACATTTATCTCCGAAACTGTTGAAATTTAAGGTCTGATCTGTTCGAGGGTTTCGCTCGAGCAGCAACTTTGAACTTCGCGCGGTCGCCATCGCAGGCGCGCGCGCTGTGTCGGCAGGCATCAGACGCGCTACGTACTCCGTAGCAGCGCCTTGATAATCTTCTCCGTTCCAGGCGCCTCGCATATAGAAGCAACGCCGGCAATGCCTTCGCCACATAGTACTCACGCGAATGCGTCCACGAGTGCCGGAAGAAGCGCGCTGTTCTAGAAGAAACGCCGCTGTTCTAGGCCAAGTTTCTCGATGGTGCAAAGTGCACGCTGCTTAGTGCGTTTGCGCGATGCGAAGCACATGGCAGAAGACATCAAAACAACATGACTTAGCTAGCAGCTCTCCTAGGCCGTTGTCTCTGCCGCTAGACCCTCACGTCGTACTTTACGCATTTGCGTGCTTACTTAGTAAGCCCATGTTCACGAAAATTCAGATTGTAGTGAACGAGGTGTAGTGCAGTGAACGTGTAGGGATCCCCTAAATCTGGTTGTCTTAATTCGTATATTATATCGTGCATTGCTATCACATTCATTGCTTCACCCTTCTGGCGAAACTCATTTTTTTTTTCGATATCCACTTCCGTGATCGAAGTATGTCAATGATTTCTTGGTGAACCTCGGCATAAAACACCATCGTTTTAAAAATTGCGGCCAATTTGGCACTATAGGCGCCATTTCTGAGGAAACAGTAGTCTAGTGGCTATGGCACTCGGCTACTGATCCGAAGGTCACGGGATCGAATCTCGGCCGCGGCAGCTGCATTTCCATGCAGGCCAAATGTTGGGGCCCGTGTGCTGCACCATGTCAGCCCACGCTTGAGAACCCCAAGAGATCGGCATTTCCGGAGCCCTCACCACGGCGTCTCTCAAAATCATACCTGGCTTTTCGACCAGGGCGGTACAAATCAATCAACCAAGCGAAGACGGGCGACTTCATTAGGTTAAGTTGCCCGAACGTAGCTTAGATTTGTTTCACGTAGCTAATCTCTTAGGGGGAATGCAAGGCCTCAGCTAGTAGCTCAGGTAAGTGAAGACAAGTTTAGGAAACAGCCTGCCCTCGCTGTTTCTTCTGAGTCGCTTGTCTTCGGTCACCCTCTTCTCGGTATTCCGGGTCAGCCAGCCGACACCACCTATCGTCGGCTGCCCTGGCCAGAACTGATGGACCTGCTAGACCGCGGCGTTTCCTTTCCCAATAGGCTTCGTGGCGCCTCTCGTTGAGTGGATTTTTCTTCTGGCGTCAAGTTACGCTTTGGTTTCGGTATAGAGCAGCCCAGCTGCAAGGTGTGCCTGCTTGCGGACACGCGTGCGAGTGCGCATTTCGTTCGGCGCGACTAGCGTTTCGTGAAGCTCATTGAACGGCGTTCTAATGAAGCTCCTCCGCCTTTGTGTAATAGTTGGCTGAGGGCATGAACGCAAGAGAACAATGAAGTGCGCGCGCAAGCGCCGCACATTGGGTAATGCATAGAAGAAGCGCACACGTGATTTCGTGATTATGATAGCTTTGCGCGGATGATCCCGGAGTTTCGCCAAGCTTAAACAGCTTCGCTGTTGAAAGACATTTCGGCTCTCACACAAGAGCCGTGTTCACAGAAATTTCTTTCAGTGTTAAATTTATAATATGGCTGCTGCAATATCCGTGACTGTTTTACCTTCACCATCCATTACTGTTGCCCTAACGAAAACAATAACACCAGCACAGACATAATGCTTTATGTGTGTGAGATCCTACGTGTCTTCCAGCATTTCAAAAAATCTATTGTTTACGCCGATAGCCTTACTAATGCTGAGTTCACTTCTCCTTTGGAATCAGAATTAAGAATGAACTTTATGTTAAACCCCACATAACAACAAGAATTAACTTAATGTTCAACGGATAATGCAAGCGCGCTTGAGCTGATTCTCTACATTTACGTGCCTCCATGGCAGACGAGGTTGGCAGAAGGGGTTCAGCACCGGTCGTCGTGCGTGTCGCTTCATTTATCACTTTCTTTATCGACAGAAGCAAGCAGGGCACGTGCCAAGGCTAATGCCCCCGATTTTTCATTAATGTCGTCATCTCTCTCTCTCACACACACTTCCTCCCTCCGTACAATGGCAACATGGCCGCAGTTATAAAGGAAACTGGCGATAATATTTCACGCCTCAGAGACGCGGCTGCGGAGAAGCGCGCAGCGTGAAATGAGAGAAAACTTGCGCTACAACGAAAACGAAGCACGAACGGGGAAGACGGGCATCTGGAGGCGACAAATGCTCCGTGTTGACATTCGGTTCCACGCCCGCCACCTCGTTCGGTCGTGCAACGCGAAACTGTTTGCCGCCGCCGGCGCCTCGGCGTCGGTTCCTCTGTCCACCGCGACACGGTCGGCAGCGGCTCCAGCGGTAACCGGACGACGAAATAATGCGTCTCGCGATTCGACCCGATCAACTAAAGGGAAAATATCGCCCGAGACGGGCACTGCGCAGGCCGTCCCGGGCCTACCGAGCGACTCGCCGTGCCCGGGGCCAACGTTATACCCTTGCCGGCAGTTCCTCCCCCGTCGTCTCGCGTTATTATTCTATCACCGTCGGCGGCGGGCCCGCGCCACGAAAAAAAAAAAAAAAGAAATACCGTCAGCGAGCGCTTCTTTCCGGCTATTCGATATGGCCCGATCTCGGTCGATCATCGGGTCCCCCCGCTGCTCCCTTTCTTCCCGCCATCTCGAGGGAAGCCTACCGCGGAGAGAAACAAGCATCAGTCAGTGCGCGTGCACCTATAGCTAGCTGTACGGATACAGAAGCGCACATCCCGTACGCGCTCACGCAGACACAAACACACTCGTCATCGAGAGGCAGACGAAACGACAGAGGGAAGAAGGGGAACGTCACAATAAGACAAAAGGGTTTGCTGCTCAGGGAAGGAAAGGAAAGCCGATGGGAGGTGCGGCAGGGCGAAACACACGGCGTATGCTGTGCGGGCTGCTGCCAAAACAATGGTTAGGCCAGAGATGAAGAAGGGAGGCCTCTGTCAAAGTGCACCACCGATCCAGGGACGACGATGTGGGAGAGGGACGGTTCTGTGTGCCAGGTGTCGAAGGGTCCTCCTTCTCGCCTCGTTTTCGGGTTGTGACCCCTCGGGTATACCACCTCCTTCGTCCTGTCTCCTGCTGCTGTCTGCAAGACTGCAGCCTACCGCGCTAACTCTGTCGGAGTGGGTCTATGCGCTTTATTACTTTACTGCATACAATTTATATATTCTTTCCCTGTAGCGGTACTCTCCGCGTACATTTATGCAGGTTTTCGCATATTTGCCAAGCGGCGAGATCGAAATTTTCCAGCGGGGCGCCACCTCTTCGCCCAGTATTGGCTTTGGTTGTATCGGCAACTCCGCGAACGAGAAATTGAACGGGTGTTCTCTTTTCTTTTTTTGTCAATCACAGGCAGGTGGTTTTTTTAGACGTTCTACCCTCACTTCTTTTGACTCCTCCTTTATTCTAATAGGTCCAGTTAAGGTGCCGTGAATATCTGCTCTTGGTGAAGGAAATCCTCTCTTACATCGCTAGAGCTTCCAGTTAAGTCGCTCTGCATAGACATGCATACATTTTCAAAAGGCGTTGTTGTTTTATGCCGAAGCTGTTAGTGTCTTGTTGATCAACATTTTTTATGGCGCTCGGTTCCAGCAATATTGTGTTTACTGCTGAGCACCTCTCAGTCTCCTCCGAAGGGGTTGTCGCCGAAATGAGCGCTCTGGACGACTAGAATCGTATAAAAGCATCAAGTTTAGAGAGTATCAGGTAGTTTTTACATCGCAACATAGTTTTAGTACACAAAAGAGACCCCTGAGTAAAGAAAGAAATAAAGAAAGAAAAGAAAGGAAGAAAGAAAGAAAGAAAGAGAGGGAGAGAAAGAGAGAAAGAAAGAAAGAAAGAAAGAAAGAAAGAAAAAGAGAAAGAAAGAAAGAAAGAAAGAAAGAAAGAAAGTGGCTCGTACGAGCAATGAATATATAGATACGAGTCAGTCCACGTGAGTAAATTTAAAGTCTACCCTAGTCAGCCAGGACACCACCACTGTGAATCAAAAGAGCCATAGTCACATAAATGAACATTGGTATGCCTTTTGAAAATTTTGTTTTCCTTCTAATTGTAACCAGAACAGCACCTGTCTGTTTCCTCGTCCAATCTACTCTTTCGCGCTCGCTACTGCTCACAAAAACAGCGAGCCCGTACCGAAGGCGGCGAAATACTGAATGTGGCGCCAAGTAATAGAGGTTGTGCCACTTGATATCGTTTACGAATACGTTGTTCTCATCGCAACTCTGTTTGAATGTTTCTCTGGCTCGGACTGGACGAAGGTGCCGCAGAACACCGCGAACGGTAAAACTAACAATGTCCCTCCAAATGGGACGTTGTAATAGTAAAGTTCGTGTTCTCCGAACATGAACATTGACGGGGTGTAATGGAGGCGAATCTTTTTCTTTGTGATTCGGCCCACTTCAAAGTTCAGCTTGCTAGTGGTTCATCGTAAGGATGGTAACAGTGCAGGAATGCGATGATGGAAAGAGACACACAGCAAAAACTGAAATTTGAACGGCCAGTTCTTCCCTGCCGATTATGGGCGACTCTGTGTTCCAGAAAGCCGCTGTAGAGTGCTGTCTTCTTTGTCCTGCTCGCCAGCTTTCGCTGACTTGCATTGTTTCAAGGTGTGGGCGAAGCTTACCGCTTTTCATGCTTCCTGATTCGTCCTGATTTACACAATAAAAGGGGAAAAAATGTGTACTGTGCTTATATGACTATTTCCATCTACGTATAGACACATATATACAGGACTATACGCTTCTTTTATGATTTGTTGCTTTTTATTATGTATGTTCACTATGGGCCAAGTTTTTACACTAGGAATCGCGAACATATATTGCTGACAAATCAGTGAAAGAGGGCCACAGAAGAGCCGAAGGTGCTTCTCCCAACAAGAAAAAACGAAACGCTTCGCTTATTACTTCAAACTAAACTTAATCACCATTGAAATACAACATCCTGAAAGCCGTCAAGTTGCAGACAGTCAGGAGCATTGGTTTGTGCATGAATTCCCTCTCGAGCTGGACCTCAACTGTAGTTTCATTACGCACCTGTGCCGAATGAAGAACTGCCTAACGAAGAGTGTTTAGTCGCAACGAGTTCGTTTATGTATCAAATAAAGGTTGACGTAAAGGTAAGTCGCTATTCCTTATTGGTCGACGCTGTTGGTTAGTGTCGAGGGTTGCTTGTCGTTCCTCAGACGACGTCGCCTGAAGACGAGGCTTAAAGGGGCCCTGCAGAACATTTTACTGCGAAATATTTCGCAGTAAAAAAAGAAGTGTTGCGGGGCCTTTTTAACTGTACCATCCAATTTTAACAGTGTCTGGATTTATGCCGGAAGTATCCAAAGTCCAAGTATTAGCGTAACAACAAATGTCCACACAACAATGTACAGCTTCCCACTCCGTTCTCACAGTGAATGCTCCTCCACAAACACTTGGCCCCCTTCTAATACCTTTCGCACGTCCGATAACAAAGGGCCCAGCGTCTCCCGAGGTGGACTCTCCATCATGGACGTCCGACGCTTAACTTTCAACAGCCATTCACAGCCTCAGTTGGAAAGAATCGGCAATCAAGTGTCGCAGAGTATACGCCCGGAACGGGCGAGTTTACAACACGGCTCCGGCCCTAGCCACGCGTTTCTTCGTCTCGTGGACACGGCGCAGAATTGCTCTCGAGAGAGTGCTGCGCGGCTATAGGCAGGCCTGCTTGAGTCAACTATTACTTAAGGCCGTAATAAAGCATAATTAACTCGCGCGTGCGGAATCCGCGGAGCGTGGCACAAAAGAGGGAGGGGGGAGCGTCGTGTCCGGTGTGCCGCCGAGATCTATCGTTCCCTAGCTTACAGTATGTACCACTGAGTGCGGGTGGCCAGCGTCTCGGCTCCTATTGTGCTGGCCCGTGGGGAAAGAGACGAGACGGACAGCGGCGGTGCGTCGTGCGGCTAAGCCAACCGAAACAATGGTGCGCGCATAATTGCAGCTGCCGCAGCCGACGAGAGGGCAATCGCGTCGGGGATTCCCGAGAAAGGGCTCTCGCGCTCGGCTGCGCTCCACGAAGCAATCGAATTCGTGGCGGGCCCGGGCGGCTGGCCGCTCCTTCCTACCGCGGCACCTTGCGGAGAAGCACTCTCGCTGCCAGGAGGAAACGAGTCGCGCGAGGCAGATTAGGCGCGCTTGGCAGGGGCAGTGAGTACTCATTTGCCTGCGCGAGGCAGGCACGGCTTGGGAGACGTCGGCACTGTCTAATAGGGCAGTTGACGATCGAGTAGCTATAGGAGGCCGTTTTTCTCTGCGTACTAAGCGCTCGGTCCATGCTGCAGCAGTTGCTATTGTACAGTACACTCTTAGCACGGTAACCTTTAGTGTATGTATAGGTACACAGACAATGTGAAAATATGCTCCTTTACTAAAGGTTAAAGTGCTTTAATCTTTAGTAAAGAAGCATGTTTTCGCATTTTTGTGTACCTATAAAATAAACTAAAGGTTACCGTGCTAAGAGTGTATGCTGCGGCACTTTGTATAGTGAGTGCTGATTGCACCGAAGGAAAGCCTCATGACAAAAAGAAAAGTTACATTCGTGAATCTAATCCTGTGATTCTGGCTGTCGCTAATTGACCAGCCGTCAGTCCTCGAATCTTCGTGTAGGTTCGTACGAAACTTTCTAGAGATATGTATAATGGAAGCGGGCCACGGTTAACTTGGCAATTCAACTAATTATCGCTGCCGAAGTTCAGAAGATGTAAATACTGGGAAGCCTGTTTACAGAATGTTTACACAACGGATGTACCGCGCCCGTTCCATAAGCATTATAATTACTTGTTTGTTTGTTTGTTTGTTTGTTTTTATTTTGACGATTAGGGAGGAGGATAAAGTTTAAGCTTGGCGAAAAAAAATATTTTCAACAAATAGCTTAAGTTTAGCCAGATCTTCGAACTCATTGAACGCCTGAAATCCTCGCACACGTTCTTCCAGAAAACGCTTGTCCTAAGGGTCATTGTTATATCAGTGACGAACGCTAGTTGTTGTTATTGGGCAACTCCGGCGGTTTCTTTGATGTCGAATAATCTCAATGAAAATTTCAGCATATGTCGTCCTCGCTGTTCTAATAACATATGCCAAGCAAGGCTGCGGCATAATTTCATGTTCCTGGAAATGCAATTTAAAGACCTTTAGAGGGCTTCCCATGCCTTGGTATGCGGACCGCCCTGTGTTCTTGACGTCATTGCCAATATCGCTACCTATCCGAGCAAGCAAGCGGTCAAAAGCAAAGCGGCGATCTTTCAGCGCTCAAGTCGTCGCCGTCATGTCCAGAAAGGTCTGCACAGCACGGTGCATCGTCGAATGGCATCGTCACTTTATTAGGGGCGAAGCTCCTTAAGGCGTGGGTCGTGCGTCCCTAGTAGTAGGTAGCCACCGGCGCGTGCCTGCCGGGAGGCACGCACGCGCCGAGGGCGAGCGCGTGGCTCCCGGCACGCGCTCGCCCGCGAGAGACAACGTTGGCGCAGGCAGCGTCTCCTAGCGAGTTTCTTGATTGAGAAATACCGACTGCTCGCGTTGGAGAAGCGTTCACCGGCAACCCATATATATATATATATATATATATATAGGCACTGCATCTTGACTTGCAATGAAGTGCCGGTGGGAGATTTCACTTGTGCATTGTGCATAGTTGAACCGTGAGGATTCGTAGCATGCGCGAGATGTTATAAAACTAGATGGCGGTACTTGTAGTTGATGATGAAAGATGCGAGATGTTATAATAGTTTGATGACATTTACTCAAGTGTTTCACATTTAATTGTGGGGCGAATTCCACGGAAGAGTTTCACGGTTTACCGATGATTCCTTCCGGAGCTTCGCCCCACTCATCATCATTCACTCCGTGAATATGCTGTGATTTTTTTCTGCCCCGCCGCGGTGGTCTAGTGGCTATGGTACTCGGCTGCAGATCCGAAGGTCGCGGGATCGAATCCCGGCAGCGGCGGCGGTATTTCTATGGAGGCGAAATGTTGAGGCCCGTGTGCTGTGCGATGTAAGTGCACGTTATAGAACCCCAGGTGGTCGAAATTTCCGGAGACCTCCACTACGGTGTCTCTCATAATCAGAGCTGGTTTTGGGACGTTAAACCACACAAATCAATCAATCAACTTTATTTTTCTGCCTAGAACCGTGTATGCTACGCCGGGCAGGCTGTGGGATCATCGCGTACGCTTTACGAAACGGCCACGCGTTTCGGTTTCGGTTTGAGGACATTGTTCATTGGCCCATTTAATATAATTGGTGAGCTTCTAAGAAAATCGAACCACCCTGCCTGTTACAGAACCACTAATGCCACTTGAGAACACCGATATCAGAATACGATGAAAAAAATTGACGCAGTGCCCCTTTATTCTAGACGAAACAGAATTTTGAAATGCAGCTGAATAAAGTAACTTAGGGTCATAATTTTTCTTTTCTTTTTAATTGTCAATAGCCATATATAGGTAACCAAGAGATTCTAGAATCGCGAAGTACTCCTACGCCTGCGTCGCGAATTTCGGCCTTTTATTCTTTTTTTTCTAAAGCGATCATCCATGGTGATTTTTTTCCGTATCATGGAAGAATAGCGTATTAAACGGTCAAGAATAAATGCATGAGGTAGATTCCACTGTGCCAAAACATGTTACTCTACGTGAAAGGATAATACACCAGCGCTCAGTCGCCGTTTCAACAAATTGAGGAACTACACCGAACTTAACTCTACCGATCCCTGTATAATGATGTGTTCGTTAGTGTATTTCACATTTCGTGGAAAGTTGCGACCTGGGATTACGAAGCATTGTTGACGTCATTACAGAAAAATATTTAATAACTTCAGTGGAACATCTTTTACGCAATACAAAGTAGCGATAAGCTGGGGCAAAACTTCTTTCGGTTTTTTTTTCTCCATTGTTAGACTAGTCCTTCTAACGATGTGTTCAGCATCAAAATCAGCTGAAAATGTCTTTTCACGAACATTTTATCGTAATATGTTGATGAAAAAAACGGGCTCAGGATCAGAAGAATAAGGCGTAAAGAAATCGAAGATTAATTCGAAGGTTTTTGTTTCGAGTCACATAAAAAAATATGACTTTAAGAAAAGGCATAGAAAGATAAAAGTGTCAGTTCGAGGGGCTTTGTTTAGAGCCGCATAAAAATAAATGGCTTTAAGCTTTCTGAGAATTGTTGCTGTTCGAAGTATCTAAGAAAACAAATCCGGCAACAGTGTTCTTGCGTACCCTTCTTTCTCCATTCGCGTATATTTTATGATGGGTGGCTGCTATCTGCCTTTTGTTCTATAAACAATTTCTCGGTTCGCTTTATCACCTTTCGCAACACTGTTGCTCTTTCAGTTTCAGAATGAATGAACTGCACGTCATTCGCATTTCCAACTTCGAGCTATGCATTTCCTTCCCTTTATAGCATATTGGTCTTACCATAATCACAAACATCTTGTACAATTTCTCGCACATATGGACTTGGCACAGTTATTCTCACGTAGCAGTGCGTCGAGAGCAAGAGGAGAAAGAAGTGTGTGCGCAAATGCTGCGCATTGTGCTTCACATAGCCATGACCGTGCAGTTAGTACGTGCCAACTTCGACTTAAAACAGCTTTGCTGTTAAACATTCACCGCCCATGCACAGCGTACAGGTTCTCAACCAGCGAAAGTGATATGCGCGGCCCCGATGTTTATGACGGGGTTAACCCCGACGTTTAATTTTAATGTCTTTTGCAATTATTCATTACGCCTTAGGGTTTATTGATGAGGCTACGCACACGTTTGGCTCGGGGTTATCGTAGTGTTTATTTCAAATGTCGGACAGTGGGCCTTGCATAATCCCCATCATGCAGCAGTGGGCTTGTGGCGAGAGTGGGTTGAGAGCGATAGATTAAAGGACTGCGTGCGCCGATGTCTGTGCGAGGAAAAAAAAAAGTATAAAATTCGGGCACCTGCGCACTAGTGGTGCGAAGACTGGGGATGGAGCTTCGCACCCGCATCCTCAGTCGTGGCGTTCCCTCCCACTTTCCCTCTTCCTTACCATCACTTCCCGTTTCTATTCCTTGCTGCACTATACTGTACGAGACTATATTGCGCTCTACACTTTCCGCTCCTGTTTTCTTTCTTCCTCACCCCCACCTGCCTTTCTCACACCCCCGCCTTCCCCCATTCTCACTCTCACTTTCTCTTCTAAGTACTTGCTACACTATATTGTACTAGAGTCTAGTGCAATATAGAGCTTAGTCGCCGTTTCAACAAATTGAGGAACTTCACCGAACTTAACTCTACCGATCCCTGTATAATGATGTGTTCGTTAGTGTCTTTCACATTTCGTGGAAAGTTGCGACCTGGGATTACAAAGCATTGTTGACGTCATTACAGAAAAATATTTAATAACTTCAGTGGAACATCCTTGACGCAATACAAAGTAGCGATAAGCTGGGGCACAACTTCTTTCGTTTTTTTTTTCTCCATTGTTAGACTAGTCCTTCTAATGATGTGCTCAGCATCAAAATCAGCTGAAAATGTCTTGTCACGAACATTTTATCGTAATATGATGTTGAAAAAAACGGGCTCAGGATCAGAAGAATAAGGCGTAAAGAAATCGAAGATTTAATTCGAAGGTTTTTGTTTCGAGTCACATAAAAAAATATGACTTTAAGAAAAGGCATAGAAAGATAAAAGTGTCAGTTCGAGGGGCTTTGTTTAGAGCCGCATAAAAATAAATGGCTTTAAGCTTTCTGAGAATTGTTGCTGTTCGAAGTATCTAAGAAAACAAATCCGGCAACAGTGTTCTTGCGTACCCTTCTTTCTCCATTCGCGTATATTTTATGATGGGTGGGTGCTATCTGCCTTTTGTTCTATAAACAATTTCTCGGTTCGCTTTATCACCTTTCGCAACACTGTTGCCCTTTCAGTTTCAGAATGAATGAACTGCACGTCATTCGCATTTCCAACTTCGAGCTATGCATTTCCTTCCCTTTATAGCATATTGGTCTTACCATAATCACAAACATCTTGTACACTTTCTCGCACATATGGACTTGGCACAGTTATTCTCACGTAGCAGTGCGTCGAGAGCAAGAGGAGAAAGAAGTGTGTGCGCAAATGCTGCGCATTGTGCTTCACATAGCCATGACCGTGCAGTTAGTACGTGCCAACTTCGACTTAAAACAGCTTTGCTGTTAAACATTCACCGCCCATGCACAGCGTACAGATTCTCAACCAGCGAAAGTGATATGCGCGGCCCCGATGTTTATGACGGGGTTAACCCCGACGTTTAATTTTAATGTCTTTCGCAATTATTCATTACGCCTTAGGGTTTATTGATGAGGCTACGCACACGTTTGGCTCGGGGTTATCGTAGTGTTTATTTCAAATGTCGGACAGTGGGCCTTGCATAATCCCCATCATGCAGCAGTGGGCTTGTGGCGAGAGTGGGTTGAGAGCGATAGATTAAAGGACTGCGTGCGCCGATGTCTGTGCGAGGAAAAAAAAAGTATAAAATTCGGGCACCTGCGCACTAGTGCTGCGAAGACTGGGGATGCAGCTTCGCACCCGCATCCTCAGTCGTGGCGTTCCCCTCCCACTTTCCCTCTTCCTTACCATCACTTCCCGTTTCTATTCCTTGCTGCACTATACTGTACGAGACTATATTGCGCTCTACACTTTCCGCTCCTGTTTTCTTTCTTCCTCACCCCCACCTGCCTTTCTCACACCCCCGCCTTCCCCCCATTCTCACTCTCACTTTCCCTTCTAAGTACTTGCTACACTATATTGTACTAGAGTCTAGTGCAATATAGAGCTTAGTCTAGTAACTAGACTAAGCTATGCTATACCTTCTCCCCTCCTTCTCACCCTCATGTCGTTGCTCCCACCCTTACTTCGCTTTCCCCCTTCTCGCTACACTATACTGTGCTCTACCCTCTCCTTTCATTTTGCTTCCTCCCCCCCCGCCCTCACATCAATTTTTCCCACCCTCACCTCCCCTTCCGACCCCTCCTCCTAACCTTCACTTTCCTTTCCCCGTCCATGCTGTTACTACTGCGCATGCGCGGCGATCTAGAGGTTATGCCAGGTAGTGTGCCAAGTGTGGCGTGGCTGGTTTCCAGGCGACTCGAGGCGAGGCAAGGTCTTCTGTGCCAATAGAGTTTTTACCTTCAGCTAGAATATCTTGGCTGTTAAAAAGAGCTTTCTGGGTGCGCAATACCGCTGGATGTTTCTTTCGTTAAGACATATTAAGCATCACTTTAAAACAGCGCCGCCCGTAGGATACGTTGCCGAATACTGCAGCCCAGCATAAGTAAATGTGCACGACCGCTGAAAAGAAACTCCCATGTCCGCGCAAAGTACTCAGTACACTGATAGCACACGCGATGCAGGACGGGAATCTCAAAGCCCATCTCACAATAAAGTAGAGTGATAGCGTAAGCTGGAGGAGCAGCATCATGAGCGCTGCTACATCTGCTTGTGCGAGAGGATGTCTTGCCAAATCCCATTACAATATCGAGAACAGACGCAGCAACGAAAGTTCGCACACTCGCAAACGGAGGCAGAATATCTCTGTGAACACGCCGAGTTTGATGCAAACACGCCGACATTCACTGGACCCGCCTCTTCAAACTCGACGTCCGTCTGGATTCTCTCTAACCGCGACAACACTGTTTCGCCGGCAGTGACTAGGTGTCCCATTCACGCGATCGTTCGCTTTCTGTATAGTTATGGACCGTGGTGCTGTGTCATGTGCGCGCCAAAGTGTGCGCCTGTGTTGGTGCGTTGGGGCTGTATAATATGTGTAATAGTGTGAAGCGCACGTGTGTCACCTTTTGTCTATGCGGACATATAGACAGAAGACTTGAGACCGGGCCTGTGTGATGTGCGCGCAAAAGTGTGTGCCCTAGAGGAGCTGGCAAAGACGCCGACGACGACGAGGCTGGAGCACGCGCAAGGTTGCGCGAGAGCAGGAGCGTTGCAAATAGGCGGAAAAAAGGAAGACAGAGGCAGACGGACTTCAGCGTTCGACACAGTCGGATGCCCGGGCCCAAGTGTCGATGATGATGATGAAAAACTTTTATTATTGTCGGGCCGATGGGCCCTTATCTGCAGCACGCACGTTGGAGGCAGGGCGAGGAGGACACACGCGCATTGCCCATGCGCGTGACGAGCGGCAGCGTCGAAAGGCCACAGGGGGCGTGAAGGTGGCCGGCCGATAAGAAGGGAGGTGAGACGAGCCCGGGGCTTTTTTGGTGGGCGGCAGGACGATGGGATGCAGTGACGGTCGCGCTAGGCGCTATGGTTTCCTCCGTGAGTGCTGCAGAGCAGAGGCCACGCCGGTTTGGGGCGCCCGCTAAGGCGAGTCGTTGGCTCGTCCTCCACTGCGAGTTGTGCGTGAGTTTGCTTTCGAGCCGTTATGTTTTACACCTACTTTCATGCCGTTAAGTTTTGCGCCGTAGGTTCCATTGGACCGCCAGTCTGCGGGAGTTGTTCGTTCTGGCCTTGTGGCCCTCCTGTATACGTTAGTGCCGTGTTGTGCCGGGCTGGAAGGTGGTTGTGATTCTTTTGGAGTCTTGAATTAAAAGCGGTTCTTGTTCCCAGCGTTGCTGGCTCGTGTCATGCGAATTGCGGCTCACTGACCCCCCCCTGAGCGGAGACGGGGCCCACATTAGAGAGGAGAGAGGTACGGGGCCAAAGCATGACCCCGCTACATGGTCGGCGTCCCTAGTCCGGGACACCGCATGACGAGGCCCCGTCTCGCGCCCGTCGCACCAGAGCCCGTTGTGACTAGCGATGAGCTGTTGAGGAGGGCAGTCTCCCATGCCTCTCGGGAAGGGGTAGGAGAAGGGGGTAGGTGGGGATTTTTCGTACATGCCCACACCATGTGGAAGATATCGCAGGTCTCCCCACAGTGTGGGCACCGCCCATCTGAGTTCGCATCGAAATGCTTTAAGATTGCAGGACAGAGTAGAGTACCTGTCTGCAGGCGCCTCAGAGTTCGCTCTTCCGCATTCGAGATTCTTCCAGCGGCCCACGAGTTGGAGCTCCGGGCTTCACGTGGCCGCCTGTGTGTCCTCCCCTTCTCATATCCTGCTGCAAGTCTGCTGTGGCTCCAGCAGCATTCACCAAGATTCGGCGTTCTCCTGCACCCCCGGCCGCGGCGGTCGCATTTTCGATGGAGGCGAAAATGCCAGAGGCCTGTGTACTGTGCGTTGTCAGTGCACGTTAAAGAACCCCAGGTGGTTTAAAGTTCCGGAGCCCTCCGCTGCGGCCTTTCTCTCCTCTCTGTTTCTTTCACTCCCTTTCCACTACCGCCTCCCCCCCCCCCCCAACGGACGCTTAGCCGTGCTCCGTACATGGGCTGCAGAAATTAGCGTCCTTTCCTAACCGAACCGCGATCATCATCATCATCATCATCATCATCATCATTATAATCATCATCCTGCACGCTCGTCGCCAGGCAACGGTTCTCCGGCTTCCTCCAGTCGCCCGTACCGCCAGAGGGTGATTGCGCCAGTGATTGCGGTTCGGTTAAGGAAAGGACGCTGATTTCTGCAGTCCTTGTAGGGAGCACGGCTATGCATCCGTGAGGAAAGGTGAAACGGAATGAAAAAGATAGAAAGGCGAAAAAATTGGCAGAACCCACGTGCAGTGGGAATCAAGGAAATGCGAAGCACGCATCAGGAACGTAAAATGGATTTGCACTGTTGTTTCGCTATACCGAGTTTTGGTACATATGAAGTTAACGAAACGGCCCCAAGAGCACCATCACTGTAGCATGTAAACCATGCCGCTCATACACGCATGTCATAATTCTAACGTTATGACCTATCATGTACGTTCGTCATGCAGTCGTGTTGTGCCATATCAATTTTGGTATACATCCCATTAACGAAACGAGTGACATGTAGATCATGCTGCTCATGACATGCGTGTCACGATTTTCATGTTATGACCTGTCATTTACGTTCCTCATGCAGTCGTGTTGTGCCATACCAATTTTGGTATACATCCCATTAACGAAACGAGTGGCATGTAGATCATGCCGCTCATGACATGCATGTCACGATTTTCATGTTATGACCTGTCATTTATGATCGTCATGCAGTCATGTTGTGCCAAACCAATTTTCGTATGCATCGCATTAACGAAACGGCAGTATAGCGCCAACACCATGCCATGTAAATCATGCCGCTCATGACATGAATGTCATGATTTTCATGTTATGACCAGTCATTTATGTTTGTCATGCAGTCATGTTGTGGCATGCCAATTTTCGTACGCATCCCATTAACGAAGCGGCAGGAGAGCACCAAGACTGTGGCATGCAAATCATGCCACTCATGACATGCATATCGTGCTTTTCATCTGTCAATTGTGTTCGTCATGCAGTCGTGTTGTTGCATACCAATTTTCGTATACAACCCGATAACGAAACGTCCAAGAGAGCACCAAGACCATGGCATGTAAAGCATGTCGGTCATGACATACATGCCATGATTTTCATGGTATGACCTGTCATTTATGTTTGTCATGTAGTCATGTTGTGACGTGCCAATTTTCGTGTACGTCCCATTAACGAAACGCGTGGCATGTAAATCATGTCGGTCAGGACATGCATGTCATGATTTTCATGTTATGACCTGTCATTTATGTTCGCCATGCAGTCCTATTGTGGCATACCAATTTTTGTATACATCTCATTAACGAAACGGCCAGGAGAGCACCAAGTCCGTGGCATGTAAATCATGCCACTGATGACATGCATGTCATGCTTTTCATGTTATGATCTGTCACTTATGTTCGTCATGCAGTCATGTTGTGGCATACAAACTTTCGTATACATTCCGTTAACGAAACGACCAGGAGAGCGCTGAGGCCGTGGCATGTAAATCATGCCGCTCATGACATGCATATCATGATTTTCATGTTATGACCTGCCATTTATGTTCGTCAGGCAGTACTCTTGTGCCATACCAATTTTCGCATACATCACGTTAGCGAAACGGCCAGGAGAGCACCAAGACCGTGTCTCTAAATCATGCCGCTTATAATATGCATGTCATGACTTTCATGTTATGATCTGTCATTTATGTTCGTCAGGCAGTCATGTTGTGGCATACCAATTTTCGTACACATCCCATTAGCGAAACGGTCAGGAGAGCACAAAATCGTAGGCGGCTAGATAGATAGATAGATAGATAGATAGATAGATAGATAGATAGATAGATAGATAGATAGATAGATAGATAGATAGATAGATAGATAGATAGATAGATAGATACGCTCAAAGTCGCCGAAGTTCGCTAAGAAATGCTTCGCATTTAAAAAGCCGCAGTGGAGGGCTCCGGATGCTTCGATCACCTGGTGTCCACTGACAACGCACAGTACACGGGCCTCTGGTATTTTCGCCTCCATGGAAAATGCGACCGCCGCGGTCGGGATCGAAACCGCGTTTTTTTGGGTGGCAGTGCGCCAGCCCCTGTGGAGAGCTCTCTTTATATACCACCCTTCTCGGACACTCCACACGCGTACGACATGCCGCACAGCAACCTCTTCCTCCGTAGGTTAAAAGAAGGCTGACATCACCGAAGTTCAGCGGCTTTCGTCATCATGCTTCGTACTTGTTAGGAATTAAACGCATTATTATTTCACTACCTCATCCACCGTGACTCTCAGGACCTCCTGCAGCCCTTGCTTTCAGCCCGGTTTCATTCTATCCCATGAGGGTGCCGTACCTCTCATAACACTGTGTACACTAGTTAAGCCACGAACGTTTGAAAACACTCTACTCGTGCTAGTACTTTGCGTGTTCACGCTAACCCTTGCTCATTTTTTTTTCATCTTCTTGTCTTTTCCCTTGTCCTCTCCTCATTACCAAGTGCAGGGTAGCCAGCCGAGCAGGCCCTTGGCTTATTTCTGTGCGTTTTATTTTCAGCACTCTCTCTCTCTCTCGCTCTTTCACGACGATTTCTCTGCCGTCTCCCCTGAAGAGTATCGACACGGTCGCGTACTGCAACGATTTGCGCCGTGGAGCTGGCTGTCATCATAAGCCGAATTTAAGCCACATTTTTTTTCATCGGCCTATAGAACTAACTTTTAAGTTGCTACTATGACCGATTCTTGCTTCGCTCCATTCTTACTCTGTAATTAAACAGGTTTCCAGTTCAGCGTGTCGAATTTACTTTTACATGCACACTCTCTAATGTACCTGTATCATATATATGAAACAGCGAATGTGAACGCTTCCAGTAAGTGTTTGTAAGGGGTTTTTAGCTGCAAGTGCCCTATAAGCATTGCTTGTTGCTTCTTTGCCTGTAAGCGCAGAAAAACACCATAAAAGCCCCCTCCACGCTACGGCACTCGGCTGCCGATCCGAAGTTTGCGCGATCGAATACCAGCCACGGCGGCTCAATTTCGATGGAAGCGAAATGTTGAGACCCGCGTACTGTGCGATGCCAGTGCACGTTATAAGGAATCCTAGGTGGATTCCTAGGTGGATTATAAGGAATCCTAGGTGGTCAACGAGCGCAGATATAGACGGACTAATTCCGTACACGATCTAAGGACAGCCAGGCGCATGCAAAAGAAGATACAGCGTCGCATAGCTAAACTTGAGTCTCAACGGTGGGTAAGGTTCTGTGAGTCTCTGGACCCCCGGAAACCTTTATCGCAAATATGGAGAACAGTGCGAGGTCTGCGTACGCTTCCTGAGCAGCGGTTTCCGTTCAAAGCTTTAGCGCTTTACCAAGGTCGACGGGATATCGAGGTAGCTGAAGATTTTTGCAAGAAGATTGTCGGCAATGCAGCTTGCACAGGAGTCCTTGCTACACAGAACACTCCACATTCACTGGACTCACGCATGGACCTGCCCTTTACCATTGAGGAGCTGGATGCGGCCCTTGTGTTGTGCAATCGTTCTTCATCACCTGGCCCAGATGGCATCTCCTACAGGATCTTATGCAACCTAGGTGAGCAGGCGCAGAAAGCTTTGTTGGAAATGTTCAATAACTCATGGCGAGACGGACATGTCCCCCAAGAATGGAAAACGAGCCGATTGGTTCCGCTCCTAAAACCTGGGAAATCGCCTCTAGAGCTCTCGTCATACCGCCCAATAGCGCTAGCTAGCTGTGTAGGGAAGCTGATGGAGCGCATGATCCTCGCCAGACTGGAGTGGTTCCTAGAGCGCTACGAGGTTTATCCAAGTGCCATGGCCGGTTTTCGACGCGTTCGTTGCTCTATCGACAACGTTGTTGACCTCGTACCGTACGTCCAACACCAGAAATTGAGCAGGCGATTAACCGCGGCACTATTTTTGGATATCAAAGGAGCTTACGACAACGTTTCTCACGAGGCCATACTCGACGCCCTTGAGTCCGTCGGTCTTGGTGGCCGAGCGTACCGCTGGATTCGTGCCTACCTACAGATGAGATCCTTCTTTGTGCAAACCGACGATGGGCCAACCTCTCAGCACTGCACACACCGTGGAGTTCCTCAAGGGGGCGTCTTGAGCCCCACGTTATTCAATTTGGTTCTGATTGGTCTCGTGGAACGCATACCAGGTTGTGTACAGATATCGATTTATGCTGACGCCATCTGTGTTTGGACGTCAGGCGTAACACGTCCTCAGATACGCGCGAGGCTCCAAAAAGCCGCGACTTCGATATCGGCATACCTTAATGAACAAGGCCTTGAAATTTCGCCTGAAAAATCGGCGCTGGTCGCTTTCACGCGAAAGCCAATGACAGCCTATGCCATCTCTATCAAGGGGAAAAAAATTTGTTACGCTAGGACGCACAGGTTCCTGGGAGTAACCATCGATCGGGACCTCTGCTGGAGTCCCCATGTGGCCGGTCTCAAGAAGCGCCTAACGGCCACCTCACAAGTTTTCCACTTCCTCGGAGGGAAAACGTGGGGTACGTCAGTGACCGCCATGTTGCACCTATACCGGACGCTCTTTCTCGGGTACCTGAGATACAGCTTACCGGTGCTGACTGACACCTGTAAAGGTAACCTACGCGCACTCGAGAGCGTTCAGGGCCAGGCACTCAAGATCTGCCTCGGATTGCCACGCTGCACCTCAACAGCGGATACTATAGCAATGGCCAAAGACCTTCCTGCCACCACTCACATCACTTTGGAGGTGCTTAGGACACACATTCGACACCTAGCTCGTGCTCCTGCTCACCACCTCGCCTCGCTTCCAGAAGACCGGCCCGGTGCCTCTTTTTGTAAGAGGATATCGGCATTCCGCGAGTGCCTCCCAAAGAATTATACTCCTGCTGAGAGACTTCCGACGCCTCCTTGGTGTTTGGCCCGTCCAAAGGTACGGCTGACAGTGCCAGGGATTCGGACGAAAGCGGAGCTCTCACCGCCGGCTTTAAAACAGCTGTCTCTACTAATGCTACATGAGGACTACAGGAATCATCTTCAGCTTTACACTGATGGCTCAACAGCAGCAGGCAGATCTGCAGGAGCTGTGACCTTCCCTGCCAAAGCAGTAGATGTGCTGTTCAGGACGTCTCATGGCACAACATCGACAGCCGTGGAGCTTGAGGCACTACGCACCGCACTTTGTGTGATCGATGGAGAGCCACCACAGAAATGGGCCATCTTTACAGATTCCAAGTCAGCCCTTCAGTGCCTTTTATCGGCCTTACGTAGCGGGCCGCAAGACCAATTAGTGCTTCAAACACGATAGCTCTATCACGAATTAACCGACAAAGGCCATGACATCACGTTTCAGTGGCTACCAGGCCACTCTGGAATAATCGGCAACGAGCACGCAGATAATGCTGCGAAACGTGCCCACGAAATTGGAGTGCTGCAAGCCATCCCACTGTCAAGAACGGATGCAGTAAGAAAACTTCGCTCGCTTGCGCGTGATATGACTATAGCGCTGTGGAACACTCCTGGTCTTCTGCATACCCGTCTGCACCGCCTCGACCCATCACTACAACTTCGAGTTCCGCGTGGGCTTACCCGCTGTGAAACTACCGTACTTTGCCGCCTGTGGCTAGGCACGGCATTCACAAGAAGTTTCAGCTGTCGCATTGGACTGGAAGACAGTGCTGCCTGTATTCACTGCGGCAGCGAGGAAACAATTGTGCACGTCCTCTGCGATTGCCCTGGGTACTGCTCCCAGCGACAGACTCTCGCCACAGAATTGTCACGCCTTGATGGTCGACCGCTGTCCGAGCAAACCATATTGGAATGCCGGACAGACAGTGTCTCGCAGCAGAAAGCCACGAAGGCTGTGCTCAAGTTTTTGCGCGCAACGGGCCTCGTGAACCGTCTGTGACACATGCCGTGCTTGTGTGTGTGCGCGATTTGACCTCTCTCTTTCTTTATTCTTTTTCCATCTCTTTCTGTCTTCCTTCACCCCTTCCCCAGTGCAGGGTAGCAAACTGGATATTTTCTCTTCCGGTTAACCTCCCTGCCTTCCGCCCATCATCTCTCTCTCTCTCTCTCTAGGTGGTCAAAATTTCCGGAGACCTCCACTACGGCGTCTCTGATAATCGGAGCTGCTTTTGGGACGTAAAACTCCGGAAATCGATCAGTTTTACATCCTCAAACCATGATATGACCAAAAGAGAGAGAGAGAGAGAGGAAGAAGCGGGTTTGCCATTGGGTTCTCTTAAGAAGGGCCCACAGCGTCATCCAGTCGTCGCTTTCTCTTACTTGCGATTCATTACAATATTCGATTCCGATAAATTGGAATCGACCAACATTGTCTTGTTTCTTTCCTTTTCTTTCGCCAACCCCTTTTTCCCCAAACCCGCCCTCTTCTTAGCACAACCACCTTCCTCTTACGTTTTTCTTTAAGTTATCTGTTTGTCTCGTCGATACTCGCGCCTTTCCCATCGATCTCTTGGTCTCGTGCACTCCGGAGAAAAATAATACGGGACGGGGCCCAACCCCGGAAAAATAGAACAAGCGAATAAATGCCATGCGTCTTGCCGTATAGCCCGTGCCCTTCACACCCGGTCCCTTTCTTTTTATTTTTCTTCCACTAGCTTCCTCTCTTTCTCTCAGGGGACGCCGCAGCGTCTATGTAGACTGCGTGTAAGGGACACCCCGGCAGTCCGATAAAACCGGCGCGCGAAACAAAGCGTTTATGGTGAATAATGCATCACACGTTCCGCCTTTTCCCCCTTTTTTTTTCTCTGTTCACTTCTCCGATGTACTAGTGGCACGGTTTTACTTTTTTTTTTACTTATTTGGCTAGTTTCTTATATTCACTTCTACATAGCTCAGGTCCCGGCGCTGGCATATACAAGAGACCTTTCTCGACGCCCTGGGCCAGCTCTCACCCCGCCGTATACACACCGTCTCTTTTGGCTCAATATTTTCACTCAGAACTTAGTTTTCTCTCCCATTATACGTTGCGGTAAAGGAATAAACTGGACCTGAAAAAATATATAAAATAGTGTCTCTCTCCTGATAAACACACGGCTTTCTCAGGGATATAAATTTTGCTTTTCAGTAGCCACTCGCCTCCGATCCGCATGTATGTTGCGAGGTCTCCGGAGTGCATTCAAAGCTGTGCTCGGCGTCGCTTGCTTGACTAGTAAATATTTGTGGTACGCCGTTCTCGCCCCATTTCCATCCAGCGCGTGTTGCTTGCTGAAAACATGGCCGTAAGGTATTCACTTTAAAGCAGGCGAATCTTGCGAAGGCCTGTGGCTTTGGATGCACTTAGCATGTCGACACTATCGACGATTTTTCGTGTCTAAAGGTATTTGTTTGGCTTTTTTTTTTTTTTGTTTCTCATTAAGGAAGCTGTTTTTGTTATTCGGTGCTGCGAATACGAAGTGTAGTGTCGGAAAAGAAAGAAGACATATGCCCAGTGAAATACAGACGATGCAACAATGCAGACCGCACAAACACAGAATTAATGCGACGAATTACCTGATAGCGAATATGATAAGGAGGACGAAAGGAGCATATTTTTTTGAGCGACACAACTGCGCAGTTTTATTAATGAAGTGCAAAGTTATAGTCGGAAGCTGTAGTAACATGAGCAGGAACCCTACTGTATTGCTTTAAGGGACGATGGATGACATCTGGAAGTGGCACCTGCGTTTTCTGTTCACTTACAGAAGGTGTATTAATAACAATAATTTCCGGCCGGGGTGTTACATTACAAAACCACTATATGACTCTGAGGCGCGCTGTAGTGAAGGGCTGCCGAAATTTCGAACACATAGGATTATTTAATATGTACTGAGAGCTCACAGTACATGTTCTTGAGTCCTTTAGTACGATCTAGTGCTGCTAGGTCACATATGCAGTGCATTGGGTTGCTGGAACACAGAGAATGAACAGACACATTGTGCAAGGGCTTCACCGGCATGCTTCCTCTGCGAGCAAATCGCACCAAACCAGTCGGTCCAGCGGGCGACATTACGTCACCATTCCAGGGCATTTACTTCGCTGAAGAAGCTCAGAATGCGGAATTTATTTATGCCGTGCATGCAGTCTCAATAATTAGGCGGAGTTGTTCAGAACGCCGTAGTTAAGTTTGTGCTAAACTATTCGTCGTGTTGCAGAAAGTTTTCAAAGTAGATTGCCATATCACACGCTCAAAGTAGTACGGCGTCGTCTAGTAATGTGTTACATCTGTAGGAGGTCGGCCCTACAACTACTGGCTTCTTATTTGCGACTTGTTTGATTGATCTGTCTGGTTTTACATCCCTAAACTGCTATATGATTAACGAGAGACGCCGTAGCTCCAGAAATTTCGATGACCTGGAGTTCTTAGACGTGCACTGACGTAGCACAGTACGCATTTTAGGCCCGTACATAGGCAGACGAGGGGGCGATATATTGAATAAGGAAAGAAAAATATTTCTGGTGCATACACATACACACTTACAAGCACACAAACGTGCGAGCGCGCGCGTGTATGAGCGCAGATGTATGCGATGCACGTATAGCAGGGATGGAGCGCCATCGCCTGGCTTATAGAAAAAAAAAAGGAAGACGAAGGTGGCGAATGTAAGGGACGGCGCGGAGCCATGTTGGCCCAATTCCTTTAATATACATCTGTATGTACCGTAAGTGAGAGAAGAGAAGAGGAATGATTTTAAAACCGTGCTGCGGGAAAAAAAAGAAAGAAAAGGAGAGAGACGAAATGAAATAAACGGAGGAAGGGCAGAAAAGGCGCGCATGTAAAGCGTAGTTTTTCCGTTGCGAGATGTACATAATGACAGACGAGGGAAGCACCAAAAGGCTACACTAATTCATTTTTTGAGGCGAAGCCCTTCTATGCTTCATGCGAGGGTGACCTCGAACAAAAAGAAAGAAAAAGAACGGCAGGGAAATGTGGTATTGAAAATGCAGTAAAAGAAAATATAGCACAAAAATAGAAAACTCGCGCCCCATTCAGTTCATATGCCAAATATTGGCATGGAAAGGTACGAACGTGCTACTAGCAGGACTGATCCCTCATGACGTCTATAACGCGACATGTTCATCAGTTACAATACGATTAACGATAATAGTTACACGTGGCTCATGCCCTCTGTATATATGCGACAATGAGCCAGGAGCACGCAGCATGATGGACGCGTGGTTTCATGTTTCACACTTAAGGCCTGTGCCCAATTGCATGCCAAGTGTTCCGGGTTAGAACTTCTAGGTCTTGGCTTTGTCCATTAATAGTCCTGCCTGTCCCCTCCCTACGTCTCTCAAGAAGGACTCCTAGGATTTCCTTTCTGTATTATTTTTCGCCTCAAACGCACGCAGTTCGCAGTCTATCGGAGCAAATTTTAAATATGTTGGAAATACACTAAAAACAGATGAAATTTCCGCTCTTTTGTCATTCTCCCTTTGGGGGCGTATATAGAAGGAACGACGGCAGAGTTTTAATGGGTTGCCGCGTGTTGCTCATTAGTATCGGGAATGGGTGCGGGAGAAACCAACGTTTACATCATTATCGGTTAATATATTCGTTCGACGATCTTCGTAACACCGCCCCCATCCCAGTGGTGTAATAATGCGCTGTGCGCTTGACTTATGGCGTGCTTTATCTTCGAAAAGAAAGCAATAAGAAGGCTATCGTTTCCGAGTGAGTACATGCGGATGTAGCGGCGCTCGCGCCGCCAGATTTCGTGGAGCACATAGCAGTGCTTTGTTGCGGAGAACTAACACTCACAAGCTGCCGCAATGTGGATAGAATTCGAGCAGTCGACGCAAAGCGTGATGATTTCCACGTGGCGAAAATGATGATTTGATTTGTGGGGTTTAACGAACCAAAACCAGCTCTGATTACGAGAGACGTCGTAGTGGAGGTCTCCGGAAATTCCGGCCATCTTGGGTACTTTAACGTGCACTGACATCGCAGAGCACACGGGCCTCAACATTTCGCCTCCATCGAAATGCAGCCGCCGCGGCCGGGATTCGATCCCGCGGCCTTCGGATCATCAGCAGAGTGCCATAACCACTAGACCACCGTGGCGGGCCACGTGGTGAAAATGGAAGATTGCTTGCTGCTCTAAGGTATCTACCGCTGTTCGCTTTAGTAAGCATATCGCTTTTTTTATCTTTATTTTTTCAAATAAAGCGAGCTCAGTCAACGCGTTGGCTCAGTGCTCTGCTTCTGGCTAACAAATATTGGTGATAGCGATGCGGACAGATGACAGTGAAGCGAAACAATAAATCATTTTGATTGATACGTCGTTGTTTTATATCCCGGTTTTAATGATCGAAAACGTAATATTAGATTTTCCAACATTGTTATTTTCCAGGAAGCTTAGCAAAATTGCCTGCGCGAGGAAAATACTAAGGGCTAGAAGCCACACGAGATTTTTAATCCCCGATGACTAATACAACATGCAGCAGCTGCTTCGTTTTTCACATCTTATGCATATTTTTCATACATACTATACAATACGGTTATCAATACATTAGAAAGACGTGCTTATTTTTGCATACCTGTACACTTATGAAGCTTCAATATATATGAACACGTGGTTAGTTAAATTAGGAGTGGGATATCTAATTTTCCGCTTTAACTTTAAGACCTCAATGCTAAACGATATCGCGAATTTCAAGAAACATATTTTTTGTATTTTCATCAGGTCGACAAATAATTTCTAGAGCATACATTATGTCTTAGCCACCCATACAACCCAATTCAACTCACTTTTATATTTGAATAATGATTAAACCGTGGCAGATGTGTGAACATCTATTTCATCAAGGCAAGTTGGCGCGGCACGTTGAAGGCGATGTCTCCACCTGCATTTCTTTTCTAATGTTTTCTGGCTTACCGAGCGTTGTTCCACGGCGACGGTGATGTTCTTGGTATCGTAAAATGGCCAGTTACTAACACAAGGCAAATATTCTCTATCTCTAGTGTAACTTGCGGGCCGCATCTTGGTCCGCAGCCACTCATTCCCGGCCGAGCGGCCATTGTCCAGAGCCGCCGATCCCGACAGCGCGTCGATTGAACGGCTTTAATACTGCCGTGTTTGGCAGTGTGTGCTTAGATACCCTTCGCACTCTCTTTCTTTTCTTTCTTACCTTTCTGTCATCCCTTACCCCTTCCCCAGTGCAGGGTAGCAAACCGGAAATTTTTCTCTGGTTAACCGGCCTGCCTTCCGCACAATTTTTCTCTCTATCTATAACCAGGTTCCGGCCCGGGCTATACGCCAGCGCGAGCCACGAACAACTCGCGAACATTTCTTCGTCGACTCTTCTTAACGTCCATCTGGCGAACGTCCCCACTCTACCTCTTCCTCTGCTGAGGCTCTGGCATTAGCTCGTGACGGTCTGCTCGATGAAATGGCGCATTCACCAGCAGTAGAACCTTGAAATAAACGAGACTAGCTGTCGTATCTCCGGGTGTAGGGTCTTGCAAGATCCCGCGATCTTACACTTTTGACGGTTTTGCAGCCATGCAGGTCCTAAAGCTAATCCGTACACAGAGGCGCAACTGGGTGCCCCACCAACCTCGTTCTGAAGTATGCACCAGCAGGTCGATAGTGGGTGCTGCCGCCAACCCACATCTCTTCGATGGGCTGCATATGCGACGGCACAGCGTCCCCACTAGCCACGTGAGAACGTCGAAGGTGGCCCCCGCGAAGGACGCTTCGTTTCCGACGATGCCTCTGTCTCATAACAGCGTAAGCTGTTATGAAATCAGAACAAGGGCCGTTTTTGGCGCCGTAGTTGTCCGACGCCGCCGCCGCCGCCGCCGGTGTCCGTAACCGCTATCGCGCAAACTTTAGAAAAAATAACCAGGATCGATGAGGATTCAAACCCACGTCCTCTGCGTGGATTCGAACCGACACCCTCTGCGTGGCCGTCGAGCATTCTACCCCTGAGCTACTCCTGAGCTTCAAAACTCTTCCCTAAAAGACCTAAACAGGTATAACGTCTGCCGAGGAATCGCATTAAAATGTAATGTTAGGTGGCAGAATAATAATGCGCCAGTACACGACGCGGAAAGTAGTTTGCATAACGAGTTCGAGGAATCATTTGAAAGAACACGGGGCTGCGTGCTTTGTAGCTCTGTACCTATTACAGAGGCATCATCAACGTCATCATTATGAAATAATAATCTTCACCTTTTCCGTCATCATTATTCCAAAGCGCTGCCCTTTGAAGCAGTTTTGTCATATCGCGCAATGCTCCACGCGGCAGGCGACGTGCGCAGCCCCGACAGCAACCTGACTTGGCTCTTCGATATACCTGATGGCGTCTCCTCGCAAGGTGCGGACCGCTGCTGAAGAAGCGAATCGCAGAGCTACGCGCGCCGCTGCAGCAAGGCAATGTCGGGCACAACAGACAACTGTGCATAGAGAAGCCCAAACCGCAGCTCGCCGTCGACACCGGACTGAGACTTCGGTTCGTTCTCGGAAAAACGACGCCAAGAGACCTTCTAAGATGTGCAGTTATACAGATTTGTACACTACAATACCGCCGTAATTATTGCGTCGTGGGTACTTCCCTACTTGGCGCTGGAGATACTACCACCTCTACTTGCACTAGTTTCCTCAAGCGTTTAAAATGACCTCTAAAAAAGTCGCTCCTCCAGCTTACGCTGTCCCTGTCCTGGTGTTCCGCGCAGGCCTGGCTCTTTTTTGTCTCCTCTTCGTCTCCAACGAACGTTGCCTTTTGAAGCGTCCGCCTTCTCGCGACGCCCAACAAGCCACGTACGATTCCTGCTCCTACTGCTTACTCCTCTTCCGTATAACCCCTTTGTTAAAACAGCGCAGCAGACCCGCAACTACGTCCGGTACCTGAACGTTTTAGACACCTTCAGGACCATCGTGTCGCTTTGGATCATCGCCCTCTTATCGTAGTTCCTCTCCGTCAGAGACGATACCGACGTGATTACCATCACCACCGTCTTCGTCACGGCGCTTTCTTCACAGTTGTCATGTGGCAATTCATTTTCTTTCTTTGTGAGTGTCCCCGTTTCAGTGGCCGCAGGAGAGAACTTACCGCTGCTTTAGAGGGACTTGACAGGCTTCCTTTGTCCCAGCAGCGAGTCCTAGGACACTGGCCAGGTCCATCGTCAGCACCGAAAGCGCTGAACGCGTTGCTGCGATTATTAAGGAGAGCGGTCTAAGGAACAGACTCTAAACAGTGTCGCGGTTTTATCTTTTTGCGTGTGTGTGCTTTTTCTCTCTTTTTCTGCTTCCTTGTAGTGTCTCCTTTCTATTATCTTTCATTCCCCTCACCCTTTATACCCTGCACAGTGTAGCAAGCCGGTCTCAGCACTGACTAACCTCCCTGTCTTTCCTCCTTTCCTCCCTCCTCCCCCTCTTCCTACATTTCGTTTCTTAATATAGTGTTTGAACTTTCCTCGTCATCATCTGCGACCACCTCGGCCGACACAGCTTCCGCAGAGGCTCCCCCAGAAGTCTTTGCGTGCTCGGCGCCTTTGTCGTGGGGCGAGATGACTTCGTCGGCCGGCTGCGTCGTGACGTCGGCTTGCTCGTGGGTTTAGCTCTCGGCCTGTGCTGGGGCCGTATCCTGAGATGCGAAGTGCGGTAGAGCCGAAGCGGCCACTTGCCTTCGCTCGTCGTTTGGCCGCGATGACTCAGCAGCTCGCATGGTTGGAGATCACTCTGCCCGGGTGGTAGTCACGTAGAGGCTTCAGGTTACGCAACGATCGACCACTGTCGGAAGGGGGACTTATACGGCACCCTTTGGACGTGACGTTGCACAAGAAATCCATGCAAGCGCTACTGCGGTTCTGAGATCTACCGGCATTTGTGAACGCCTCTAACTGGAACGCCCCTTTGTGCGTGCGTGCGTGCGTGTGTGTGTGTGTGTGTGTGTGTGTGTGTGTGTGTGTGTGTGTGTGTGTGTGTGTGTGTGTGTGTGTGTGTGTGTGTGTGTGTGTAATTTTGCCTCGCCCCAGTGCAGGGTAGCAACATGGCGGCCATGATGGTACCAGCGCAGCATATATGTTGCTGCGGAAACATGTACTTCGATATCACAAAGGCGCGGCCGGAGTTTCGACGTCTCTGACGAAACGACAGCAAGAGCATCACGCTGTGTTTAATAACGTTCACGTGATGTCGCGGATACAGCTTGCGATTGTGTGGGTGCTCCAGTATGGCGGCTTCAGCGATGCCCTTGCAAGCCGTCTATATTTAAATCGTTGTCTAACATGACTGGTCTTGAAGAAGTACTGAGTCTGCACGTACATGCATGCGATGGGACATTCTGCAGCAATGACTCACGCGTAACAGAGATCTCGGGCGACAGAATCGAGTAGCTTAGAAAAAAAAATAGGAGAAGAGACAACGACGGTACTGATAATAGACGAATAAACTAGGGTGCGCAGGGCAAACTGTACAGCGAGGTGAAAATTGAGCTTTAAGGAAGAAGGAAGAGCACAAAGAAATCGCCTTGTTTTTAGAGTGAGCTTCAAGCGCGCCTATCTTCTATCACTACATTGCAAACTTAGGTTTTTCAGATACATCTGAAGTTGAAAAACGACGGATTAGAAAAAGTCTTTTCTTCACTCTACGTCCACAATGGTACGACGAATGCCGGATTTCACGCGGTAACAAACAAAGAAAAACGGGGAACTTCGTGTGGCTTACTGATTTGTGCACTTCAACCGTGTTCCTTTTTTTTTTTCTTTTCTAAAACGCTATCGAGGTCCACGGGCTCCATCAGATTTGGAGTATATATATATACGCATTAATATCTGCCTCTCCGAAAAACGGGATTTTTTTCCCCCATCGGATAATCTTTGTTTACGCTTCTGTCGCCGATATCGAAGAGCCAATCACACCGCGTCATCGACGGAGGCAGAGCGATGTGTCGGAAGGCGCCGCCGCCGAAACACGGATAGCGGCGCCCAGCTCGGCGTGCAAAGCAGTCGAGACAGGCACTCAGGCCTCTCTCGTCTCTCCAGATTTCCGCGACATTTCGGCAGCGAGCTTGCGTCGACGACGCTGCTATAGCTACGTCCTCGGCTGTGTGTACACTCTACACGCTAGATGGAACTTGAGAAACAGGATTACGTTACGCCAGCCAGCGTCAAAACTGCGCGCCACTACGCTGACACGAGAACGGGGTCTCGCGGCTCCATTGAAGGAGGAAGGGTAAAAAAAAAAAAAAAAAACACGCCGTAGAGAAGGGAGATGGCACAGCGCAGTGGCCCCCCTTATCGAAGCCTAAACGCAGATATATAACTGCCCTCGTGACAGACAAACTAACGGACGCTTCTTGCGAGCGAGCCAAATAAATTGCGTAGGTCCCCTAAGCAGTCTATCAGGGGAGCTGCTTCCGGGAAGGGGGTAGAAGAAAGGGCTCTGTGGGATAGCAGGGTGAAAAGTGGGTGGGGACGTGGTGAGACAGGGTTGGGGGAAAGAGAGGAAGCGAAGGGTATGTAGTGGCGCGAGCTCCCGATGAAAGCGTGGACGTCGGTCGTGTCAAACCCGGAGCACCCTCCTCGCTAAAGTCGATGAGGCGACGCGCTTATCCGGCCCTCGTACGCCCGCGCATTCTACGTCGGTGCCATCGCCAAACCACTCCTCCTCTTCGAGACTCTCTCTCTTTCTCTCTGCGCTGTAGGGACGGCCATAGTTCGAACCCCTTGCTGCTCTTTTAGAAAAAATAAAATAAATGTCGCCTAGAATCAGCAAGCACACGGGGGTGTGCTGCTCTGACACATTTTCGTGTAAGGCGAGTGCGAGAAAAGAACTTTTTTTATGTTTCTCTTTGAGCGATACCTTCTTTCCGTTGCACATATTTTTTTTAGTTTGCGATCCTAACAAAGAAAGCGGGTTGAAAGAGGGGGGAAATAAAGTATGAAAACACAGTCTTCTTCGCTTGTCCGGCATTTAGTGTAGGTTGGCTGAAAGGCGCTCACGGAAGAGCCCCGGCGCTATCCATCTGTGAGGCACGTTCTGCCGTAGCTAGCAACGACGCTGCAAGATCGCCAGATCCGCTCTCTCCGTATTTATTTTTCCTTCGTTTTCGGGGATATCTTATTTTCCCTTTTCCAGCGTACTTCGTTCTTAAACTCAACTCCGAGACTGGTTCGTCGAATGTGTGCCCAGCGCACTGCCCCGTCCACACAGCATGAAAGGTTTCGCTAGTTTCACGTTTTTCTCTTTTCTTCTCGACAATCTCCAGTTTAAAAATTTTTTATTTATTTCTATGAACGTGCGCAGCGGGTTCTTCAACTTTTTTTCCGAGCGTAACGCTGTTTCAACATTCATTTTCTTTTTTTTTTCCTTTTTCATCGCGAATTCGATGAGTAAACAAAAATCGCCGTAGTGCTGAAACGTGGGGCAGTGATGGACGCTAGAGGAAAAAAAAAAAAACAAGACGGAAAGAAATATGACGAAGAAGAGATGTAGCATATACCCGAAGCAAGGCCCAGAGAGAGATTTCCTCGCTTTTTAAACGGACGCCCCAGTGGAAGGCAAGTGGGAAGAATGAAAAGTTTGAGATCGTGACGGACGCGAAGGCGGCCGCATTATTGCACGCGTTCTCCGCCGCTGCCCGCCTGCTCCTTGTTTTGATTTTTGTCTCTCGCGCACACGCTCCTCTTTCGCGAGTTTGCCAAGTTACTCGCACGCTCCCGATCCGCATTCACGTATTCGTTTTTTTTTTCTTTTTTGAACGTCGAAAGCCAACTCCGAGGAGAGTATCACGTTGTCTGACCCTGCAGTGGATGAAAACGTGGTTCGCAGGAAGGGAAAAAAAAAAATGCACTGTATATACGCCGAACTTTTCGCGCTTCGCAGAGGAAGTAGAGCATATGTGTTCGTTCATGCTGATTTTACATTTTTGTTTGTTCCAAGTACTGCTTTTGTCGTCACTGGCTCGATTATGAGAAAATTACGCTTTCGATGAAGCATTTCATTCGTTTGGGATTTTAGTTTATGGAAAATTATCAATAATTAGAAATGGGGGAATAAAAAAATGGTGGCTGCCTGCTCTCAAGTGAACCAAAGTTACATGTCATATTTCTACAGTTTACTTATTTATTTTACTTACCCCTTAACGCAAACGTAACCGAAAAAAGGGGGCGGGAAGGGGTGGGGGGAGGGGGGGGGGGCTTAATATACGTGCGTAAGGCACACAGCAAGTACTGTGAGTAACAAGGTAAAACAGACTTCTATTTGAATACCGTAGTTTAGAAATTCGCGAATACGTTGACTGTCAGCGATTGATGAGGTTTCAGCAGGAAAGTGATTCTGCTCGACTGCTGTGGCGAAAAAGAATATTCAGACGTTTTCGTCGTGTTTAGGACGACGATTAATCGGCAGCGGTTGCCATAAAAACAAGTGAAAGAAAAAAGAGCTAGAAGCTTTTATCGCAAAATATTCTAACGGGGACCACCACATGTGCGAACGTACTGTAACTCAGCCGCGTTCACAGATGCACTTGAGAACGAAGCGCTGGAAACCTGGCCAATATTGGCCAATATCTTAAAGCATTAGCTTGAGCTAGCCAACGTTATTCGTGGCTTATTCACGAGTAGACAAGGTAGGCTTTACAGAGCGAGCTTCACACAGAGTTCTGTTCTACATGACGCGACTTCGTCTTGGTGATGTCTCTATATGACAGTTTCCATGACCCCCCCCCCCCCCCCCCCTTGTTAGTTCTCAGAAGTCCAACTCTAGCCCGAAGAACGCTGTCTTCTGTGCTTCCCGAGAGACTGGTTCTAATGAAATATGAGTTTAATTATCTTAAAGAGTTCAGCTAAGGTGGTATAGTCGCCATGGCACTCTACTGCGGATCCGAAGGTCGTCGGATCGAATCCCTGCCACGTCTGCTCCATTTCAATGGAGGCGAAATGTTGATGCGCGTGTATACCGCGCGAAGTCAGTTCATATTCAAAAACCCCAGCTGGTGCAATTTACGGAGACATTCAGTGCAGCGTCTTTCATAATCATATAGTTGTCCTGGGGCGTCGCACCCCAGAAATTATTGTTATTCTCATGAAAAAAAAAATTCTAGTTACGAGATTGTTGGGGCCAGAATGTAGAGCCAGAAACAGTCGGATGTACTTAGCACTCGTTCATAAAGCTTCTAGGCCACATTAATTGATTTGCGGCGTTTAACGTCCCCAAAACCAGCTCTTATTATGAGAGACGCCTTAGTGGAGGGCTCCGGAAATTTCGACTACCTGGGGCTCTTTAACGTGCACTGACATCGCACGGCACACGGGCCTCAACATTTCGCCTCCGTCGAAATGCAGCCGCCGCGGCCGGGATTCGACCCCGCGACCTTCAGATCAGCAGCCGAGTGCCATGACCAATAGACCAACATGGCGGGGCTAGGCCACATTAAAAGAAAGTCTGACGTTTTGTAAGGATTTCGAAAAAAGCAAACGTTATCGCGGAGCGCTCTCCTTGAAAGATCTTGCCTTTGCGGCGTGGTATGACATGAGGGCCGTTTTGCACACAGCGTGACGCTGCACAACGCGATATATAAGTGTTTGAAGGAGAGAGAGGCACAGAAAGAGAGACTGCGAAAGGCCGGGAGGTTAACTAGAAGACAAATCCATTTACCTACCCTGCGCTGGGGAAGGGTTAATGGGAGATAGAAGCTAGAAGGCAACGAATAAGAGAGAGAGAGAGAGTTAGGCAGCCACTCAAGACACAGACTCAGCAGTGTCACGCTCGTTTTAAGAGGCTGTTTTCTCGTGGAAATTTCAGCAGCGCCTTCGCGGCTCTCTGATTTGAGGCGCGAGTGCGCCGCCATTCCAAGATGGATTGTTCAGACAGTGGACGGTCGTCGAGGCGCGCCAACTCTGCTGCGAGAGTTTGCATCTGCGAACTGTAGCGAGGACGGTGACACAATGTGTGCGTGATGGTTCCCTCGTTGCCACAATGGTCACAGGCAGCACTGTCTGCCATTCGCATACGGCAAGCAAAGCTGTCTGTAAACGACGCGCGCCAAGCCAATAGGCAGCAGGGGACAGTCCGTCTCGGATCGAGGTAGCCTAGAATAAATTTGAAATTGAAGCGACGGGTCTACGCGGTGAAAGCGCGTATTCAAAAGGAAGAAAAAATGCCAGGCGCATTCCACATTGCATGTGTGACAGCACGTGCTAACGAAAGAATGGTTGCCGCTGCGTCAGATCTTGACAGTGGAATGGATTCTCATGCATCATTTTTATAAGCATGCTTTGCAGTAGCATTTGCTGCGAAGTAGATGCTGCTTGAACGACAGGTGAGATTATTGAGGATAGGAAATTATAGAATAAGTGCGATTGGAGCTGAATTCTGGGTAAGCGTGGAGGCTGTGATCGTTCCTCAAAGCGAGAGAGAGAAAGAGGTAAGCAAAGGCAGGTACGAATTAACGAAACGCGCGTTCAGTTTGCAACCCTGCGCTAGGAAAAGCGATAAAGGGATGAAACAGAACAGATTGCCCAAAACAGTTCTGCTGCCTGCAATCGCTGCCTGCATATAGTTGATGCACAAAGGGTGTCCGCATTCCACGATGTTTGAGAACCGCTATTTGTATGCCGATAAGAACTACGTTGAGAGTACACGTTTATTTCGTTTTGCCTTTTACAACGTTTGTCATTACCACAACAACACGTAACTCTTGACATCAGTGGAATGAATATTTTAGGTGTTCAGTATGACCCGACTGAACGTCTTACACGGCGCCACCAGTGACGTAATTCGTATGGGCTGCGAAGGTGGCTAATCAATTACCTTTTGCATCTCATTCTAAGGTTTGGCACGCATGCTTGATGCGTCAGTGCACTCGATATGCTGAATGCGCATTAAGTGGTTCTGTAATGAGTTGAAGTGCGTGAAGCAATGATTTATGCAGGCGGGAACGCACTTTGTTGCCAACATTAACAGTCCGCGTTCTCATACTGGGAAATTAGCACGCACGGTCCAAATAGATTCCTGTTTATAAGGCGGCGTAGATAGAAGGTCGCTCCCCTCACAAGCATTATTCACGAAAGAAGAATGTTGTAGCTGCTGAAGGCAACAGGAACCATTTACTGCGTGATTTTGCTAGAAAGAAAATACATACATGTATATTTCTTACGCGCGAACTTGCAGCAAGCTTTCAAAGAACGTCTAGTTTAAGCGTCTCGCCGCAATTATTTCACCGAATGATGAATTTCCCTTCTCCTTTGGGATAAGTGTATGATTTATTGCATAGTGTAAACTCAGCTTCCGCGGTGGTGTAGTGGTTACGGTGCTCGGCTGCCACCCAAAAAACGCGAGCTCGATCCCGGTTGCGACGGTCGCATTTTCGATGGAGGCGAAAATGCCAGACGCCCGTGTACTGTGCGTTGTCAGTGCACGTTGAAGAAGCCCAGGTGGTCTAAATTTCCGGAGCCTTCCACTACGGCTTTTCTCTCCTTTCTATCTCTTTCAGTCCCTTTCGCCAACCCCTGCGGACGCTTAGCCGTGCTCCAGAAATGGGCTGTAGAAATTAGCGTGCTTTCCTTAACCGAACCACAGTCATCATCCTATTCTTCCTGCTCATTCAGCTCCTCTAGAGTCGTACCGGAACCTGCGTGGAATATGGCAATAATTCGTGAGACCCATGGCTCTATAGTCTTTTGTATCCGCGTTGCGGCAATGTTTTTTTTTGTGTGTGTGTTTTGTGGCACTGTTAACGCTAGGATAACTTAAATTGGCGTGAGCCATCCTGTCTTACCGGCACTAAACTTATAGCAGGAGCAGAACCTCGTTTTGCATAAAAGCGTTATTATGTGCGAAGCATTTCTTGGCGAACTTTAAATCTATCTATCTATCTATCTATCTATCTATCTATCTATCTATCTATCTATCTATCTATCTATCTATCTATCTATCTATCTATCTATCTATCTATCTATCTATCTATCTATCTATCTATCTATCTATCTATCTAATCTAATCTTCCCCCATGTCCCAGTGTTGTTCTAACCGTCTCGTTCACATAGTGTACGCCGATAAATGGGGGGCAAGGTGCAAACGCACGACAAATATGAATGATTGATCTTTACATCACTAACATGATATACTGGACAAGTGCGTTACGATTAACGACACTGCAATTGCGTGTAGCTCACAGCGGTAGTGCTCGGCTCACGGTATGCGGCATAGGCGCCACAGGTGGTTATACAGCCTAATTTTATAGAGCCTAAATCGGAAACCAATTAAATGGGCATATGAAACGCCGCGGCTGCGGGCGATCGAACCGGCAACTTCGAGCGGCGTTTGAAGTTTTCTGCACCTTGCACGGTGCGCGGCATCCAAAATCGGCCGGCATTTTTCTCTTCGCTATTGGCACAGGACGGCCGGATTTAACAGCCCCGGTCTTAAAACAAGGTAGGAACACCGTATGTCCACGCCTGCGATTGAAATGTACACTTAACAAGCAGATA
Organism: Hyalomma asiaticum; assembly: GCA_013339685.2. NCBI lineage: Eukaryota > Metazoa > Arthropoda > Arachnida > Ixodida > Ixodidae > Hyalomma > Hyalomma asiaticum. The sequence goes on from CM023482.1 coordinate 96,490,162, forward strand.
GACAGACATGAGACTTACCAATCGGTATAAGGGATATCGAACACGGGCTCTCCCACGGTGGCTCCTCCCACACCGTCATATAGAAGAAATGAACCTTTTTACACCAGTAGTTCTAATGATGGTGCTTGTAACGTGAATTCCGCCTCTAATGCATGGTAAACACTACCATACCAATGCATACATATGTCGTACTACCATTCCGTATGCTTTTATGGAACTTTGCTCGATCCCATAGGAATACTTCAACGACCGACACTTATGATAGCACGTCGTCGCACCGTATAGTTCCTTTTTTCTTCGACAAAACAGACGCCTGTGCTTTGGAGTAACCTGAGTGCTAACGTGTCATCGTACCATGAGCTAACATTCAGTCGCCGCGGTGCTGTCGAGGTTCCTGGTTAGCCCACGTTAAGCATATTCATGAGTGGGCACTCATGCACCTTGCACACACGCGTTGATCCTGCTCGTAACACTTGGCTGAACGCAAAACATTTCTCCGTAGGCAATTTCCTCGCTCACTGCGTCGCACGACGCCGATTCGTACAACGCGCGGGATTTGCAGGTTTTTTTTTTTTTTTTTTTGTCTAGTCACACATCTACACGGCAGCGCCAAAGTGCATTAATTTAAAGAAAATCTAGTCTTCGCACAGCTCGTCACTCATGAGGCACCTCTTAAATGACAAAAATTGCGATACTGTGTACATTTGGCAAGCATGTCCTGTCTCATTAGCAGGGAACGTTCAGTGTACATCTGCTGTAGTGGCTATTTCGAGCTGTATTCATTAATGCATTTCGTTTAACTTTATTGCCATTTCTATACACGGAACAAAACTCATTATTATGGTATCATATTAGAGTTGCGGGTGTTCTTCATATCTAGGTGCCGATATTTGAGTGAACCTGAGCAAAACGGAAACCGCCGCAAGCGGAACCAGCATGACGCTGACGTAATGATCACACGCAGATGATCAATGATAATTCCTTTTTTGTCCAGAATTCTGGCCAAGAACGACGTAACGGAGCCAACTGCTGCTTTTCTTCTTCCGACGTTTCAACGTGATGGCCTTAAGGAACTTCCCGTCGCGAAAAAATCTAGCATATACGTCGACGCGTCCTCGTCGGAAATAATTGTTTCAAACGACCGCCGTAGAAACACGCAGCACCCGAACGCGCAACCCCTCCGCCATGTCGCAGGCATACATTAGTGAACAAAATTGAATTTATCGAAGCTAAATCAGTCAGAAAATTTATAAAACTGCGACCTAAATAAAACCTACGAACATGATAGCTCGAACCCCGTGTACCACGCGATATCAGTGCACGTTTAAAGAAACCCTAGGTGGTCGAAATTGTCGGAGCCTTTCATGCACTGTGGCGTCTCTCATGGTCATATCAGTGGTTTCGGGGACGTAAAAAATCAATCGCATATAGCTCGAATAGCAATTTGCATGCACGAGAAATCATAATCATGTTACGAAGAAATCTCGAATAATTCGGACATTCTTTGGAGGAGGCGATAATCTTAATTAATATACTATGACAAGGCCGGTGCGAGCAGGGCCCCTAATAGCACTGGCTTTGCCAGAATCATTGTTTGGAGGATGTTATGCTGTGCGGTGTGTAAATAGGGAAAGTTAGCTTGTCCTGTAAACCCCGATACGTATAAGCACTTTGCGTAGAACGGAATATCGGGTGCAAACAGCGCATGCGCAAACATGGCCGACCACACGGAGCGTATGCCGTCCTGCTTCGAACCCTTCTAGCTATCGTCGCGCGCTCTGTTGCCCTCGAGTTACTAACTGACGGTTGTACTTACTTTAGCTATGAAGCTTCGACAGCAAGCCATCCGTTACAATTCGACACCGTTTCTGAGCACCACACTCGAATTGTCGAGGCTGTAGGTTTAGCGTGGGCCTGCCGGAATCTCGGAGGACATAGACCGCGCGGCTTTGCTTGTTCTGTTTATCACCCATAGTCGGCGCCACTTGACTGTTACAAACAACGCTACAGGCTATCCAGTTTCCGCACCAATTCAGTGGGAATGGAAGGACTACTGCCGTCCACATGTTTCAAACACCATTTCGTTTTTTGGTGCAGGTGAGTGCAGCACCTCAACTTCACTGTAAAAAGTCAAACAATGTTTGGCTGCTAGTGCTTCCAGACCCACGAATATTGTTTCAATTAACATGTGAATGTGTGTTTATCGCTAAGTTGTTATTCATGTCAGGCGACGTAGAGCTAAACCCTGCCCCCCCCCCCCCCCCCCCAGAGACGATCTTAACAAAGAATTGCTACAGCTCGTTAAATCACTGCATGACAAATTTGACTCTAAACATGAAGAAGTGATGTCTGCCTTGAGTGAAGTCAAAGAGGCTCAGTATTCAATGGAGCAACAAATCGCCGATATCGACAACAGGCTCTCGGCAGTTGAACAAAGCATTCCATCGTCAAGGGGCAACAGGGGGAAAGCCTCGTGCCTCAAATGGCCGTACTGAACCAACGGCTCAATGAATTTGAAGACCGTTCACGTCGAGAAAATTTAATATTTCACGGCATAATAGATACCGCTGCTGAAACTTTGGCACTATCAGAAGAAAAAGTTTGCTCGATATTAAATTCAGCTTTAAGCCTGAACCTAAATAGCAGCGATGATCGCATTTACCGGGCGCACAGACTTGGCCGTTTTGTCCCTAATAAGTCCAGACCTATTATTGTCCGGTTCTCCTCCTGTAAACTAAAAGAAACAATTCTGTCTTCCAAGAACAAGTTAAGAACAAGTGGTGTCTCCGTAAGTGAAGACTTTTGTAAGGCAACCAGAACTGTCAGGACAAAACTGTACGATTTTGGCAAGAAAAGCGGCGAACTATTCACTGTGAGGTACAACAAGCTATACATAAAAAAAAATGTTACGTTTACTCCCCTGATACCGACAGTGTCTGTGAACTGCAATTGGGTAATGCTGCCAGTACTGCCGAACTGTCGTCTGCCGCTACTAAGCGCCGTCCTGATTCGTCTTTTTCCTAACAGAAGTTACGCATCAGCAACGCAGCCAGTCTTCTCAAGGCTTATCATTTTTATTGTCAAATGTGCGCAGTTTAATTAATAAACGCGACGCTCTAGCACCCATTCTTGATTCATGCGCCGCTGACGTGGTTGCATTGACGGAGACCTGGTTGACAGATAAAATTTACAGTGAAGAGCTGTTTCACTGTGACAAGAGTTATGTTGTGTACCGTCATGACCGCGATTTAAAACCGGGTGGTGGCGTTCTAATTGCCGTTGCCGATAATATAGTGTCTGTTGCACTTACGACGTCCTTAGAGTTAGGTTGTGTGCGTGCTGTCATAAACAACCAAAACACATTGATCTGTGCTGTTATCGGCCGCCAAATGCACCAACTACTTTCTGCGATGAACTGCATGACGTTCTTAACTTTCTCGTCTCCGAATTTCCTCACTCTCCGTTGCTTCTTCTGGGTGATTTTAATTTTCCTAGGATAAGTTGGGCTTCGCCATTTCCCTCCGCTGTTGGTTCGTCCGCCGAAAGTCAATCTTTTATTAACTTGTGCTTAAATTTCAATCTTGCGCAACTTGTTTCTGGGCCTACTAGAACTGGCACTACTTCATCAAACACACTTGATCTGGTCCTTGTCAATGACCCTAACTTAGTGCATTCATTAACTTGTTTACCCGGAATAAGCGATCATTGTCTCTTACATTTTTTTTTTGTAAAGGCTCGCGTTACATGTCAGAAAAGCAATCCAAAGTTTATCAGAGATTATGCGAGAGGCGATTACACAGCAATTAATAATGAGCTTGCACTATTCATTGACGAGTTCATGCCAGAATTTTTTAGCCGTACCGTAGAAGATAATTGGAGCCTATTTAAAAACAAAGCCATGCCACTTGTTGCTAAATATATTCCACTGCGCAGGCTCTCTGGAAAGAAACGCTCCCCTTGGTTTTCGACGACACTAAAGAAATTATCAAACAAGAAAAAACGCACTTTTCGTCTTGCGGAACACTGTCAAACATCTACTCGTTGGAATGATTACTCAAACGCACTGCATGCATATCGCATCGCGTTAAGAGAAGCAAAGGTCGCCTTCTTTAATACATATCTACCTTCCCTTCTTTCTACTAATCCATCGAAATTTTGGAGCACTATTCAAATAAAAAAGGAAAATAACATATCTCTTACAGATACTGGCGGTTGCACCATGAGCAATGAAGAATGCTGCATGGTTCTAAATGACACCTTTGCGAAATCATTTTCTGACTGCTATATTGACACAGTCCCGTACATGTACAAAAAAGATTTCTTTCCCATGGATCCACTTGTTGTCGATTTTGCGGGGATTTTAAAGTTAATTCATGGTTTAAAATTATCCTGTTCCTGTGGCGCGGACGGAATTAATTCCAAATTTCCGAGAAATACTGCTGTGTACTCCTCTGTATTTTTTATGTACCTTTTCACCCAGTCTATTGAGTGCTCAACTTTGCCCGCAGATTGGAAGGTGGGGAAGGTGGTGCCGCTGCTGAAATCAGGTAACCCGCATTCTCCCCTCAATTAGACCCATTTCAATCACCAGCGTACCTTGCAAAATCCTTGAACATATCATATTTTCTAATCTCGTTTCATTTCTTGAATCAAACTCTTTCTTCACTTCATTTCAGCATGGGTTTCGCAAGAACTACTCCTGCGAAACACAACTAATATCGTTTATACATAGCATTTCTTCCTCTTTAGACAAAGGCCAAGTTATTGATTGTATTTTCTTAGATTTTGCTAAAGCTTTTGACAAGGTGTCTCATCGCTTACTACTTCTTAAACTCAGTACTCTTAATATTGACCCTAACATCTTCAATTGGATAGAATGCTTTCTAACTAACCGTACTCAATTTGTAACTGCTAATGATGCTACATCCCCGCGCTGTGACGTAAAGTCAGGTGTTCCTCAAGGCTCCGTCTTGGGCCCATTGCTATTTTTAATTTATATTAACGACTTACCTACTGTTATTAATAGTTCAATAAAACTATTTGCCGACGATTGTGTTCTGTATCGTGAAATAACCAGTCAGCATGATAACTTTATTCTTCAGTCAGACCTAGATAACATATCTAAGTGGTGTTCACAATGGCTAATGTTCCTAAATCCCATTAAATGCAAAATTATGTCTTTTTCGCGTCGCTCTAACCCATCAACACCTTTCGGCTATGCTATCAACATCAACCTTGATTACGTAACTTCATATAAATATCTCGGAATTCAGTTAACCGATAACCTTTCTTGACATGCGCACATCGAATACATCACTAACAATGCGAACAGATCCCTCGGCTACATACGCAGAAATTTTTCTAAAGCCCCTTGCCATTTAAAGTTGATACTATACAAAACACTGATTAGACCTAAGCTTGAGTACGCGTCATCTGTTTGGGACCCTCGTCAAAAAACATTATCAGCTATCATTGAGTCAGTCCAAAGTCGGTCAGCACGCTTCATTAATTCGAACTATTCCCGCACATCTAGCGTTTCATCAATGAAATCAAACCTCGGACTAATTGATTTGCAAATTCGAAGGAAAATTTGTCGTCTATGCCTTTTTCAAAAAATCCTTTACCATAATCACTCACTTAAACAGGAACTCATCTCAGAACCTTCATACATATCGTCACGTCTTGATCATAAATATAAAGTTTTTATTCCTTTCTGCAGCACTAACGTTTTTTCAGACTCCTTTCTGCCCAAGACCAGTGCCGAGTGGAACGACCTTCCCCCCTCCATCGCCTCCATTGAGGACGTGTCATCTTTTAAGACTGCATTAACCGATCATATCTTAAGCCTCTAATAACTGAGTATTGTTTGAACATGTATTTTCATTAATTTGTTATATAATTGTGTTCTTGTTTTTACTGCATTTTTTGTTGTATTACCCACCCCCTCTGTAACGCCTTTATGAGCCCTGAGGGTAATGTAAATAAATAAATAAATAAATAAATAAATAAATAAATAAATAAATAAATATGCGTTTCCGTATACCGGTTTACCCGACACGCTAAACTTCCCCAATATAGCGGGCGGAGAAAATGGGTGGAAGGCAGGGGTAGAGGGCAGTCATGCAGCTCTCAGAGTATTTCGAAGGCTGTTTTGACACCAACTCCCCCCCCCCCCCCCCCGCCTCCCCCGGCTGCGTCCACTGTTAAAGACGAAGCTTAAGCATCCTCAGACTTTTGTTTTTTCTTTCTTCGTCTCAGCGGTGTCTCCCTCCTGAGGCGGCTCGAAAGGGGATATTTATCTGCCCTCATCGAGGGGAGGGACCCGTTGACGACAACGTTTGTCTGCCTCGCGGCGCAGACGAAATGTCACCGAGCCGGAGGGAACGGGTGCAATTTGTCACCGCTGGTCATTCGTCCGTGTCGCCGCGTTCCATTCCTGTCAAGGCCAGGAGAGCGAGCGCTCCGCGTAATTGTGACCGCGAGCCTGGCGAAGGTGGAACCACCAAGCCGCTGACCGAAACCCCTCCTTCCCGTTGCTATGCCTTTTTTTATTTTGTGCGTGTGTGTGTGTTTTTAAGCTTTCTCAGAGTGATCCTATGTGCCTAGCTGATTCGGTGACGCCTCAGTTATTCCTCGCTCAGAGTGACGGGACGTATTGGACAGAAATTTAATAACGCAACCTGATTGGTAAAGAGCAGAAACAAAACAGTCAGACAGGATGTGTTGCCTGAAATAGAGCTCGGGAACAAAAGCAAAAGGTTTGGAGCTTTCGAAATTGAAAAAAAAAAAGAAAACAAAATGACGTTTACTTGCACGGCGCAATCTCGTACGGCCGTAAGCGAAAAAGAAAATTTAAAAATAAACAAACAAGGAACTATTGTCTGATAAGGATAGAAGTTTTGTTTAATACCGTACGCAAAGAGAAAAATACGTTTGTAAAAACAACTTCATGTTCAGTACAGTAATCTCGCAGAAAACAGAGCGCGTAATCGATAACTGAGGCTTGACATTAATTTCTTTTACCAGATTTCGAAATGTTACCAGACATCAGCGCAGTGGGTCTCGCTGTAACCTTTTATCCTTTTCGTTGTGACTTTTTAGCTGCAGAGATTCACACACGCACACATTTATGTACGTATGTATGTATGTATGTGTGTATGTGTGTATGTGTGTATGTGTGTGTGTGTGTGTGTATGTGTGTATGCATGTATGTAAGCGTGTGTGTGTGTGTGGGTCGCGAAATTCACCTGCTGGCCCGAATTCAACTCGAACGAAGATCACATCAAAAGTGATGTTCTACCTTGGCTTTTCACTGGCTTGCTCTTTGTAAACTTAAAGGGCCCCTAAACAACCCCGAGGTCCAAAATTTGTTTTAAAGATGCGCTCCTGTGCGATGTGAACATGCTCCCGCAAGAATTTTGCGAATAGGTGCAATAATAAAGGAGTTACACGGGTTTATGTGGCCGCTTGCGTCGGTTTCGTTTTCTCGGTCGGCCTCCCCACCCTTCTCTGCAGAGGAGCGGGTAGGCGCGGCGCGCCGTCGTGACTCCGCCCACTTTTGACACTTGACATGACGTCAGCAACTGACGCCATCGACGCTTGCGCTGCAGTTCCCGTTGCTCCGGCCAGCGGTGCTCCGGCGCTCGCGCGGTGGGATGGCCACAAGATCTGACATAGACTGGTTTCGACCAATCAACGAGCTGCAACTGCGCAAAGTTCGCGGTAGAACGTGACGACACCTAGGATGCGAGCGCGACTGGTAAATCGCAGGAAAGAGGCGCAGGAATTGTTTTTTGAAATACGTCGTCTGTGTGGCGCGCAGCGCTGTCATATTCGCAGAATGTGATCGCCGCAACCTTCTCTGATTGAGTTAGCTTGTTCGGGCGGCTTAAAAAAAGTATTAGCCTGTTTAGTGGCCCTTTAAGTAACTACGGCCTCCGCATGCTGACAATATACATATTCAGTGCGTTTATTATTCAGCTGCGTATTGAAGCGCGTATTGCATATTTAAGCGAGATACTATGAGAGTGGGCATTTTCGCTTTATGATTAAAAATCTGCGGTGATAGCTTGCCATGTATTCCGCACGTGCACTGCCTGGCCGCTCGTTCCGTAGTCTTAGGTTATTGTAATAATAATGGCTTAAAGTAGACAAGTGTAAACACGAGACATAAAAGCGTAAGGCACAAGCTGACCGGCGCAGACCTCCTTTAAAGTTTATGCGCACGTTCAGTGATGCGTAATAGAGAGAAACGGTTCCTGTCTGATGAAGGAGGAAGGAGCCAGCGTGATAATAATAAATTCATTACTGAGGACAAACGTGCAGGTGAATTGTCCTCGAAGTCGCGAAACTGTAAAACTGAAACGTTTAGAGTGATTAGGAACGCGTCAGCATAGACATATATATATTTTTAGCCTAAATAAGTGAGGGCGGATGTTCAGGAAGGCAGGCACCAAAATGGTCGCTCTGTTAAATGAATTGTGCTTTTTATTGCGTCTCTCTTGCGCTGCGGACAATAAGCCACTGTTTGCCGCTTTGCGCCGACAACGTGAAGAAAACAATGTCATCAACCAGGTCACCTCGGGAAGCAGCTAAGATGCGCCAACGAAGTTTAAACTAGACCGTATAGTATAATGAGTTTCGCCTCTATGTAATTACAACTTCACAGACTACAGATAATACTACAGACTGTACGACTACAGACTGTACAAACACTTTGTAGAATTTATGAAAATGAATATTTGTAAAAGAAAAACAATAAATAAAACGTGTTGCGAGAAGAGAGCAGAAATGACGCAATACCTGACAAGACATAGCGAGATCTCGCGAGAGCAGCCGAAGCCTTCTAATACGCAGTGCGTTAGAATTGAACATCACTGAAAGTCCTTGCAAATTTTGTTTTAATAACTGCGGGCAAGGTTATGTGGCGCTTTACCGTTGATATAGAATTGCCAACGAAAACCCCTTACTGACCGTGCTCTGAATCAATGCTTCCACGTTTTCGGCTGTTAGATTGTCAATAAAATGTTCGGAAGGCTATCATTCCTCGTGACAACGGTAAGGGACGTGGTGTGAATGGTCGTACTCGATCGCATTGATTTTTGGGGACCGAAGAGAGCTGCCGGTGATGGATGAACGTCCACAAATGGCGACAGCGGGGAATGTGTTTTCATCCTAATGGTTCAGCTGCTTGATGAAGGGAAACCGTAAAGGTTACGTGGAACACGTTCTACACACCACTACTATTCTTGCTTTCTTTTTGTTTTTTTTTGTTTTGGTGTTGTCGTTGATATACATTAAGATATATGCTTTTGCCAAAAAACGTACAGAGGAAAAATGAGATTACTAGTTTAAAACGGGATGAAATACCTTGCGTCAGAACTTGATGGCTGAAATGTATAGGGCACTTAATGTTAAAAGAATGCGCTGGAAAGCATTATCTAAATGCAGAAAAGCAAGCGATTGATTCGTATGGCTTTGTGGCGGAGCTTTCGTGTCGACGGTATTCTCAAGACTTTCCTCCTAATCGCCAGAAAGGACCTTTGAGCGCTTCATCAAGTAACGGCAACAATCTCTGAGGCATACCAAAACTGTTCGAAGACAACGGATTCCCTCGCCTTGTTTCACGCTTCGTGGATTGCTTGAGAAGATCTAATTAAAGGACGTGGAGTGTGGACAAGGAAAACAAACTCAGTGAATTCGTGTGTGACGAAGCGCCGTGATTAACTTCTGATAACAAGAGTAAAGGTCGGCGGCTATAGAGGTGAGCAAATGAGAAGAGAGAGAACAATGGCCGATGAAATGCAAATAAAACTTCAAGAGCGCACGCGCCGAAGTCACACGGGCCTAGAGAGTTCTTGAGGGGGCATCTAGTGTAATGAAACGACATTGTAATGAGGAAAGACCGAGGACATATAAAACGCAGGGGCGTTAACCAGATGGAAGTACAGGTATGCTACCTTACACTGAGAGAGGAGAGAGGTGACGGTTGAAAGCTAGGAAGGCAGAGAAAAAGAGAAATGAAGCAGGAGACACAACCACAGCCGGTTTATATTTCAGCTAACTGTCCATGCAACAAGCAATGACACTCGATACAATAACACTTGCATACCACTCCATGCAATAACATTCCCTTGCATACAACAAAAAAGAACACCAATACAAGCTACACGAGCTTATGCAATTCCATTGTTCCCAGTACCTGAAGATGTGCCTCCACCGCAATCTCCAAGTGTGCCTTATAATTTCTAGAAAACGGCTCCCTCTCATTAAAAAAAAAAAATCTGCGATGAAAGGGTGCTTTTGTTATTGCGAACTATCATATCGTGCGTTATAGTCATGTTATCATGACGTCGGTATCACATTAACGAGCGAACCTCTGTAAAATAGAACACTTCGAAACCATTAAACCCAGTTCTCTTCAAATCTATTATCTACAGCATTTCACATCCGTTTTCGTGCTTCTGCGTGCGTCGCGCTCAAGCGGCGATGCATTAATTGGCTTCGGAACGGAAGCTTTCCATTAGCTAGATCGTGAGACGGGAGAATAAAAGCCTATTGAACATAGCGCTAATTTGCTGGCGTGGGCGCCTTTTTTGTTCTTCGTAGGCCTTTATAGGCTGCGATTACCTGAATATTCTCAAATAGGAAATCAAGACGCGTGGCTTGCAGCGCAGCGCGCATAAGTGAAATCTGGGAAGAACAGCCGCAAATTCTGAGTGATTGCAATTCAAATATAAAGCGCCGCCGTGTGTCTGTAAGAAACGTCTCGCGATTACGAGAACAATAGCTGCAACGAGCCCGACTGATATTTGCGCTTTCCACTGATAATATAAACTTGCGTTAACAAACTGAGCAGACAATGAGAAACAGGTAAGAAGAAAGTTCCTTAACTCATTGCTTTAGGGATGTTTCACCATCTTACTCTATCACTGGCTATTGCTTTTGCTTCCGCCATGGTTCGTCCCGATCAAACGAGATTTCACGATATTCTTGACTTTAACAAATGAAGGGGTAGAAGTGCCTGACATCACACTTTTTGGGAGGAAGGTGGTGTCGGCATGTGAACTCGAGTGTTTGAATTGAGTTCCTTTAGCTGAACCTTAAAAAAAAAAAAAGAACCCAACCAAAAGGAGAACTGTGTTTGTTCAGACGGTGCTGGCTACAGTGCAAGGTAGTGGCGTGAATAGGGAAGCCGTGGAAATCAAAAGCTTATAAAAAAATACGTATGACGGTAAGCCCTTTGAGTGCAGCATAATGTCCGTATTCTTTAAAGACGGAAGGCTGAAGTCATCCCACGTAGGCATACAATTTTTCTGTGTACTTTTGCCATACAGTGTTTGCTGAATAGACCTTCCGAAGCTATTGCGATGTCAGCACTTTGTAAATGTCGACCGTACAGTTACTTGCTTGTTCAAGCTTGACATTTCGCGATGCAGTGAAGGAAATATTCTTTTGCCCCAAAGGTAAAAGAAAATTCTTCTCATGTTTAAATACATTCGGCACATATGCTTGCGACTAGGCAAACATCGAAATACAGGGAAAACATTCAAATTTTAAGTTCTTAATGCTTTTAGCTTCATGTTACTCATTCAGCAGCCAGCTTCTCGGATGCGCCTAACTCGGTGCTCGGGGAAGAGAGAAATGGAAGGAAGGAAAGGCAGGGAGGTCAATCAGACGAGCGTCGGGCTTGCTACCCTGCGCTGCGCAGAAGGATCAACGGGTGAAATAGAATGGAAAAAGTACACAGTGCAGTGGACACCTGCGAGGATCACATCGTCTACAGGCGATCGCAGAGATTTGTCAGATTTAAGCACACTAACAACGTCCTCGACGCCTTCAGTGCCACCGAAGCACATGATGCATGGCCTAAGAATCTTGGCTGCTGAAAACCGTCTAGAGTCCAGTTGGTTGAGCACAGTCTGGATTTTGACTCGCTAGGTATCATAACATGTTCAGTGGTCTCTCTGGTTCCTCTATGTGTCAGCCATCCCGACGCGAAAGCGGCACGAAAATTCACCGCTTATTCATCGCATGCGAAGACGAAATTAACGGCGAAAGCCATTCCTCGTTGTCATAAAGATTGTTTGACCTTGCTTTCTTTAATTTACGTCTGAATTCATTTGATCGTTTGAACGTAACTTGACGTAGGCTGTAAAGGTTAACTTACAATCACTTGGGACACTCACCTGCATGCCCCTGTCCCGTATGTCTCGCGTCGCGAGATTGTAAATAGTCGTTAATCAGGGCGTAAATGAAAATCATGTCACGTGATCGATGTCATAAGATATTAGACGTGTTAGTGACACAATGGTGCCCGGCCATGCAAAGTTTGATATATGCTAAGACAACGAAATGGTTTCATCGGATTTTCAGCACATTTCGTGCCAGCGCCAACGATGCTAATCGCATCTCATATATAATGGGGCATATAAAGGCTTCCAACGTTGTAATATTCTATTAGAGCGAGAAATTCACGATGGCGATTGTATAGCTTCAAGAAACTATCATGTATATGGCGCAGTGCTAGGAATCGCGAGTTTCAAAGGCCCATTTTTCGAAGCTTCAACCCCGACACACCGGAAAGGTCACGCATTTATAGAACAGATAAGAATAGTCAGGGTTACATCAAACTTTAGTACGATCTTTCTTGAAAAACGTTGAAAAATTAAATGTGGGACAAAACGACGGGTTTCTTCATGCGAGCGCTTTAAAAACTCGCTCGCACATACCGCTGCTCTGGCCTTCTTATCGGCTTTGTTAATTATGGGTAACTCATAACGCTCACTGCGTCATCACATTAACAACTTGGCCAAGGCACGCATAGCCCAGCCGAATAGCTGATGCGAACCGAACATACCGGGCAATCTCGACGCAGCACTAAAGCGAAGGATACGCGCAAATATAGAGCCATAAGCTCGTAACTGGAACGATTCAGCCAAATGAAACATAGGCAGAAGAGCAGCGCCGGGCCGGGGGCCGTAGAGAGTCCGTATGCGCGACTGCTTATGCGCCACCATCGGTTCATTAAGTAGTCGCGTTCGCAGTCCAATTCCCTTGATAGTCACCAGCAGTGAACCCTGGAGGGCAACAACAAAACGGCCGCCGCAGTTACGCGACGCCAGCGCCGCATTCCTTCTGTGCCACGCGCGCACTGGTGAGCGCTGCGCAATCCCTGTACGCTCTGTATAATGGCACAGTATGCAGAAAAGCGGGAAAAAAAAATATGTATAACAGTTAAGTGACGCCTGACCTCCTCGCATTGCGCTGTTTCCCCTACTAACCCCCTGTTACCCGCCGCCGTTTCCATCCTTTTTTTTTTTCTCCCTCATGCTGGATAACGAAGTTGTGCAACATGGGCGCATACTAAGTTAACTCTGATCTTCTTTCTGGCCCGGTCGCTTACCGGTAGTACCTAAAAAAAAGAAGAAAGAAAAGGATGAATAGTCGAAGTTCTCGAGCTCCAGTTCTTGCTTGTTACGGAATCGGGCAGTTTAGATCCAGTATGCGGCCAGAAAAAGAGTTTCTACATACTAGGGGTCGTTATGGGGGGGATAGCGGTGAGCCTTCCGGCTACCGCAGTGCTTTCAGCGACTCAATCTTGGCTCGGTGAGCGCTTGGTTGGAGCGCATGATTTGCTGTCTTGTTTTGCCGGGCGTTTTCTCAGGCTGTTCTGGAGTTCAGGTACAGTGACGCAAGGGCACACGGCAGCGCGTAGGGGCAGTTTAAGCCCGAAACGTAAAATAAATAAGGTAAGCAATGTTGTGCATATTTCGCAGGTTTTCAGGTGAATCAACCAAGATAGCAATAAGAAAGAACAAAAGAAAAGAACCATGCAGGCTACAGCAGCGAGCTTTCTTTTGTGTTCGTTTTGCACCGGTTTGGACTCTAATTGAGGGCTCGCTCTCAGAAACAAGGTTGTGCATTTGCTTGTTTCGGCAAAGAAATCTATCTATCTATCTATCTATCTATCTATCTATCTATCTATCTATCTATCTATCTATCTATCTATCTATCTATCTATCTATCTATCTATCTATCTATCTATGCGCCTAGGTCTCGGGCCTCTCGTGGTCGTTTCGTTCACTCGGTATGCCCAAATATTTGACAGGTAGGGTGTAAAGGCATGACAAACACGAATGACTGATCCTTAAATCACTGACATGAAATACTCGTCAAGCACGTCACGTGGATGCTGCAATCTCGTGTAGCTCATAATCGTAGAGCTTGGCCCGTATAGTGCTCGGTATGAAAACATGCGCCAGAGGTGTTTGAATTTTATAGAGCCTCTGTCAATCAAGGGCCAACTACATATACATATGAAACGCCGCGGCTGCGGGGACCGAACCTGCACCTTCGAGTGGCGTGGGAAGTTTTCTGTGCCTCACAAGGTGCGCTGCCTGTAGGATCGGCCTACTCTTCGCGGTTGCCATCGAACAGCCAGATAAAGAGCTCCGCTCCTAAACAAAACAGAATGCCATTTGTCCTTGCTTACGATTTAAATCTAGACATAACAAGCACAAAGGCCCACATGCAACTTACCAAGCGGCAGGGGGATATCGAACACGAGCGTTCGAGATGCCAAGCAAGAACGCTACCATTAGGCTAAAGCGGCTAAATGAACATAGATTAAGTGAACCTATTACACCAGGTGTTGTAATGATAATGTTTTCTTTTTAAAAGTTAACTGCCCTTCTAATGTGTGATAAGCACTATTACATCAACAGATATGTACTGCTACCCTTAGCCATGGTTTTATGCAATTTTGCTCCATGCCGTAGGAATATTCAACGAGCGACGCTTACGATGGCACATCAGTGCACAGTATAGAAGTAATTTTTCTTCGACAAAGCAGACGTCTTTGTTTTAGACTAACGTGACTGCCAGCGTTACGTTATACAATGAGATACGACGCTGTCGCCATGTTGCTGTCGACGTTCCTGGTTAGCCCACCTTAAGCGTAATCTTGAGTGGGTGCCTATGCGCTTTGCCCAAGCACCTTGATAACACTCGTTACACTTGGCCGAAATGCCGGAGAATTCGTCACAGACAATTTCCTCGCTGGCTGCTTCGTAGGACACAATTTCCCATAACGCATGGGATATGCGGAATTTTATTGTTATTATTATTTATTTTGCTCGAGAGGGGGGGGCGTTCATCTTGCCAGCCAAGTCTCTATGAAGGGCACTTTGATATGCGTCACCCGTATGCTTACACGACAAAGCTGTATTCAGGAGTGAAATTTACACACACACACACACACACACACACACACACACACACACACACACACACACACACACACACACACACACACGCACACACACACACACACACACACACACACACACGCACACACACACACACACACGCGCGCGCACGCACGCACGCACGCAGACAGCGGCGCGCTTCAGGTTTAGCATGTTTAATGCATAGGTGAAACCGGGAGCAAATCCCTTTTTCAATGTAGACTCGATTCATCCAGCCAAAGAGGGCATTCAATTGGCCTAAAAATATCCCTTCTCTGTGTAAGCGGTAGTGCGTACGTTGTGTAGTGGCTGCTGTGGCAGGTGAGTTGGTTATGTAAGCGGGAGCGGGTAAATAAAATATGCAACAGCACTAGGCTTTCAACATGGCGATGTTATGGATATAAGGGACACAGAAGGGGCTGAAGGAGGTGAAGAGGCTCGGTGGCATCTAAGCAGCTTCAAGCAGTGACGTTGAGGCCTTGAGAAAAGAAAAAAGAAAAACAGCGGATAGAGCCGAATGAGAGCACCCCGTAAACGGGGTGCAGCGGGGTGTATAGAGGCACGCCTGCCTCTCGCTGAAAGTCCTCGCCGCCAAATTATCCACAATCTCTCGCATTTTGCCCACAGAAAACCTGCACGCGGTATGCACAGAGATGAGTATGTGCCCCTTGAAACTGCGCACGCTGAAGCAGTCCTGAACGTAATGCTCCGCTGGTCCGTGAAAAGAACGGCCTCTAATGGATACTAAAGTATTCCAAAAGACGGCGATCTCTGCTTCTCCTTATTCATGGGGTCGCCTTACCTCTTTTGTAGGCGTATTAACGGGCACGCCTGTTTTGCCGGCTGTCATTTATCTCCGACATTATATTTTCCGCGAAAAGAGGCGCGACTTCGGTATCCCGCCACTTTGCCTACTCTCGAAATCCAACCCCCTTCGCTAAATGCGCGTCTGCACAAAGCGTTCTTTTCTTGCTATCGTAACCCGAAGGAACGATAGCACGCCGTCACTCTCTCGTCTCCTTTGCAGTCCTTCACGTCGCTCCGTTGAAACTCTGCTCTAGTTCTTTCTATAGGGCACGAAGATGCCACGGAGTGAAGTGACAGTGAACGTGCTCCGAGGGAAGGTAGCCGTCGCGTCGGGGCTACGTGTACCGGCAGCTCTTTAGAAAAGACTTGCCCCCTGAGCGCTGCCTGCCGCCGCTGACGAAGACGACGGTGGCGGCGACGAGGGAGGTGAGGTTTGCGCATGAGCCGTGTGCCTGGCGTCTCCTTCGCTTCCTCGCAAAGCGCGCGCCGAGCGGCGCAACTGTGTGGCGGGAGGGATGAGGCAGGAGGGAGGGAGGGAGAGGGGATGCTGCGATTGGGAAGCGGATGGGAGCTTCTCTTCCCTTCTCCCCTCTTGCTTTCCCTTTTCGGAGGAGCGGGTCTCCCTCGGCTCCCGTAGAGGGAGATCGACGGGAGGGGTGTTGGGTGAGGGGAGCGGCCTCCTGCGCAGTGAGCGGTGGCGGAGGCCGACGGCGGGAGAGGAAAGGAGGCCGTGAGGGGTCTGGCGGCGACTCGCTGGCGCTCCGCACTCGGACGAGGCGCCGCCAGAGGCGTTTTCTCGGGACCCGTCGAGGTGTGTGCGTGCTCCTGCCGACCGCGGCTCCTCGTTTTTTGGACTTTGATAACTCGACTGTTGTCGGCACGTTCACTTCGCCGTATATACTTTATCTAAACCCCTCTTTCTCTTTTTACGATTGTTGCCGCGGAGTACGATTGCGCCTACTCGGCGTATTATGTAATTCAGTTTGCACGACGCTGCTCGCGCGCGCGTGACGCATTCCTGCGGTGCGCTCTTTGGGTCAGTACACCGTGCATCGACTGTCGCCGCCGTGGCTCTTCTCGCACCAGTTTCGTGTCCCGGAATATTATGTAGAGGTTCGTCGGTTCGGCATTGTGGAGGCGTGAACTTGAATGTACTATTCGCGCGATGACTGTGGTTACCGGGAACTGTGATACCGGCACCGGGCGACACTGCGCCTGTTAGCATAATAGGTAATGTATACTGCTATATTGAATTCGTGTAGTTTTGATCGTACATCGTAGCCTTGGCTTCGCTTCAGGTATCTTCTGAAGAATGCCCTATGCATGTATAAAGTATAATTGTTGCATGCAAAATGCAGAGAGCTTCCCCCGATTTTTGTCCCTTGTTTGTCAAATTATTAGAAGACGTCATTCTCTCTTAGGAATCTATTTATGATCTTAACATAACGGTTGTTTCCTTGTAACCTTGACATATTATATTTATCGTAACACAAGTTCATTTTACACTCGCGTTATCTCAGTCAAAAGTTTTTTTTCTTGCCTGTGTGATTGAAGTTAGCACCAATAATTTCGCAAACTTCCTTCTCTTGTGTTAAATAGGTCGGTCCGTAATGGAAGACAGCGACACTCATCGGATTCGGCTCAAGTTAACCAGGTCATCTCTGTCGTGGACTCGATGTGTGGCACAGGTGCGGCCGTTCCATCGTATGTAGAGTGTCGGTGTTTCGTCTGGGCACCATTAGTGGTTTAACGCACCATGATCCCTGAAGAAAATTACCGGCCGGCAACCAGTTATCGCAACCGACAACGTTACTGCCGTCTGAAGTCAACGTACGCTTTCGCTGCCGTGCCGCCTTGACAGACCCCACACAGAGCAATAGAAAGGCAACGGAATCTTCCGCGAAACTAATTACCAATGACTTAAAATCAACGATAACAAAGCAAGCTAGAACGAACTGAGGAAACCAGCAATCGACGTTATTAAATACCGTGCTCAGGACAAACGGAAAGTGTGGTGAGGAAAGCCGTCATGTGCCTGATGTCGTGGGTTCGTGCTTGCTTCGCGTTGTCGCTGCTAGTGCTGGCTTCGGCGGTGGGTGAGGCCGACGCCACGCCGACCTCAACGAGTCGTCCCAGCCCCCGCGTGGTGCGGACAAAGTACGGCCAGTTGCGGGGCAAGCTCATCACCCTGGGATCTCGGTTCGGCACCCACTTGCCTCCCGTCGAGGCGTTCATGGGTGTGCCGTACGTGAGTCCGCCGCTGGGCACGCTACGCTTCATGCCTCCAGTGAACTCTCCGCACTGGGACGATGTGCGTGCAGCGGATACGCCGGGCCCGGCGTGCCCGCAGCGGCTGCCGGAGTTTCTGCGCAACGAGTCGTCGCCAGCCGGGGTTCGCATGCCGCCCGGCCGTCTCGAACAGCTGCGGAGGCTGGCGCGAGCCGCCCTGCTCAACACCAGCGAGGACTGCTTGCATCTCAACATCTACACTCCAGCGTCAGGTACGTCGCACTTCTCACACGTTTCATTTAGCACGTGGTGTAGGTATTTCGCTTCTCGTGGCCGGATATGACCTCATAAAGGGCGTCACAAGAGCTGAAGAAATAGATCGCGTGTGTTTTGAAGCATTACGAGTACAGTGTTCGCGGAATCAGACGCGACATAAAAGCCTTATCTTGTCGCCAGTAATCGCGATAACCACGTCCTAACTGCTACGGATCTGGCCGCTAAAGGCGATGTTTGGTCTGAAGTCAGTGCACGATCCAATATTACCTCGACCTGCCAGGAGCTGAAGATGGCGCACGCAAAGGTACGTGCATTACTTAGCTCTTAAATTAAGCATTTCTTCCCCGTGAGTACGTACTACATGTACTTCGCTGATCAATAATGTACGCTCGAGGAATCTCTCGGTTAATTCAATATCGAACTCGGTACATTACATTAAGTACTACCGTCCTGAGTTCGCTTTGGGAACTCGTAAGTACATTCTCAAACTTTTTGGTTGTGCGCATGAATTATGACTGAATTGAATTTTTTTTCAGCAGCGAACCAGCAGTTAACATAACAAATTTCACGAGTATACGCGTATCTATAAGCATGTATTCACAGGCGCCTGTTTCTCGGTTTCTTTTACAGCCCGTGAGCTCCCAATGCTTTCGAGTGTTAGCATTTGCCTCTCTGTGTTCCGGCCTACATTAGCGGCCTTGTATGTGTGGTTGTTAAATATGCATTCTGCAGATAGGCAGCGCAGATGCTTGGTTACGCGTAGAGTTGAAGCCTTTAGAGTTGCTTAGCGCCTGAATGCGGATGGTGATGTTTCTCTGCGTGGCTTTGTGCAACGGACGCAGCGACACCGTTCTTTCATTCGAGCGTTCGTAATGCCATTGTTGTATCGTCTTTATCGTAGCGCTATTGTAAATGCTATTGTGGAAACGTTACTCGAGAAATCACGTCGAAAGTGTGCTTCACTTTCTTCCCAGCAACTTATAGGCCGCGCGGCCTTTCATGCGCAATAAAGATACAAAAGTAAATGGAGGAGCAGGAAAATGGGGGAAGGCGAAGCTTGGCGTGTGCGTGTCTTTCTTCCTTGCTCTGGTAGAAAATCCAAGGGGTTCATATTGCTCAGATATGTTCACATCTTCGTTTGAAGACCGTGTTTTGAAGAGCATGCACTGTGTTAACGGCGCGCGCCTTGCGCGGCGTTTGCTTCTTCATGTATATAAAGTTTTAAAGAGATCGTGCGCAGGGATTTCTCCAACACCCCCCAAAGGCCACTCAGGTGGATCACGCCCCCCCCCCCCCCCCCCTCTCTCTCTCTCTCTCTCTCTCTCGCCAAAAAGAAAAAAGAAGTCTTTTCCAGCTAAGCAATAACTCCGCATCCACTCCACTCCCACCACCGTGTTTTGGTAAAACGATGGATAACAGCAGCCCCCCCCCCCCCCCCCTCCCACCAATAAAAAAAAAGAAAGAAGAAAAGTCGAAACCCTGCGTAAGGTTCTTCTGTTGTGATGAACCGGCAATGACCCCTGAGGAACCGCATCATTGGGAGACACGCTGAACCACGTCGCTCGACATGGTCTGTGTTCAACAAATGAAGGTTCAATGAATCTCGGAAGGATATATCACATTTCCTTTCAATAAATCGTTTTAGTAGGCGCTTACCGCTTCGTATATAATAATAGCAGAAAAGCAACTGCTTTTGGAAGTATGATATGACATTAAAAAGCGCGCATACTTTTTTCTCGAACGCTGAGCAAGGCTGCTGAGCAGGACTTTTATTAAGTTACAGGTGAAATGCAAATCAACGCACCTGTCTTTTCTGAAAAGTTTCTTGATGCTTGCCGATACGATAGATTACTGAAAACACACACACACACACACATTATATATATATATATATATATATATATATATATATATATATATATATATATATATATATATATATATATATTAATGAATACATGGAGAATCATGATGATGATGGAGAAGCGTACGCAGTAACATCCTCAGAGTTTTGATGGTCCAATGTGGGCAAATATGTCCGAGAATATTTTTGTGTCTCTTATTATTGTTTGTTTCGTTCTACATCTCATTCCAGCGCCTCTAATTGTTTGTCTTGTACTTTGTCTACTGTACTGTGCTTAACATAAAGCTTATTGATGTTGCTGCGCAACTTATCTGTTAGCAATTCGAAAATGTAAAAAAAGAATATTCCACATGCAGCATACATTATCCACATTCTATTTGTCATAAGCATTTTTAAAAAGTTGTTATTTTCGATAAGTACATGCTTATAATAATTACACAGAAACTACGTCGTGCTTCGGCTGCTTTCAGTTCGCTATTGTTTATTACATGCGACTTTCTGTCAAATACGCTCGCTGCTTCAATCTTCGCGCTCGAAAGGTCAAGTCAGTCAATGATTTCTTGCGGAACGTGGCAACACTGCGACTCCTCTAACTGCAATAGGTGTTACGAATGTGCGACGGTGTTTGCCAAATTCTGCTCCACTCGGGTGCATAAAGGGAGTGCAGTACTAGAATCACTGAAAACCACTTGTGGTGCTGCTTTTACGCAGTTTTTGTAAAATATCAATGAAAAGACAGCGAAGTAACACGTCATTGGATGTATATAATTGTTGTGTCCAGAATGAATACGGCGCACGAAAACCCTGGAAACATAGGTTAAACAACGTTATCTGTGGAATGAATTGTGCAGACCACCATGCAGTAAGATCCTTGTGTTGTCCCAAGATGCTGCACCGCCTTCAACTATGAAGTGCAGCGATACCGAGCTGCGCAGTTCAAGGAGCTCTATTGCCGCCGATGGTATGCGCATCGACAACGAGAGAGGGCGCCAGGAGACCTACGCCGAGGCTCCGTAGAGAGCGGGATGCCGGCCTCGTATTAGCGGCGCCCGCCTCGAGGGTCTACCTAGTCTAGGATCATTTGTAGCAGCCAACGTTAATAGCGTGGAACGTACGTATTTTGCGTATTCGCCAGAAAATGCTGGGTAGATTGCATGAAACATGGCAGCAAGGACGTGTCTCTAGAATGCGAAGTATTGTGAAGCTCGGTAGCACTAATCGCGAAACATTGTAGCATTAGGAGTCTCATAGGAGCCTTTTATAAGCGTTAGCGTGTTCTAGAGTATTGCATCCGTGTTTGGTTTACGGTGTGTGGCGGTGCCCTCGTACATCATGTTTACTCGCATAACATACGTGTTTGCGCTGGCGAACGTTGACTAATAATGGCCAATGAAATGTCCAGTGCTGACAAATGATGGGTAGCGTCGGCTACTATTGACCTGAAACTGCAGGTCAATATTAACCCTGGCCGAAATTTGGCATGCCATATTTTGGCCAGGGTGCTAAACATTGGATGCATTGGATGCAAAAGCCTGCTCATGTTGGCTAGAGCCGGATAATGAAAGGATATCTCCTGTTGTGATAGAATGATCATTTTCGTTGGATGTAAATACAGTTTTGTGATAGCTCACTGATAGTCAAGAACTTGACTCCTGAAGCTCCTCCGCAATCTTTTGTCGCAAAGATGATTAGTTGTCAGGGTCTCCAAGACTTTTGGCAGAACAAGGGCATAACTGGCTGAAACATAAAAATAAAATAAAAGTTGTGGCTGTTCACAAGGAGAAAGGGAGTGACGGTATAGCTTGGAGGCTAGTTAGCCTAGTCCGATTTGCTACCCTATACGTAGGAAATGGAAGGAGATGACGAAGAGAAAGAAATAAATTATTAGTCCAGATGAATCACGATTAATATTGATAGTGCAGCGTACTAGAGAGGATCACTTAAGCGAGTTGCCTTCAGGTATTGTAATATGAGTTGCACGCCTTCTGGGGTGAGGATCTGTGAGGCCTAGATCCGAACATTTTTTTTTATTTTCAAAAGGACGATCAAAGCGCATTGAAGAGTGCAACGGCTCAGGAGGTGACCGATAATCATTTTTACATAATTCACAAGGCTGAATCTGCCATTTCAATGCGATAGAAGTGTGAGTTGGCAAGGTAACACGGCAGTTCATGTCCCAGGCTTTATAAGAAAGCGCTATGGGGCGCAGTCTGAACGCACGATATCTTTAGGCAACGTAGCCAGAAAGAAAAACAAAAGACTAGGCGCACAATGTGGGGCGCGTGCGTTCATCATTGCGACCATCTTGATTAGCGTAATAACGAATACAAACACATGTGCATTAGGGACATGCAGGCAGAGAGAGAGAGAGAGAGAGAAACAGTATAAAATCAACATATCATCCGCGTATGACTGCTCAAGCATTTCAGGGGTTCCGGAGGTTGCGCCGAGCTCAGCCGAGCGTGTCAGGTATTTCAAGCATGGAGGCCTCGACCCAGAGCTGTACTGAGGAATATTTTCGTTGGCAGAGTGCTGCGAGAGGCCACCATTGGGATGGTGTAAATAAAACTAAAGAAATGCATGTTTCAAGCAGCGTGTTCTAATTTACATTATAAATACCCAAAATGCATAAATATAGGTGAACGTGCGTTACATGATTAAAGTTACTGAAAATCAGTTGCATGAACGAGCACGTCTCCTGTTTTCGATGGCGTACTTGGCTAAGCCTAAACAGTGGGAGTTAATCGGCAAAATTTGTTTCTCTAAACCTGGGAACACGTTTCGCTCTCGTAGGTGAAAAGAACGCAGGAATCCTCAGTTATCGCTCCAGAGACGCGAAGACGAAACCTACGGCTTTTGGTTGTCGAAGTGGGAACCTCGGGCAGTCGAACTCCACGTGAATGTAGTTTGGCATGAGTTGGAAAGGTTTAATCAGGCTTTAACTTTCGATCAAGTGTGACCAATGCTCTCACTCACAAAGCTGAGAGGAGCGACTAATCGTGGCATAAGTGACTTGCTTGCCATGTTATTGATGCTGTACGTTCGTACCCTTCGACACCAAACTTAGTATATGCAAAGTGAACATAACTGGTGTTTTCGTTTTTTTTTAACCATATCTATGGCACCGTAATTTCCTGCCGCCGTTTTCCCGGGGGTATATTGCGCGGGAAATATGTTCCGACCAAATTATGGCTCAAGAAAGAAGAGGACCAAGCATGTCCATTTGTTTTTTATTGCCTGTTTACCAACAATTATAATAAACGATTTAGTTGGCGCTTTTGGGGGCGTGAGAAGAAAAAGGACGATAATTGAAAAAATGCCGCTTTTTCGCGTTCAATTTAAGTATTGATCACTCGTGTTGATGCGCTCAGATACGAAGTCTACACTACAATGCGGAAGGATCAAGAGAGCACACCCAATTAAGACTCAATGACGCATGCACGTACAAGTACGATATACTGTTGTCTTTCTCCCTTTCTACCTGCGCTTCCGGAAAAAAGAAACATCTCCTAGAGGAACTAGAGGAACGACTGCGCTCATTAATTTTAGTAAAAGTTTAATAATGGGTGAGCTATAACCATATTTATTGAAGAGTGAGTAAGAATAAGGCACACAGAAAGGCACAACGTGGTAAACTAAACTGGGGGTTACATATAAGCAATCCATGCACACTAATAACGGGAGTACGTTCAATCTCCGAGAACTGCGATGGTAATAGCGAGAAAAAAGAAAAATAAAGGAGGCCATTACCCAGATGAGAGTTTGGACAACGCAGCTGCGTTTCGAACATGTTAAACCTAGTTGTTACTATATGCAGAAGTTACATAACGAAGCAGCACTGAATTTGATCCTAACCCTTAATACATCTCACGCCTGTGTATCACGCGCTCGCTACGAGCTGTCCATTGTAACATTCCTGAAAAAAAAAAAGAAAGAAATGCCCAAGCTGGTAAGCGCAAACTGGGAAACGTCGATATTGGTTGATATTTACGGTGCGCTGCTGCCCCATGTCATTAATTTTAGCAGGGTTACTACAGCAACATTGCAAAGAGCTAAGAAAGCTATATACGCCGCAATGAGGCCCTGTGAGTGGATTCATTTTATATTTCCAGGCGTAGTAACCCTTTCCATCATCTATACTTTAGTTGCATACTTCGTACCGGGTGTGGCATGTTTTACTGCATTCGCTTTTCTTTAGCCGCATCAGTACCAAACTTATCTCGTATAACACATAGATACGCTTGAAGTAGATTAAACGAGCATGTCTGATTAAGGGAGGACGAAGGTAGACGAAGGTAGGTGTCTAGAAAATGAAGGTGACGAAGTAACGTGGCACACAAGCGCGTCGCCGTCGCGCTGATTGCACTCTTCTACATTCTATATGAAGCTAAATTATTAAAGCCTATAGGTAGCTATGAAAAGAAAACTAGGTTTAATCTGTTCTTCTGGTTAGAGGGGAGTGAAGCTACAGAATTTCCAGCTGAAGAAATTTAACGCCACGCTGGTTCCTCATAAATGAATCTGGGAAGAAAAAAGAATAAGAAATATGAAACGCTTTGCAGACGAGCGAGTGTACTGGCGCATGTAATGTGTTCTAAATTAACACGCGATGCTTCATCGCGTGTTAATTTAGTGCAACCTGAGCTTTACTAGTAAGAAGGCGAAATTAATCGGAAAGCGAATCTGTACTGGTTACTTAAAATGAGTGTTAGATTGCTGTGTGTATATTCAGGCAGAGAAACAGAGAATATATAAAGCGCACTGGACGTTAAACCTCGTTCAAACAACAAAGAGAATTACTTATAAAAAGCTCTGATTTTAACACCGACTTTAACGTGATTAGCGTTGTCGGGCCGATGGGCCCTTATCTGCAGCACGCACGTTGGAGGCAGGGCGAGGAGGACACACGCGCATTGCCCATGCGCGTGACGAGCGGCAGCGTCGAAAGGCCACAGGGGGCGTGAAGGTGGCTGGCTGTTAAGAAGGGAGGTGAGACGAGCCCGGGGGCTTGTTTGGTGGGCGCCAGGACGATGGGATGCAGTGACGGTCGCGCTAGGCGCTATGGTTTCCTCCGTGAGTGCTGCAGAGCAGAGGCCACGCCGGTTTGGGGCGCCCGCTAAGGCCAGTCGTTGGCTCGTCCTCCACTGCGAGTTGTGCGTGAGTTTGCTTTCGAGCCGTTATGTTTTACACCTACTTTCATGCCGTTAAGTTTTGCGCCGTAGGTTCCATTGGACCGCCAGTCTGCGGGAGTTGTTCGTTCTGGCCTTGTGGCCCTACTGTATTCGTTAGTGCCGTGTTGTGCCGGGCTGGAAGGTGGTTGTGATTCTTTTGGAGTCTTGAATTAAAAGCGGTTCTTGTTCCCAGCATTGCTAGCTCGTGTCATGCGAATTGCGGCTCACTGACCCCCCCTGAGCGGAGACGGGGCCCACAGCGTCAAGAAGCTCGTGTGCCAGAATATCGGGCGTCAGCCTAGGTGTTTACTACGGCGGAAATGGCCATTTCTAATTCTACCATCTTTTCCTGGATCACCCGACCCCGCAAGCCCCCCGAGGCTGCTACGGTACTATCGTGAACAAAATCGAATTTCTCAAAGTAGCATCCGTCGGAAAAAAAAAAATTACACTGCGACTTAATTAAAGGGCGACTGCGGCGGTTTTTTCACCATGTTATGATATCTATGTTTTAGAGTGGTACTGATAGTCCTGTAGCAGCCCGGGTGGTTGAATGTGTTCAGAAACACACCAATAATTTTAAATAACCGACCGAAAGGCGTGCTCAAACCGAAACCGAAAATGGCAGACGCTTCGTGCAGCGTACGTATGCGATGACGTCCCAGCCTCCCCGTCATCAGTAATATGCTGGTGCCAGAAAAATGACAGTGCGAGGTCATCCGACGATGTATTGAGTTACGCCAGCCTTTCTGAACTTCACAGCGACGATTTGAGCGCTGAAGTATCGCAGTTTTGCTTTTGAAGGCCCGCAGGCTCGGATAGGCAGCGTTGAAGGTGGTGACGTCAAAAACACAGGGTTGCCCGCACGAGAATTCGCTAAAAAATTTTAAAGTTCATTTTCAGGAAAACTAAATGACTTGCAACCGCCTGGTTTGGCGAGGGGACTACATATTGAAAATTTCATTAAGGCCAGTAGACATTAAGAAATCGCCGGAGTTGCCCTTTAACTAACACCTACACGCATGGTAGCTCGCACTGTCATTTGATTGTAGGGCAAGACATTTGCGTTACCGAAAAGCTCAAATAATTCCAGCATATTATTGAGAAGGCACTAATTTTAAATAACGTTCTTTGAAAAGACGACGCGAACGAGACCGAATGACGCTATAGCGTTTTACTCTTAAAGGGGAAGCTTGAACATCCTGCAGCTTATGGAAGTGAGTACCCCTACCTTCATGAGAAACATAAACGCCGCATACGATATCTTTTGTCCCCACCGTCCTTTTGCTGGAAGCTTCTGAAGGTGCTTCATCTTTTGTACCGCTATCTACGCGGTGGTTTATTGCTGAAGCTTCCCTGCCGAGAGGAGCAGCGTAGAGTCAAGTGGTTGTTGAACATAAAGTGCGAAATAAAAGAAAAAAGAACTACAAGGAAACGAAAAAAAAAAACAAAAAAAAAACAACGCAGTTCGCCCGCAAAACTAAAAACGTAACGTTAATCAGCTATGGGAGCACGCATGAAAGCGGTTGTTACGGCCAACGAGTGGCTTCTGTTGGAGCATTTGCACATATTTGTAAGCAGTGCTTGAGGAAGGGTATAAGGGGCTGAGCAAAAGGAAATCTCATCCATCAAAACCACAGAATGAACGCACGCGCGTCCGAAAAAATGCGATCGGTCTGGCAACTTTGTATCACACTCACGCCAAGTCTCAAAGTGCCCGGTGCCTCTTTTCTCAAAGGAAGTTCGTGCAAATGAAAAAAAAAAAAGAAAGAAAAATGCTTTCTCAACGACACTCCATCCTTCCCATGTCTTCGCAAGTAAGGACGACGAATAAAGGAATAAAAGGACTGTCACGAGCTAAGTACCTCATTATCATATGCAAAAGGCAAGTGGTCAGGATGCTGCCGGGCAGAGTCAACGCCCTTTCTTAGTGTCATCACCGTTACGATGCGCTCGTATAGGACGTCATTTCAAGGATGCGATGACGAACAAGTGTATAAGAAATCTTCGCAACAGCATGCGTGCTTTAGATCGAACGGGAGATGCACTTAGTATGCGTGCTACATTATTGCAGAGCAGTAATAATTTCGTGTTTATGCTTGTGTTTGCTCTTGGTTAGAAATGAAAAAAAAAAGAGTAAACACCTTCTTGAGGTACATAGCTGCGTGTCTTCGAGGCACTAAAGTTCCCATCATTCCTTGAACCGGCAAGGTCCATAAGAGGTTAAAAAATCTTGCTGCTGCTCTTTTGATCGCTCATGTGAAGAACGCCACAATGAGACAAAACGGAGCGAACTTGCAGTTACTTGCCTCATAAAAGCTACATTTGAAGCTACATTCATAATATCTACACTTGAAGTACAGTTCAGCTAGAGCTTTTGCTGCATATGAGAGAGAGAGAGAGTGATTGAGAGAAGGATGGTAAGGCAGGCAGGTGAAACAGACTGCGTCCACTTTTTTTTACGTACTGAGGGAAACGGAGTAGTAAAGAAAGAGGGAAAGGACGCGTGAGTGCCACTTGTGCGTGCGTGCGTGTGTGCATGTGTGTGTGTCTCTCTCTCTGTGCGTGTGAGTGTGTGTATACACCGGCATTTTGGCTTACTTTTCTTGATTCCGGGCCCTATACTTGAAATTTGTCCTTGAACTCTCTGCGAACAAATAAAAAGTAAGCTGTCGTCTCAGTTACCGACGTGTATTTCTTTCTGTCTTAAAAATGAGAAATATGATCACTGTGTGACATGTATGGCCCTGACTAAGGGTGGAGGCAGAGCAGGAAATGGAGGAGAGATAGGGAGGATAGCCCGGTGCGGAACCAGCCTGCTACTTTGCACAGGCAAACAAGGCTGAGGATGCAACGGTAAGAAATAAAGCGAGATGAAGGGAGGTGTTCCCTGTGTGACAGGTTTGCGGTCGTTCTTTGCATCTGTAGTGGATCACTGTGGCTAGTAGATCTTAGGAAACTGTCGAACACATGTTGTGCCTCTGGTCTTCATACACCCATTGTCAACGCCTGAATATGCTGCTTCATCTGTCAGCACTGCTCAAGCAAACAAAGATGGTTACGGTATCGAGGGCTACCGGGGCATCCTTGCTTAGTGCTCCGCTGAATATATATATATATATATATATATATACTATTATTGACAAGGTCAGAAAATGGGGCCTATCAGTCGTGGAGCATACGAACATATGATCCAAATATCATTGCGACGCGCCCACCTGGGGTTTCGATATTTGGTTTCAAGTGCAGCTGTAAGCACAGCCGTTTCAAGCACAGCTGTTTCAACAAATGACGCCGCTGGGGGAAACGACTAGGTCGCTTCAGGCAGAAATGGCATTGTCTGATTTCGTGAGTGCGGTTCCATCTGCTATACTTTATTTCTTCATTTTAAATAAAATAAGTAAGGAAACTGTGTCTGTCGCCTTTAAAGAGCAACGTAAAAAAAGGTCCAGCGACTTACAGTTGCCCCCCCCCCCCCCCTTTTTTTTTTGAGTAACGTTCCAACCCTGAAAACAGCGATCAGGACATCTTAGCCCGTGTTGTGTCCCTTGTACACTGGTACAAGGGACAAACAAGCGCTAATATGTACTGCTCGCTGTTCGGAGGGGTAGCACATTACTTGACACCTTTCTTTTTCCGCTTCTAAAATCGGTCGTTCTATTGTTCTGCTAAACTTAATAGACAGCTTGTAAAAGCGGCCCACATATGCGAACGTTGGACGGGACGCACATTGTTGTCGGCACAGAATGTAAGATCGATAGGAGATGCGGCACATTTAGGCTTCTTCCCAGTAAGGCTGCAATCATCCTTTCATTGCACAATCAAGGCAGACTATTTTGTCATGTAAAGTAGTTTTAATGCTGTGTTTTGCTCACTTCAGCCTCATCTCTATCTTGATTTCTCTCTCTCGCTGTGTCTGTATTTATTTTATTGTTATGACATTGTGTCCGCCGAGCGGTCACTGAGAGCTACACTGAATTCTGACGACAATTTCACGCGATTTTCTCCATGGCTTACGACACCGGGATTTTCCGCGTAATATGCAAATGTGACGGGATCGCATCGCTCCTCGAGCGCCGCATTCATTTAGTGCGATAAAAGTTGTGGGAGGGTGAGCCAAGAAAGTTGGCGACTTGTTGGACACTATCCTCCCGCACGGATAACAAAGTCGGTCATATTATTTAACTAGCACTAGGCAAATGAGTTGAGGTGTCCATTCTACAAGCTTTCTTTTCTGTGTAATTATTTACCCTTTTTTATGTAGCGAATACCCTTAGAATGAATAGTAGCTTACCATTGTCTCTGAAGAGGAAAGTGTATAAAAGCTAGATCTTACCGCTACTCACCTACGG
This sequence comes from Hyalomma asiaticum, assembly GCA_013339685.2. NCBI lineage: Eukaryota > Metazoa > Arthropoda > Arachnida > Ixodida > Ixodidae > Hyalomma > Hyalomma asiaticum. The sequence goes on from CM023482.1 coordinate 96,520,109, forward strand.
GGCAGAAACTTGGAGGCTAACCTAGAGGGTTCAGCTTAAACTGAGGACGACGCGGCTAGCTGTGGAACGGAAAATGGTAGGTGTAACCTTAAGGGACAAGAAGCGAGCAGAGTGGGTTAGGGAACAAACGCGTGTTAGGGACATATTAATAGAAATTAACAAGAAGAAATGGGCGTGGGCGGGCCATGTAATGGGAAGACAAGACAACCGTTGGTCATTAAGGGTAACAGAGTGGATTCCTAGACAAGGCAAGAGTGGCAGGGGGCGGCAGAAAGTTAGGTGGGCAGATGAGATCAGGAAGTTTGCGGGGTCAATTGGACACGGTTAACACAGGACCGGGATAATTGGAGATCTATGGGAGAGACCTTTGCCATGCAATGGGCGTAGACAGGCTGATGATGATGACCCTTAGAATCATAGCTTACTTTAAAGGGGAGGAGGAGGAAGGAAACAGAAAGGTGGGGAGGTTAACCAGAAAGCGTCCGGTTGGCTACCCTGCACTGGAGGATTGGGAAAGGGGAATAGAAAGATGCAAGAGAGAAGAGCGAAAGAAAGAGATGGCAGCGGACGGCAGACAACACGCAGACGTGTAAGGTACTGCACTGGTACGCAGTCAAAGACGTTCTCGCAAGCCCGTCATCCTCAAAGAAACAAAACAACGCTTTCACTGCCTTGTGCACCGACGAGCGATAGAGGCGAGGATGGGGAATTTAAAGGGAAACCTTGCCAAAGCTAGCAGAACCTTACATACGAAATAAAAGTAGCTTTAGCACTGCTTTCGTAGACGCGCAAATCTTGATAACTTTTCCTGATAAGCCATATTATGAGATGTCCACCAAACACATTGTTTGTTAATATGTCCTCAAAAAAAGATAAGAAAATTTAGAAATGTGGGCAGTTTGCACTAGTTGTGCAAGGCTTAGCTAACAGTGGGGCTTGTGGCTGACCTAGCTTCTTCAGAATTCTATTATTATTATTATTATTATTATTGTTGTTGTTGTTGTTGTTGTTGTTGTAACATAAAACATACAAGTTTCTACAAATGTTGTGTGTTGTACAGGGCCCTGACGAAGACAAGTCCACATCCATCTTTCCCTGAGCTTCTCTTCTAGCTTAGCTGTAACTAAGTTATGCTAGGGGAGCTGGCTAATGCCAGATGGCTGCAAGGCGACGCCAGCTGGAGATGAACTGTGTGAATTGACTACCTCCATGATCGGCGCAGAATTTTCTATCGGCGACAGACGGTATATAGCGAAAAACTTGACGACTCCGCTGCAAAATAACGAAATAAGGACGTGCGACTCAAGCTTGATGAATTGCCGCAGGGCTATTCGGGCTAGGCGTCGTGCCTAATACCTTTAGTACCAGTACGCGTGGTCTAACTTTAAGGTGACTCGTCAGCAGCCACCTTCACATTCGCGCAGCGATGGATGTAGCTTTACTAAAGCGATTGTATGACATGTATTGAACAGTATTTTCTAATTCTCATTCGTTCTCATTACTTAGGCAAAAGAAAAAGAATAAAAAAGCTTTGCGTTGTGCTATAAAATACATCGAAATATTAGAACATTTGGGAGTTGGAAAAATTATGACGCCATGTTTCCGTGTGCTCGCTGTTTCCTTCTATCGTTTACGCCGACTCTCTGACCTATGTTGTTGTGTGAAATAGCAAAATCAATAAAAGATTCTATAGAAAGAAACATCTTCAACAAGAAATTGACGAGTAACTATCTAATAGAGAAATTTCCGCTAGAAATTACGCCTTTCAACACAGATAAAACCACTGGAATATTTACTATTACTTTTCTCAATAAACTGCTTCAATTATAGCCTCATCTATAGACATTTGAACAGTTGCTCACTTTTAGTGAGTGTGCTATGCTGTTTAAAGCTAACAAGTGTTCATTCATCTGCGCTTACTTTTCTCGGCTTGTGAACCATACACACTGATTATGAACGAAGCCTCTTTTTCAGACAAAACATTTACCGTAGCAGATGAATTACGCGCGTGATTATTCGTTTTACTGAAAACGAAAGTTCTGGACCTCTATATTGAAACAGGCAGGAATGGGTGGGAGGTAGTTACGAATGTCATCTAATACCTATATGGGCTGCAAATAAGAATGCATGCCTTTATTTTGGAATCAGGAAGTACATGACGCTTCGAAAGTCCTTCATTGACACATTTCGTTTTTTTCTCTCAATAAAATAATTAGTAACCATTTATTCACTTCTTCAGTAGAAGCCAGAACGAAAGGTGTGAAAGAACCATCATTACATTAGTGCTGTCAACATACAGGATGCTTCGAAACCCCTTTTTTACACCTTCCGTTTTCTGTTTTACTGTTATTGTAAAAATCACGTGTGTCGCTTTTTGCAGCATTGTGACCTCCCATAAGGCTTCCAAGCACCGTAAACACCCGCAGATTTGTTGTACGATTCCCTGCTTCCACAGCTCTTCTAGCAATACGCAGACTGTGATAAAGCGCTGCTTTCACAATGCTGGTTATAAAACTAAATGGCGGCCTCGATGACGTCACTGCATTTCCTCTACCCTATACAATGATCTAGTACGACACGTCGCGCTCTTTCGGCGCAAAGTATGATACGAACTACGAAGAGCGTGCATATATTCTTAGATTCCACTGCTGGTACCTGTCGTTGGATCCCGCCTGTACGAGCCAGAGGTTAGGACTAAGACCTGAGCCAGCGTTGGAAGGCAACATGTGGCAGCTTTGATATCTAGCATGTCCCAGTGGTGCAATATTACACGTGTGGTAACAAAAATTGAAACCGTGGCTCTGAAGCTATGGCACACCTCTGAAGCTATGGCATAAAAGAAATGCGAGGGGTCAATATATTGTATGCAACAGTAGTTCCGCCGCTGTACTTGATTATGCTAAGAGAGAGCAAAACAGAAACGATAATGAATTCTCGAAATTGAATTGTTCACCTGCCCTTTGCCGCGTGATAGTGATTTCCGTGGCAATAGTGACAAATAAAAAGAAATGAATGGCATCTTCTATCATTCGCAGTCTTTCATAACTGAGCTGGAACAAGGGCGATTCATTTCCGCGAGCTCTGGTGGCGAAATGTTTGGTTACGCAACGAGCGGCGCTTTATCATCTCGAATGCATTCCACGATTCTTTCTCCTAGCGTTCATTGTACCGCTGTTCTCAGCGCTGGAGGCGTGTTAACCTTTTGTATTTTTATATTTGCTCTTCTTTCGCCATCTCACATTTTCAACACGTTTCCTTGCGCCAGTATGAGACGACCGTTTTACTGCTCTTATAACTAGCTCCATCGACCATATGGGCTCCAGGTAGTGGCGAACTTGCTCAGGTATTTGTGTTTGTATTATGTGAGTAATATTGTCAACTTCATATCGAAATGACGGGAAGCTAACTATAGTCCCTAAAGCTCGTCACACATCGCCCGTTACATAAAACTGCCTGACAAGAAGAAAAAGAGGGAGAAAACGTTTATCGAATATATATATTCGATAAACGTTTTAATATATATATATATATATATATATATATATATATATATATATATATATATATATATATATATATATATACATATATATAAACTTGAATAATATGCTGGGGCTAACCTAGATTGCTTGTTGTTTTTGTTTTTTATTATTGTAAGGAGTGGGATTCCGAGAAAGGGGTTACCATATCTAAATTTTCTGTCGGAACTCGCTTAATCTGAATATGTTATAAGAAGAGTGCCTTCGAGCTTTTGTTAAGTAAATTTGAGGTTGTAAAAGTATTTGTGATAAAAGGAGAGATAACGAAAACGAAATAGTATTCTGCCTGGCGAGCCCTTGTTGCCCAGCACGATAGCACTGGCAGTCATGTGATCTTGAGGTAAGGATAAAATTATGGAAGAAGACGAGGTCTGTTCTCTGTTGTCTAACGTGCACTTCTTTCGGCTACTTAAAATTTAATATATCAGGCAGGACTTTCATGTATACAGGATGCCAATAAATCGACTCACTTGGATCAACTTGTAAAGTGATTTTACAGAGCAAGGTCAATAATTGTTTATGACGTCACAGAGGAGAAAAAGGAAACCGAGGCGCGCTTCTTCATGCATTATCCATTGAGCAGACATTTAGGGCTTATTCGGCCTATAAAAAATGAAAACAATATCTTCAGATCCGCATTTTTCGTGAAGGAAATGAGAAGAAACTTTCTCGTTAACTAGGATTGGCACAGCGAGTCTGCAGCGAAACTTTCCACCGCATCAACAGTCCTCTCATTCGATATACTTTGTTTATGTTGCTGGCATTCCATTCTCTGTTGCCATCCCGCATGATCGACAGATACGCGAAACCACTTCGTCTAACAAGGTCTGTTTTTCGAAAAGCGGCTAAATTGCGTAGCGTGACTAACAATTTTTCTTTTCGATTCCTATTTCTCTAATGCGTCGCTCGGTGCTATCGGACGCTCGTGTCTGTTTTCGCTTGTCATCATTTTTCGGGTAACCCTTAGCATGCTACGCGTCTTTGAGTGCATGGTGTGCAAATGTGATATAACGTGAGTAAAGTTCATGCCACGTTTAAGGCGTTATCGCTGCGCAACGCAGAAAAGTTTTCTGAGTAGTGATTGAGCATCTGCTTCGAAAACACGGGGTTAGTGCATTATACCGAATCAAATTGGTAAACTTTTAAAGAAACTTTCGTTTTAATGCCTCCCAGCTTAAAACTTTATGAGACGCCCACGAACATACAATAAACTGTATCTTTCTTTTTTTAAACTGAGATCTCCCGATATGTAATTGGTTTCTTCTTACGAGAGCTTGCAGTTGTTGTATACAAGGTTTTGTTTGTACATTCTTGAGAAGCTCCTGGTGTACTTGTGCGGAAGAACGATGTTCCGGTTAGTTACTGGCAAACATTGAGGACAACGAGTTGATAATAAGTGTACATTGAATGTACTCAGTGCGCGTGGTTACCAGTGAGAAGAGGGGCACAACTCATTTTAAGCAGCCTAACCTTTTTTTTTTTTTTTAGTGTATCAAACATGCGTATCCTGCCATGCATAACCATTAAGCCATGCAAGAGTGATCATGGTGCATCTAGAGGGTGAAAGACCTGTATTTACAAAAAATGAAATAAAATAAAAATAAAGTGCTTTTTGTTAACGGAGACGGTTAAATACAAGAAGGAATAAGCACTCCCAATTTGTAACGTTAGGTTTGGTATGCTGAGTTCGAAGCACAGCTGCTCCTGGTCATGACAGGCACAATTTGAAATGTCAAGATCCGTAACTTACTCGTGAACCAAGCGACTCGGAGCGCATTAGGAATGAAAAAGAAAAAAAGAAAACATTTATCCCGGCTCCTCTTACAAACGATGTCTCTCAGGACATTCGACTGGAAGCTGAGGTTACTTAACGATGAAGTTTTGTGCTTTTGATATCGCGAGAATGGTTTTGACAGCATCTTGAGAACAGTTCTCAAAGAAGTCCCACATCTCTGAAAGCTGAATAGGAGTATAATAAGGGAACCGCTCCCCGTTCAGTCGCGTATCGACAAGACACAACAGCTCATAAAAAATCGCACTGAAAATTTGAACCGTGCACGCACTTCGTCCTGTCAATAAGGCTAGATGTAATATGCGAGCTAGGGGATCTTTATTTTTAACCGCTGCCTTAACGCGTTGAAAGTATATTCATGACGTGCGCACTCACAGCATTGGCTGAATATTGTAGCGTAAGCTGTTATGTGTGAGTATATGACATTTGTCGCAAACAACGTTCTGAAGAGCCAAAAAAAGAAAAAGAACATTTAGAGTTATTTTTTCACTACATTTCGCCTTAGTGTGTTGTAAATCATCAACACAATCGTGTTTTTTAAAACTGCGCCTTAAGAGACACTTCCAGAAGTTTGTACTAATGAGAAGCCATACAAGACGTTCTGGCAATAGTACGAAAAAATCACAAAGAAAAAGAAAAGACTTTTCCAGATGTTTCGGAAGAATAGCATCGCGAGAAAGACTGTCTTAAGAAGAAAGTTCTTCGATCCATATTTTGTCCATTTAGCCGAATGCGCTGCTTGAAGACTATTCGCGTTGTTCTTTAAAGCAACGTTTCCACTTACTTGTTCCAAGCATCTCTTTTTAAAAGTCACGGTTTTTGAGCGCCTCATTTTGTTCTCGAAAGTTATTTGCGCTGGCGAAGTTCTCTATGTAGTAAGGCCATCTCTAGATTTAATATCGAACTGCTCTCCCTGGACTTGGCAGGGGCAGCAACGGTTCTGAAGTACGGCGACCCACTATATTATTGCTTGAGGAGAACTAAAAAGAGAAGCGCCCGAAGAACAAGGAAATAAGTGCTGGCCAAATTTTGACAAAGGAAGAAAGAAAGATGAAAGAATCGTCACTTTCACAAGTATAAGCTTCGTCTGCTCTGCGAGTTCCTTATTGCTCGGTGTATTAAGGACTTGTTAGCTGGATTCCACGTTTTGCGAACATAAAAATGCCGGAAGAGCGCTTAGCGCTTTTCTTTTCTCGCGTTTTGTTATGTCTTTTTCATACTTACACTCACCGGTATTTCGTCGCTAAAAGCGTAGGATGTCGGCCGAACAATCCACCTTGCGAGTGCTTAGCTCTAGCACTGAACAATGAAATTAATTTTTTTCTCAAATTTTGGGCAGGATCTGAGCGCTTTGACGAAAAGTAAAAAAAAAAAAAAAACTTAGAGTCGAAACCGGTTCTTTGTCGATACTGGGCAGGTGACAGGGGATATGAGAGGAGGATTCGCTGTTTGTCCCTCTTATCCACTCTCTATCTGTTATTAATACGTATTTCGTTTCGTGTAAGTTCTGGTATTCTTTGTCGATAGGTCGTTCTCTTTATCTTGTCACCAGTGACAGGTAGCTTGAAAAAGCCCTGCCACTGAAATTTTTTCAGCTCCTGAGAGTAGAAAAGACTTGAAAAGCTCGTCCTTTCTTAGGAGCGCACAAATAAGTTAGGAGCACGGGCAATATTGGAAAGGAGATAAACATCATAAAAAGGAAAAATATATCCGAAAAAGGGTAGTTGGCTATCGGTTAGGTTAAACTTTGGCTGACTGTGTCGGCAAATTAACATTCTTTAGTTGCAGTGTGTCGATTTCTATTGCGTAAAAGAAACTGCGAGAGGAGAAACAGAGTTTTAATTTAATTTACGCCAGAAAGCCAAAGTCTCTCAAACCCAACATCGTGCACGGTACATTGTGGGGCTTCAGGCTACATGGGAAGAATTCAAAGAACTGGGGCCGAATTCACAAAACTTCTCTTTCGTAAGTTCTTTTTCCCATTGGTCGGGAAGCGTCTCTAATGATATGTCCAGCAGCAGCATTGGCTGAAATTTTCTCTTAAGAGCTCTTTTGTCGTAAGTTGTTTTCGTGAATACGGGCCCTGAAGTACGTTTCCATTGATTTCGGAGCAGTTCCCTTGCCATTAGCACATAGACAAACTTTCTTCGCATGACGAGCGAGCCACTAGAATCAAGCAATTGGAAGGCCAAGCGTACTTTCAGAATTTACAGGTGTCACACCTCTTCTTCACATGCGTGTAACGAGAAGCAAGGAAGACCGATTATCTTGATGTTCTTCCATGGTTCTTCTATACACAGCGAGTGCTCTTGATTATCGTCATTTGTTGCGACATAGCACACATTACAACGAAATAAATTTTATGTTTTTTATTAGAGAACAGCAATTCATTCGACGTATTTCTCAGTCGTATATATGACCTTTTGTTGCCTTCCTCTACGTGATTGCAATTCCGCATATATAACACTTCATTTCCACCAATTTGAATATAGAAATGTATACAGCATAAGTCAGGGATGTACAGCCGGAAGCATCGTGAAGGTGTCCGATTTGCAACGAGGTAAAGATCGATGTATACGTAAGAAAGGAACCTGACTCGTGTACATATTCAACGTTACCATCGATCCCGCTGCGATCTCTTTACCTATCTGTCGTTTTTTTTTATAATTATATTCCCCGAAAGAATGCACAAATAGGTATTTTACTGTACTCGGCGTGCTTTCCAATCTTGGTCTTTTACTCGACCGCAGTTTACTTGTCGTGCGAAGGTGAGCTGCCGGCGCAAATGAATGCGCCATCATCTTCTATAAAACGCAGTATAATTTCTTAATGCACTGCAATATACGAAAACGTATTTAAACCCATGTCAGGGAAGATTCGGGTGTGTTTTCGCAAAAAAAATATGCTCGGTTTCTTTAGTATATGCGCGGCTGGGATGAAAACGTCACACGTCCTTGCCTTCCTACATAAATCTGATAAACGATGCGGAACCCTCTGTCTAGTAAACTGTGACCTCAATGCAATTCATTCCTTCCTTATTAAATTTAATTTGACTGCACAACACGCGCAAGTTAGCTATCTTGGAGAGATACCTCTAATGTGCGCAATGGTGTTGTGATAACCGTTCGACTCAAGGTTGCTTGATGGTTCAAATGTTAAGCGTTGCAGAGACGCTTCAAGAAAGGAACATACCATGTATTTCCGAGTGGTGACCTGCAAAAAGGTTAACGTTGAATTCTTGTCACTTAAAGCTATGACAACTGCAGATATTTGTCATGGGGAAAAGCGTGGTGGGCATATTGAGAGCAAGTTTGCTGGAATAACGTGGCCGCGGGTAGCACCGGAAACTGGTTTAATTGGACAAACACAGAACAGGTCTCTGACCGGCCAGTTCGCCTAGACAGGTTGATCATGATGAAGGTTACGATGGGCTACATCGGCACTGCGGTCTGACATGCGAAACTCAAATTGCAGTCTTGCAGTTTATAGTTATGCGTCTCGCCCGCTGCGCTGCGCAAAAGAAAACCATAGTCTGTCCACGCTTTGCGTATAATTCCGGTGCTTTTGTCGAGAACTGGGATCAAACGGAGAAAGTTTAAAAAGGTTACACTGCTTTTCGCAAACTTCTCTTAGAGAAACAATATACGGATAATTTCTAAAGAAAGCACCAAGAAACAAAAGAAATACGTTTTTTTTTCTTCCTCAGTGATCGATTACGGCCAGATCCCGCAATAATGAGCAACGCCCCGTGTTTTCATAGTTTCGCAAAGTAAGACCCGGGATTAATGAGAACGTTGAGCGCCTGGAATGACGAACCCTTGCCGTTCTTTCTTTCTTTCTTTCTTTCTTTCTTTCTTTCTTTCTTTCTTTCTTTCTTTCTTTCTTTCTTTCTTTCTTTCTTTCTTTCTTTCTTTCTTTCTTTCTTTCTTTCTTTCCCCGAGTGTAACGCAAAATCGCCGCAGCGCGGGAAAAAAGGACCGCGCCGAGGGTAGCTGAGAGTGTCGGGCGCGCTCCGCTCATCCGGCGAAGACGACCGCAACACAAACAGTGAGCTCTGATGAGGTACGCGCATCCCCGTCGCCACCATCCTATGCTCGCGTGGTGCGTTTCGCTTATTTATGGCTCCGGGAGAGATCGGACCTTTTCATCCGGCCGCGATCCCTGCCAGCGCAGCCTGAATAAGCAGCAGGACTTAGATATTGATGGGGATTAAGGCGCTGCCGATGGCCAGCAACTTGTCTCACGGCACGAGAGCTGCCGCAGAAGTTGCTCCAGCAGCGCCGCTTTTGTCTGAGGGAGGTTTTGTGAAAAACACTAAATTTTCGTACGCCGTCGGATGACTATGCCCCACCTCTATCCTTTTTTTTTTACTCGGTAATTTTTCGGTGCTTGCTTCTCTGTGAGGCGCCTGTTTGCGGCAGAGCAGGCGGTGCTAATAACGTAGCTAAGCCGCACTTAATCGGATCTGCTGCCTACTGCTAATTAAAGTCCCGATAAGAGCCTGCGTGGTTTTACGACGCTAGGGGTAATTATTTTTTTGTTTTTGCTGGCCTCTTATGGAGGACATTAATCTTATCCAGCTGATGTTTACAAATTTATATAGAGGTCGGAGGAAAAGAGGAGCAAGTTTAAAATATTTCGTGGGGGCTGATAATGAACGCGATAAAATAAGACTCACTATCTAGGCTTCTTTTTTTTGCATGTTCCCAGTTATTTATCGTAGTTTGCAAACAGGAACAACCTTGACAGCGGTTAAACGCGCAAAGAATTTCCACATGCGTGGAACGCAAGTTGACATATAAAGCAACAGAAACATTAAAATAGGATGGAGTGCTTTTGCGTGCATTAGGGAAGGGGCGGTGGTCAGAGGCTCCGATAAACAAGATAACACACCACACCTCCGCGACAGTAGGGTAGCAAATAAGGTTGGTTGGTTTGTGGGGTTTTACGTCCCAAAACCAGTTCTGATTATGAGAGACGCCGTAGTGGAGGGCTCCGGAAATTTCGACCACCTGGGGTTCTTTAACGTGCACTGACATCGCACAGCACACGGGCCTCAACATTTCGCCTCCATCGAAATGCAGCCGCCGCGGCCGGGATTCGATCCCGCGACCCTCGGATCAGCAGCCGAGTACCTTAGCCACTAGACCACCGTGGCGGGGCAGCAAATAAGGCATGGTGTAGAAACGACAGCATTTAAAAATAATTTACTTTTTTTTTGTCATAGCTACCACATGATTAACGGAATCCCGCAGGGAAGAGCTCTGTAAGTTTCGACCACCTGGGGTTCTTTAGCCTGCACCTAAGTCTAGGTACCCATTCCCGTTACATTGCGCCTTGAACAAAATATCACCACCAAAGCCGGGGAAATTCGCGTCTTTTGGGTCAACAGCCGATCACTGTATCCACTGTGCAACGGCGGTGGCCGCTAGGAATGAGCAAGATTGGCCAGAATTCCTTGAGTTAAAGATAAAAGTCAGTGTCGCCAGAGGGGCGAAGCAACGAATGCGATAGCACTGCATGATATGATATACGACGTAAGACTAGCAGCTTTAGGAGCAATCTGAATTGTACTGAACATGGGCTTATTAAGCAAGCATGCAGGTGCTCAAAGTACGATGTTAGGGTCGAGCGGCAGAGACAACGGCCCAGCAGAACTGCGAGCTAAGTCATATTGGGTTGATGCCTTCTGGCACACGCTTCACAACGCACGACCGCGCTAAGTAGCGCGCGAATTTGCACCATCGAGAAATCTGGCTAAGCACAGCGGCATCAAACGAGCGCGTTCCTTCCGGCACTCGCAGACGCATTCGCGTGAGCGCTACGTGGCGAGGGCATCGTCGGCGTTACGGCGATATATATGCGAGGCGCCTGGAACGGAGCACGTGACCAAGGCGCTGCTACGCAGTACGCAGCACGTCTGATGGCTGCCGAGATAGCGCGCGCGCCAGCGATGGCGATCGCGCAAAGTCCACAGTGGATGCTCGAGCAACAACTCCGCCCCCCCCCCCCCCCCTTTCCTCCCACCGCCTCGCGCTTTTTCAAGCTCGTTAAAGACGGGCGGGGCTTTCGCTCACCGCTTCGATGCAGACCTCCGAGCAGGGTGATGTTATCGCACGCGCCCTTCGAGCGACGGAGATGGGCCGGGGCTCGTTAGATCTCTGCTTCAGCCGCGTTCGGCGGAGCCGCTCGCTTGCTTTTACCCGCAGATAGGACGTACGATGCGCGGGGGGTTATCAATTTGGACTTTGTACGGGACTTCATGGCGACGGCAAAAACCCGTCGCGACTGTCCATATAATTGCTATCGCAATAAAAAATAAAGAGTGGTTCCGTCTGCGTAAGCGTGAAATATAATGGGTACGGTACCTGAAACACTCGTATTCCTATTGGGAGATGAATTCAAGGTAGTGTGTTGTGCGAGCATAAAGAGTCTGCTCAAAACGCAGCTTGTACGGGCAGAAGAAAGGGTTTTGCTAACGTGAAGGTTGTGTTTTAAGCGGTTTAAGAATTAAAAGACAATCGCGTTATGGGAAGTGCTATTTGTAATTAAGTTTACTGCGGCGAATTGATCAGTGTCATCTTGCTCTGTTTTACAATGTCAACAGCGAGCGCAAAGGATTAATCTTACCTTACGTGCAACCTTTACCTTATTCATCAACATGTTGTATATAGCTGATCGAAAAACTGCCGATTCACGCTCACCTCAGCCAACAGAATAGGGGGTTCAGGCAAAATGGCACTGTTTAGCAGCATAAAAGTGCTAGTTGAGGCCCTTTGTTCGCGTCGAGATTGTGCATGCGTGCGAATCGAGACCTTGAAAAGGTTACCACTCGGGCCAGCGCATCCCTTCGTCTTTCATTCATAATTCATGACAATATGCACTTCAGTTCAGTGAACAAGGCACGGCCGCACTTCAGATTTTTATGACGTATACGTTCATAGAGGCTCTGATGCGCTTTGCGCACTCGCTCTTATCAATACTCCTCCAACAACAACAACAACAACAACAACAACAACAACAACAACAACAACAACAAGGTAGCGTTACGCGAAAAACGATATCATTACATACAGGGCACGCCGCTGTATTGGGCTCTACACGAATTTAACTTGGTTCAACGCCGTAACCTCAATCTAAGTACAACTGGTGTCTGAACTTCGCCTACATTGCTATATATTATGGGGATCGCCGCCAAAGAATATATATATATATATATATATATATATATATATATATATATATAATTACATTACATTAAATTGTTTCTAAAAAATAAACGATATATATATATATATATATATATGCAAGCAAATTCACCCATACAATATCACTTAATGGCATGGCACGTGCGTGAACCTAACCTGTAAGCTATCATTACCACTAACTTGTTCCCGCTGCACTTATGTTCTTACCTAACGGGAGCCTTGCGAGGTTACTTAACGTAATCAAATTTCTTAATCATTACTACTCCGCTCTTTCCTCGAGCGCTACAGCCGGCTTGCAAGTCAAGAATAAACTCAATAAGAAGCTCACTCTTCTATAAGGAGCCTACTGCGTAGTGTAACCCATCTGTTGAAGGTGAAGGTCTTTTTCTGCGTAATGACGTTTACTGCACGCAGTTCTCGCTAGTGGAAGACATTTTCTTTTATTTGTTACAAGAACCTATTCCTATTATTAGCCGGCTAAGGATTCCGCGCAATCCTTTTATAAAATGGGACAAGCTTTACAACTCTCCTTAAAGGCACCTTGCTAATGCCACTACGAGGCGGAGCTGCGAAATAGTGGTATCATTTATTCATGTATACGCAGAGCTATTCGCCTCACTGCTTAGCTTCCTTTTTTCTTTTCTTTCTTTTATTGAAGGAGCAGGCAGCTAGTGTAAATACGGCTACAGGAAGATCGCAACATAGCTGCTTTTTTTTTCCTTGACTGGCTGGTTTTTTTTTTTTTCTTTTTGTGCGAAGGAATCTCTCTAATCCTGCTGGATAAGAGCGGACAACATCTATGCGCGAACGCTCGAGTATAGGAGTTCCAACCTCGCCGATGCTGGGAGCTAGCCGCTAATGACGTCATAAAGAGACCACGTGGGCGCATTGCGAAAGCGGGTGACAGTAACCGACGTGACACACTACAGGAATCTTCGAAGGGATGCCGCAATTATACGAGCGTGAAACAATTCGCGAGCCGGTGCGAGAGAGCGCAGTGAATTGTGCAACAAGTGCAGCGATTATTTCTTGGCGCATCGCAGCGGTGAGGTGGCGCTGACTTCTCTGGGAGTTGCGACATGTCGCGGTTCTCCGTAATGCGTAGCTCGACAAGCAATTAAAATGTTCAATCGAAATCAGTCTCTCATGTTTTCTGTGAGAAATCTCGCTCCTGCTAAATGTATCCACGAAAAAACTACACGAGACATGTAAAAAAAAAAAAAAGGAAACAGCTGAAGAAGAAGAACGAGAAGAAGGAGGTGGAGGAGGACGGGAGAGGCGTCACTATCGCTGGATCAACTTATTTCACAAGGAGTGCATGGCGAGTTATGTAAGCAGTATCTTCGAAAATTGCTCCGGTCCAGTTTCCAATATCGACTCCTGTAGAGGGCACTGTTTCACAAAACGTGTATTTCACTCCCGGGCACCAGTGCGACGCGCAACATTTCAATCTGCGCGAGCGATGTGTATTTCATAGGAACGCAAACAAAATGAAATTTTGTAGGCGCGCTGAATGTTGCGAAACCAATACGTAGTCCTGTACTTGACGTATTTAATGAAACAGTTTCATATGTCATTGCCAAGATTCCATTGCAGTTTATGCGACAGAACTTATTTCAGACGCACAAGGCATACTTACAAGTTTAAACGTGGCAACTTCGCAACAGCAAAAGAATGACCTTTCTAATGCCTCCTATGATTTAAACTTAGCGTGAAACAGTTCTGACTTTAGCTGCACTTGTCTGATTCGTCTAATTTGTCTGTTTTATTCGCAGAATTCACAGTACAGGCGTGTTCGACTTTTGCTTGAAACTATCGCAACGTGCAAAATTGGAATTCGAAGCCGCGTAGGTTGGGCGTTCTCTTTGATAAACCAAATGTTTTGGCTTGGATACTGTACAATTTGTTCTACTCAACATAATAACTTGTGGCATCCGCGATCTTTCAGGAAACTCGCTAGACGTATCTGTTCTTGGAGTTGTTTGCTATGTGTTACAGGCAACGTGCTGTCCTTGTGTTTGTGCTTACAGAAACGTTTGCGCATGTGAGATACTTGTACGCTGACCGCGCCAGTACCAATATGCAAGGATTTTGGCAGGTTGATGAAAGAGACCTTACCGAGTTAATCTTCGTGGTCTTTGCTTCAAATCCTACTCTACAGGGGTCGTATGTATGCCGCGTATAATTCAGGTATTCGCAGATGATGAAAGGAACATGAATTGTTTTAAGGAATTATTCGAGGAACTAGATTTATGTCAGCATAGTTTTCTATCGAAACAGAAAGAAAAATGAAGGCAGACTTATTAAAATTTTCTGAGAGCATGCTGACTTAAAATTATGAACGAAGAAAGAAAAAAACCAGGATAACGAGACACGCGTTGTAACAGCGCAAAAGACGGAGACCATTGTACACAAAACACAGGAGACAAGCGCTGATTTGCAGGTGGAAAAGATTGTTTGAAGGAACACACAGGAGAACGAAGCGAACCAATCAACCGAGTGTGTTCTTTAAAGGAATTTTTTTTTTCCGATCGCGAGAAATAAATCAAAATTATTGAATGAGTCATGTTAAACATATTGCTTGAGCGAAGTGGTAAAGCTGAAAGCAAAAGGAAGAACACTTTCAAAGCATTTGCACAAGGCTCCACGAGGAACTTTCGAATGCTCAACAAAGAACGCAAAGATAAAAAAAAAGTTCCGAAGTATGCTTCAATACACGCTGAATTTCATGCAGCTCTTCCTGCGCAATGACTCAAAACGACGAACCACAGTGCCTGCCAAAACTTCAGGGCCCGCGGGTTTACCACGTTAAATGTCACGCTTACGTGCGAACCAAGGCTAGCACGGCATTTGCGTTTCCGTACCCAAGCAAACACGGCGGGTCTGCGCAGAGAAATATTTGGAACCAAACGTAACAACCTGCAAGGCCTTTCTAAGTACGTTCTTGTCTCTTTTTAACAGAAGAGTGAAAAAAGAAAACAAGAAATCGCTATGATTGTTTCCGACTTCAAACGAGGTTTTTCATTTAAGAAACTTCGCAAACACCAATCGAACGTAGCAATATAGTGTTTCGACAGCAATATTGTAGCGGACGTGGAGTGGGCCCGTGTGAGTGGAGGAAGTTTTTAACAACGACATCTGTCGGGGACAAGCGTTTCAGTGCACACAAAAAGAAGAAAAAGGAGAAGAAAGCGCGCTCTGTTAGATTTTCTTTTTAATATTATAGAACTGATATGTGGGAAGTGGCGCACGTGAGGTGAAAGATACGACGGACAAAGTGAAATAGACATTAGGTTATGAAGACATGTAAACAGCCTTCGTCAACTCACACTGTCTCCACTTGAGCGCACAGATGATGTAGAAGAGAAGCAGGAGAAAGGGGGAGCGTGCAATAATGTGCGCATGCGCTCTTGCTTTCGCACGTCGTCGTTCCTTCGAACACACACCCGCATACGAGATGATGATGATTTGTGGGGTTTAACGTCCCAAAACCAGTTCTGATTATGAGAGACGCCGTAGTGGAGGGCTCCGGAAATTTCGACCACCTGGGGTTCTTTAACGTGCACTGACATCGCACAGCACACGGGCCTCAACATTTCGCCTCCGTCGAAATGCAGTCGCCGCAGCCGGGATTAGACCCCGCGACCCTCGGATCAGCAGCCGAGTACCATAGCCACTAGACCACCGTGGCGGGGCCGCATACGAGATCGTCAGCTTGCCAGTGCTCCGTGCGTACTTATTGGCGGGAGCGTTTCGTGCGTCGCCGTTGTAATTACGCTGCTGATTTTGCCCAGGTCTCATTGCACGGCAGTGCCACCTATAGCGAGCCGACAGAACTGAAAGAAGCGCTTCGTGCGTCGGTGACGAGCTGTATAGCGGCTGGCACTGATTGATAGTTCGCGCACTGATCACGAGTTCGCGATATTGCGCGAAGAGAACTCGCTCTCTGTTCACCGCACGCATTGGACGCTCAATAATGATGTGAATGTCGCGGGGCATATACGTTCATTCCGCGCACCTCCTCTCTCATTGGCTGAAAGTATTATGTCAGCTCGTCCGAGCTCTTTTGGAGTCACCTTTGAGGTCGAGCACAACGAACGACCACGGTGCAATGAAAAGCAGCGTGTATTAAGTACATCGACAAATATTTCACCCAGTCAGAAAACTCGGGATAGTGTATGAACACGATGCTTCATTCGAGATTCACCAGCGACATGAAATATTCGTTTACGCTGCTAGTGATACTTCCACGCTCAAAACGCTAAAGCTAAATGAAACGTGGTACGGCTGATCGAATAGTAAACTGACGGACGTCTAACTCTCACTGACTGTATAAGTCTTTTTCGGTATTCGTATTCACGTCGAGCGATAATCTCCGCTGGCCCCGTCCGTCGTTCATTTTAATTAAAGCCAAACTTTCTTTGCGAAGCCTTTCGTACTTTACTGACCGTACCGCCATGTTTAAAACAAAAGGCGAGTTATTTAAAACATAATGGGGCCTACTGCGCGAGAGCCTTTCTCGCACATGTTCCCTCCAAAAATGTGAATCCTTTGAGGAAATAAAATACAAAAGGGAGGTAATGTTCAACAGGGCGGCTTTCAGAGAGGACTACTCAAATACAGTCAATGCGCTAATTCGTACCTCTGTCGGCATTGCGCATTACACATGACCCGGTGGACGACTCTTTCTAGACAGAACCAAAAAAAGAAAATGCATATGCTTACGACACTCGCTAATTGCGAAATTAAAACCAGCGAAGTTTCGATGTCGGCGAAGATTCAGATTTTACCGAAAGGCCATATAGGTGTCGCACAGCAGATGAGTTTGCAGTGGCGCAGTTTTGATTTCCCGAAAGAAGTGTTTGGAGAAGTGCTTGGAGGACCATTGAAAATAGGCGCTTTATTGTAGTCCCAGCGCATCAGTTGGGTAGACGCCCGATGGGCTCGAGCAATGAAGAAACAAAAATTGAAAGTACCGACGGGACCCAAACATCTTCAGCGCAGCAAATACATGCCTTCAGGTAGTTTTTTATTCATTAAAGCGACACATTTGTGCACTCTCCCATTTACATTAATGAGCCTGCTCGCTCAAATTCTTGTCGAGGATTGCAGGCTACCCGGAGATACACGAAATTTCGCGGGATCAAATCCCGGCCGCGGGATCTGCATTTCGATGGAGGCGAAATGTTGAGGCACGTGTGCTGTGCGATGTCAGTGCACGTTAAAGAACCCTAGGTGGTCTAAATTTTCATTGACCTTCACTACGGGATCTCTCATAACCAGAGCTGGTTTTAGGCCGTTAAACCCCACAAATAAATCAGACAAACGAAATTGCGAACACGGCTGATCTGCGCAGCCAAGTGTTGTCCGGTGTGTAAAAGGTCGCGTCGCTGGAGTGACGCTTGTTGCATGCAACTTCCCAGTGATTTGTGAAACTCCATGATGAGGGGGAAAAATAATTCCTGCAGAACTCTGTTGCCGAACTCCTTGATGTTTTAAATTCCGCGAGTTGTAGGATCGTGCAGGTGTATACCCAAACTTAAATTGCCTGTATTTAACTATGACTGAATGTGGAACTGAGGCAAGCCTGAACATCGCTGTATGACTTAATTCCTTAGTTCGTGACGTCAATTTCTAGATTATACGTCATGTGATGAGCGAGTGGAAAGCAGGAAAATGATACAACACGTCATACATGTTACGTGTATCGAATTCGCTTCTTGATGTCGTGATTCTTGTCTTGATTCTTCAATTATATCCAATTTAATAAAAAAGAAAAGCGGGAAACGCAGAAACAAATAAGATAATTTCTAGATTGGTTCCGTAATTCGCGCTTAATTTCTTAATTTACTGGCCCAGCAATGATTACCTTGTTACACCATGCCAATAGCAAGCGGTAAAGCGGGAAAATGAGGCCTCAACTGAACGCAGGAAAGGTTAGGTCCTCACGATGGTCCTTAATTTCGTTTAATGCAACAAACTTAATCCTCACACTTCGCTTGAGTGATTGAATATTACGCAGTAGGAGAAATTTCGTGAAAGTACACAATGCTTTTCTGAGAAATTCTGTCTTTTATTACCACTCTTCTTTGATAAAGATCTCTGCTTAAATAGTGAACGTTTGTTGAACATGTGCAAAGACAAGCTTCTGTTCTTGATAGCATGAACGGTCACTTAAACAAGCTCGGGTATATTTCTAACTAGGTAAATAGTCAGTCATTCGCCATTTTTGATGCAGTTATTCGCAAGTATCGCTTCCTGGGGGTCTATACTAAGTTCAGCGCCACTTTCCCTAGACAGCAGTAAACCGGTTCACCTTAAAACCATATTCGAAATGCGCTGTTCAGTGAACGTCCTGTGTTGTCTGCATTGCTGTTCAAACAGAATTCAGAACGTAAAGCCAGTTCCACGTCTAGGAAATCTGAGTAAACTGCGTAGCTTGCGAGTTAGAGCCACCGTCTGGCGATCGCAGTTAAGTATTTATTAATCTTACTTCATCTTCTTGTCCTTTTTTTAATGTTTCTTCCTTTCTTCATCTGTTTCTACATCATCATCTTCATTCATTCTGTCTGTCATTTTTGTTCCTTCCTTTAAATCTTCCTGTACTGCACTCTCTC
The DNA here is from genome assembly GCA_013339685.2 of Hyalomma asiaticum. Classification (NCBI taxonomy): domain Eukaryota; kingdom Metazoa; phylum Arthropoda; class Arachnida; order Ixodida; family Ixodidae; genus Hyalomma; species Hyalomma asiaticum. The sequence continues at coordinate 96,539,265 of CM023482.1, forward strand.
CTCCTTTCCAACTTCCTCGCCTTCACACAACTACTCGCCCTCATCCTTTCTTCTCTTTCACGTAAACTGGCAGCAGCTCTTATTTTATTATTAGCCTTTCATTTGCGTTAACAGAAAAAAACATAGAACACTTGATCTGTAAGTGCACACCAGCCGATAAGGCTGCGCTTGAGTTGGTAGGAGGGGCAAGCACTTCCTTCATCTTTGCTGATAAGCTACTGCATATTTCAATACCGCACATTCTTTAAAACATCACCGCCGTTGAAGCGTCGCGATGGTCTTGTTTTTTATCAGCCGATACCAGTCCGCGGGCGCTGTGCACTGCAACACAGTCCTCAACCTCCACGTTTCCTCCATCGAGCTCCTTCCAAGGGAGGAGGAGGAGGGGCGGGGGCGTTGTCGCTCGACAGCGTTGCTTCCGAAGCGCAAAATATCGGGCTTTGCCGGAGACCGCGGGCGAGATAGGCGGGGAAAGCAGGGGGGGTGGTGATAATGAGACACCGACTTCGAGCAGCGGGGCGTATCGCTGCGCTCAGAGTCCGCAGCTAATGAGTTCCTGATGGCCGCCGTGCGCAGTGCCGCCGTAGGTGCCCGGTCGGGTATACCCAACCTCGAGCGAACCAGCTCTCACGCGCGAGAAGGGAATTATGCGCTGCAGTCTCGCAATACAGGGGCACCCCGCGAGGCGCGAATGTACGCTTAGCGTACACGCCGCTGTGCGCAGCATCCCTCGCTTGTTAAGGGGTAGCCTTTTATTTTTTTTTTCCCTCTTCGGTTCTACCCAATCATTGAAGTACAAATCGTACTGCGCAGGCTTTGTCGGAGAGGTTATTCGTCCCCGTACCGCAGGAGGCGATCAAGGCCCGTTCGCCCAGGACGTAGTGAGCGCGAGCATTTGGCCACCACAATGACGGGGAGGGGGGATAGGAGGAGAAGAGGAGGGGGGAGAGGGTACACCTCGTGAGCTCATACACGCCTTACAGACCGGTGTGGTTCTCCCGATTGGCAATTAGGCGATATGGAGAGCCTTTAGCTTGACCACAGATGTAAGCCTCTCGCTCTCTGCGTTCCCCGTGCCACTCGGTCGGTGCTTGTGTCCAAGCTATCGGCCCCACCGCGTTTACGGTGCACTTTGGCGGAGAGAGCCACGGGTGGTGCACCCGGCTGGGGCAAATAGGATGGAAAAAGGAATGCGCTAGCTTAGGGCAGTGTTGCTGGCGTGCGCGTTCGATCGCGAGACATAGAGTCCAAACGTGAGCAACCCGCTATGTAATATAGCGGGTCGATGAATAGCTACACACATTTGTAATGCAAGAATGTTTTAAGTTATGATTACGGGCTCGTTAGACTCTCATTCTTGGCGTGTTGCTAGATGGAGCCTCAGGCGAACTGCGGCAATTCGCTCCTTGAATGCGCGTTCGTTCGAGACGAAGCCGATGTGACTTATATGCTTGTTTGCGAGGTTTCTTTCTTTTGCATGAGGTTTTCTGGTTATTTTAGTTGACAGTGTTCACACAAACATGGCATGCAAAGCATAGAATTATTTGTGATGTCTATACAAAACACCACATTAGTTTTAAAAATGGAGAAATAATAGCTAAAAGGCTTGTTAGCGAGCTTCCTTTCCCTTTACGCAAACAAGAAAGTCAGAAAATAAATGCGACTTCACAAGAACTGCCGCCGACGCGACACGAAACTCGGTGTTCTGTAGAGATGCCAGCAATTTGTCTTTGTGAATGTTATAGAATAATATTACAGGTGAATGAATTCCCAAAATAATAAAGAAATAAGAATGGCACGTCACTTAGTGATGTCATATAGAAATTTCAGTCTTGCTTCAAGATTTAATGTAGTATACATGAACGAAAGCTTCATTCAAGGTACATCAGTGCTCCTCTTAGGATTAATTTGTATAACTTCAGCGACACTGGAGTATTTTTTATTCTTTTTTCTTGCTCTATATGTATTGTCTAAAATTTTCCCTCTCCTTTCCCCTTCCTCAGTGCAGAGTAGCCTACCGGGCTCAGCTCAGGTTGACTTCCCTGTCTTTCTTCTTCCTTTCTCCTCCTCCTTCCTAGGATACAGGGCATGATTGCAGTGCCTAATCGCAGAGTAGTGAATGCGAGGTCGAAGCGTAGGGAATACAGAAAAAAAGTTTATATAAAAAAAGAACACTTGTTATCATTGGGCCTGCTTGCACAGAAGATACGAATATATGGATAATAAGTATCAACAGATACGAAAATATGGAGATGTGTGTGATTTGTGTGTGCGTGCGCGTGTGCATGTGTGAAGCACATATTTTGTATTGATGGTTGCGCGCTATCTAGCTGCTCTAATAATCTTGAGGTCGTGCATTCGGTTTTCGACCTGGAAGGCGTCAATTTGAAAGGGGCGGAACTAAAGAACACCTGTCTACTTAACCTTCGGCGCACTCTTAAAAAAAGAAAAAGAACCCAGAGTGAAGATGAAGAACAATGTTTTAAAGTCCTTTATTATGGGGTGCCTCATAAATATAGGGTTGTTTTCCTCAAGAATTGTGGACGTCTGCGATGTACTTCATCCCAGGAGTAAAAAGAGATGCCTTCGTTATAAGCACCTTTTCGCTTTTCAATTACCGTGGAGGATGTTGGGTTCAGGCGACGAGATTTACCGTGCATCACAATGGAGACTAAATGTTTGAGGCTCACGTACTTAATGCGCAATGTCGGCGCACGTTCAAGATCACCAGTCGGCGGAAATTTCCAGAGCACTCCGCCAGGCCTACCTATCCCTTCCTTCCACCTTTCCCTTCCCTCTGTGGACGCTGAGTCGGTCTCTCTGCGAGGGCTGCAGGAAATAGTGCCCTTTTCCTTAGCCGAATCACAACTGTTACGATTTAGCCTGCATCTGAGTGACGAGGTTCCAATGAAATCGTGGAAAAGTACTCCTGTGCTTATATTGAAGGTACTCTTGAACGTACGCACGATGTCTATGCTTGGCGTTTAAAATAAAACACGACATGTATTACCTTCTAGAGAGAGAGTTAGATGGATAGATATTGTGCGGTAGGCAGGGAGGTTAACTGGAAAGAAAAAATATCTAGTTTGCTACCCTGCTGTGGGGAAGTGGTAAGGGGTGACAGAAAGGAAAGGATGAAAAAAAAAAGAAGAGAGAGAGAAAGTTTCATACTCGGCAGAACAAATAAACGTTTTTCATTGATACCGAAACAGAATAGTGATCCATGCTGCCAGACATACACAACGGACATGCAGACGGTCAGTCAGACGCGTTTTTCCATGTTCTGCGCGAAACAGACAGCCGACGCAAGAATTTCGAATGAAAAACGACTTAGAAGGGCAAAACATGAGAAGCCAGGCAAGCTATGTTGTTTTCCCATCTATGGACAGTAGTTGCTTTGCATTTCCTACTTCCTGCTCCATCCACGCTCTTGTGTACATGGAGACTGACATATCCTTCGCGAAAAGTGCATCGGACGTCCTCTGCATTCAGGTAACGCTGTTTGCAGCTGCACCGAGTTCACGCTCGCACAAGCCATGTCGACTGCATCCCTCCCTCCTTCGTCCACGCTGTACGCTTGTGGCTGTGTACCTTCCTGTTCCTCGCGCTCAGTTTTGATGGCATGTTTTTCCTGCGTTGATAGTCCCCATGGGAGCTTACAGTTCGCTTCTGTGCGCACGCTGCATATAAAGCATCGAGAGACCGGCACCAAATGAAGCTAGAGCAAGAACACACACCAGCTACCGTCGGTGCTATTAAAAGCGTGCAGCACTTGGAAGGCCGCGGCTAGCTCCAGCCGGAGATGCGGGTCGAAACAGTAAGGGTATTAAAAGGTGAGAAATATTCGTTGCTGGTGTGTGTCTCTAAGTTGGTAATATCATTATTGTTTCGAGACGTTGCAGTTAATCAATGCGTGTGCCATATTCGGAGGCTGATACCTTCAGGAAGCTACACGAAGTAGGACATTGTTCGCACAAGTACAGAAAGAGCTTGCAGAAAGCTGCACGCTTTTAGCGAGCGGAAGTGTATATATATCGCCGTGCTCTTTGAATTGCATGCCAAACACGACAAGCGAGCGGGGTGTCGCCGGTGCAGAAGCAATGCCGGAAGAAGCGAAAGATAAATTACTTTGCAGACCTTTAAATTGAATACTGCCGTCAGCCTCGCAATACGCCACACTATAGGATATGTTGGAAAGAAATAAATTGGGCACTTTGTAGAACGCGCTCTGCTCGGTCAGCCGGCACGTGGCACGGATGGAGTGGGGATAGACGGGAACAGAAAGTGGATTGTTGTGTTGCATCCTATCGTTCGCGTTCGGTTTGTAGCGCTATTTTGCTCTGGAAAACAAGCATCAAAATAGCTCACGTAGTCCTGTTATTGTCTTGCGCCCTTTTTGGCGGGGCCCAGCGAGAGCTGTAGAGAGAGCTGTCCTTTGTACTTGGGCATCTGAGGACATTTGACGTCCGTGTTGTGAATTACGCCCTACAAATTTAGCTCTGCCTACAACAATATACCGTGGACCATGCACACGCTCAAGCTGATAAGCGTAGACTCTCTTTGCTAGGAAGCAGAAATAAAGTCATACGACCATCTTCAAACACGCAGAACAAGAAGCAACGACCGTGTAAGCTGCGATAAGTTTTCACGACACTCAACACGACGTTGTATCCGGCAACATTTAATAAGAAAGATGACCATGGAGCTCTTCCAGTGTGTAAGGAAATATATTTAAAAATCCTTGAGCTGCTCCACGTTTCGAAAATGATATCGAATGAGCGAGGAATCACATGGATTGCTTGGGAAGCACCTTTGCCTTTTCATGGAGCAACTAAGATATCAAGTGCAACAGTGGATCAGGAATGACATTTTTCGGCGAATCAGCGGGAGATCCTGGGTTTCTCTCCAATGAGGACAAATTTATTGTGCCCACGTTGACGAAAATATAAACGTATTCTACATGAGAGCACCTTCTGTAGTTTCTTTTTCGAAATGATACCAGGAAGCACTCAGAACTCAGAAGATACCAGAACTAACACGTAACATATGGACTGCCTGCGTGCGCATGAATCTAGTACAGCAACTGTTTTCATTAGATCGCTACAGCCATGGAAACCGTTCGGTCCCTCCCTTCTTTTGCTTTACATTTGTTTACTGACGTTATGTGCATGTGCTCCGCCGCCGACGTTAGCGCCTAGCAGATACAAGGCGCTAACGATGACACTGTATTCTCGTGCAGTCAATGCGAAACGATCACTGCAGTTACATACGTATGTCTTTTTCATTAACAGCAAAGCTACAAAGCGGTATCGTTGAATGTGACACGGGCATTTGTTTAGAGACGTTATAAAGGGTACCGGACATTTTCCTTCTCTCTTTTTTTATGTGCTTCTGTACATATGGTTGGTTTGTCGCACGATTATAATAATTGATAGATCAAGGAAGAAGGTGCCCGGTGAAATTCTAGTGTAGCAATAGATACATATATTGATTCGGATCACTGAGGCCAGGCAGAGGCTCTGCTTCTGCAGGTTGTGTAAAAAAACATCGCGGCCATGACGTGCTTGTGCATCAACAGTCAGATGCGGTACAAATGCCTAATTGAAGCACAGCGTTCGAAGCCAGCTCATGTATATTGAAAAAAGGCCGCCACCGAGGCGTGGATTTGGAAGCAATTTTCCTGTCTTGTGAACTAGCGTCCACACGGCTAATTTAAACCATATTCTTTCTTTGGATTCAAAAAACACTCCTTAGTTTACACGCTACAAATCTCAGTTCTTCTGCGGCACGCTATGACGGAAGTCGATGACAGTCCTTTAAGTCAAAGTGGCGGATCGCGTGTACAGGGAATAAAATAAGAGCCTCAGGGCACCTCCTGGCGACCCGGGTAACAAGCACTGAGCGCTACACTCGATAATCAAATATGCTGTTCGCTCTCATCGTATTCTGGGAGGATTAGCCGCTGTGCCTCCTGCATAAACAGGGGCTTTAAGTTCTGACTGACACCCTTGAAATTACGCCAATAGAGAGTTAGATAGCTGGCGATGTACTTGGTGCATTGCTGACATGTGTTGGAGGCGGCTGGTGTAGGAATGATCCCCGGTCCAGCTGGAACGAGTACTCTAAAAATTATGGCGTGGATGTTGGCAGTTTTTAGGTCCACAACGAAAGGAAAAAGGAAATATAATTTGGGGGTAAACGGGGCATGTTCATGTTCTGACGTTGTAAGATACTATATTTTTGGTTGGATACGTATCTATCTATCTATCTATCTATCTATCTATCTATCTATCTATCTATCTATCTATCTATCTATCTATCTATCTATCTATCTATCTATCTATCTATCTATCTATCTATCTATCTATCTATCTATCTATCTATGCGCATGTGCGTGTGTAGAGAGAGAGGAAGATATAGGGAAAGAACGGACCAAGAAACGCTCTGTACTTTACGCCACGTGCATGCTCTTCAGCCTACATTAGATCTCATCTTTTCTCAGCCATTTCTCTTCTTTTCCCAAGACAAATCGGCACAAACTAGAGTGAAGTAACAGTGCGTTAAGCAAACAAAATATAGTATACGGTAACGGAAAAACAAAGGAGTCGCGAGTGGTAAGAGGAAACGTAGAGGGATAAATAAATTTAAGTCGACGACGGTTATAATTCTTGCCCCCGAAACGTGCGTCTCTGTCTGTACAGCGGCCTCTTCCATCCTATTCTGTTGTTGCGCTGATGTGTGCGTTTAGATGTATGCGTGCGCGTGTTCGTGCGATCGTCTATTCTGTAGTTTTGTCTTACTGGGGCGACGGGGGTGTGGAGGGGGGGGGAGGGGGCGTCAGTGCGACAAACAGAGGTAGTTTCAAAGGCTGTTGAACATTGATCTTTTTCTGTAGCCTTCGTGGAATTCCACCGAAGAAACCGGGGAAAAATAATAGGGGGGGGGGGGGGGAACGGACGAGGGAGCAAACATGCTTTTTTTTTTCTTTTTTGCTCCCTTTTCCCTGCGCCATTCCCGGTCTATATATGTGTATCACCTCCTACACTGGCCAGAAACTATCGCCCCTGTTCCTTCGGCGCAATTTATTCCGTCGTGAAGCGCTTCATCTTTGCTCCCGTATGTTTCCTTTATTTTCGAGAGCATACCGTTCAATTCTTATTTACGGCTCATTTCTCACCCGTCATGCTGTTCGTGCCGAGATCCTTTAACAAAAATCGAAGGAGGCAGAAAATAAATCTGTTTTTCTTTTTCTGCCACTACATCCTCGCAAAACGAAAAGAGAAAAAACAAATAAACGAAAAACAAAATGAAGCTTTCGAACGGTATACATATGTACAGCGCCACAACGACACCAAACATATGGCAGCGATTCAGCAAGGATATTACCGATACCATTTGTGAGCAAAAAAAGTACTAGTCATTACGCGTTATGGCCGCCGTCGCTTCCGTCCTCGACAAAATACGTTTTCAGCGCTCGAATAATTCCTACCTAATGAGACGCACTAGGCAAGCTGCTGTTGGAATATTGAGGTCCTCGCGTCGCATCTAGCCTTGGCCGTACCAGATTCTCAAGCAATCTCCAACGTTCCCTCTTCTTAGATGAGTGCTCAACTGATACTCCGTAGTACGTGGCAGTTGCTGTGGGATTAGATAGCGTGGCGGAACCGCTACTTCGCCAGTGCGATAATTTCGGCCGTTACCCTGAAAGACTTCCACGTTATTCAGAGCGAGTACTGTATTGAAATCGCACTTGAACGCGTTCTCTCAGTGGTGAAGTCATGCGGCACAGGTCGTCGTGGATTATGTCGTATGAATGATAAAGGTGAAGCAAATGGTGCTATCGCAATTATGTTCCCGTTGGCGATGGCTCGCGAGGAGATTTTCTAAACAGTTGATCCCGTCTACTTTGATACGGTCGTCGAGTTTATTCAACCCGAGAAAACTGCAGAGTAGTAAAGCATATATAGCACCGAAGTCGTACGGCTCTACGAAAATACTGAAAGAGAAATAAGTAGCTCCAATTCTGTACATTTTTTGTTTCGGCGTATCATGCGTGCATGGGATAGTCTGCGTTTGTGTTGATACGAAGCTATCAAAAGTGATAGGACCAGCGCAAATTATTTCGTGTAGCAAGGAGGTGTCCCGGGCATGACGTACAAGTACTACCGATTGATAAAAAAAGGACAAAACAAAGAAACCGGGTCCGTATTCTCAACAACGCCCTTATGGTTAAAAAAAAAACGAAACGAAGAAGATATTCCTAATAAAAAAATTCAGCCAGTGTTGATGGTGGGCATACGGTCTGAAAAGTCACCTGACCAATGGGACGCAGCAGTACCAAAAGTAGGATTTAGTACATTCGGCCCCATTAGACGTACATACTGAGCAATCTGTTCCACCTCTGTAATGTAACTTCAGCATAAAAATTGGCCGCGTATCTGCGTGCTTCGCTGCAAATGTCATCGAAAGACGATAGTCTTCTGCCGGCAGTACTACGCTGCGTGAGATGTGGACGCCATCTGGCAGCGCCGTCGGGAAACATGAGCTTGTGCAGAATCACTGGGCAACTGCCAGGTGGCAGCACCAAATCGTCGACAGTAGAGTTACTGTATATGCCACCGCAGGTCGCATATACAGTAACTCTAGTCGGTAGAGGCCTTTTTCATGAATATCGTCGCATTTTTAGCGCAGACTAAGAAACGCGAGGGTCTTTAGAATTCGCATCTGTGTATTTTCTAGTAAAGGAACACACCACCTAGTACTTACGTATTGATGTTGCGCCTCAGATATGGGTAATATTTGCTTTTTGATCGGCAATCTTCACAAGTGTGAGCGCAGCTACCAGTTCAAGACGGCTGGGCGTTAGGCAAGTGCTTAAGCTTCGGTCGGGTGGCTGAATCGTTTGACAGACAGACAAACAGAAAGGCAGACCGAAATTTCTGCGTTCAAGTATCCCAAGAAAGACTATCGTCTTTAATGTTTTGCGGGCTACGTGGACATTGCTAGTGGCACGTTCATTATAGACTTTTCGCAAGTTATTGAAGATGTGCAGACATGAACGTGACTGCCGTAAACCAGCTATCCCGGGATCAGGAGTCAAAAAAATTGGCAGATCCCACGTGCAGTGGGAATCAAGGAAATGCGAAGCACGCATCAGGAACGTAAAATGGATTTGCATTGTTGTCTCGCTATACCGAGTTTGGTGCATATGAAGTGAACGAAACGGCCACAAGAGCACAAAGACTGTGGCATGTAAACCATGCCGCTCATACACGCATGTCATGATTCTAACGTTATGACTTGTCATTTACGTTCGTCATGCAGTCGTGTTGTGCCATAGGAATTTTGCTATACATCCCCTTAAGGAAACGAGTGGCATGTAGATCATGCCGCTGATGACATGCATGTCACGATTTTCATGTTATGACCTGTCATTTATGATCGTCATGCAGTCATGTTGTGCCAAACCAATTTTCGTATAGGCTTCGCGCAGTCGAGTTTTCCATGTGCGACATCAGCGCCAGAATGCACTGCCTGGCGGAGAGAAGAAGCAAAATTGGGCAGACTGTGACAGGGAAATACGCGAACGCGATGCGCGTCTCCAACTCTATAGCAGCAGCGACCGCCCGTCCCACCTTCTTTCGTTTTATTTCCCTTGAGACGCGCGCACCAAATCTGCGGCAAACTGCTCCAAAGGACGACGCCGCGAGCGTTCGTGTGGTTCGCAGCACGCCCGGAAAGCAGCGAAGAAACGCGCGCGTCGCTGTCGCCTCGGTTTCCACCGTGCGCGACTGAGCCGTCCGACGAGAGCTACGTAGCGCCCTCTGGTCAGTAGACGGAGCCCATACAGCCCATTAACGAAACGGCAGTATACCGCCAGGACCATGGCATGTAAATCATGCCGGTCATGACACGCGTGTCATGATTCTAATGTTACGACCTGTCATTTACGTTCGTCATGCTGTCGTGTTGTGCCATAGCAATTTTGGTATACATCCCATTAACGAAACGCCTGGCATGTAAATCATGCCACCCATCGCATGCATATTATGCTTTTCATGTTATGACCTGTCATTTATGTTCGTCATGCAGTCATATTGTTGCATACCAATTTTCTACACATCCCACTAACGAAACGGCCAAGAGAGCACCAAGACCGTGGCATGTAAATAATGTCGCTCATGACAGGCATGTCATGATTTTCATGTTATGACCTGTCATTTACGTTCGTGATGCAGTCATCTTGTGGCATGCCAATTTTCGTATACATCCCGTTAACGAAACGCGTGGCATGTAAATGATGTCGCCCATGACATGCATATCATGATTTTCATGTTGTGACCTGTCAGTCATGTTCGCCATGCAGTCATGTCGTGACATACCAATTTTCGTATACATCCCATTAACGAAACGGCCAGGAGAGCACCAAGACCTTCGCATGTAAATCATGTCATTCATGACATGCATATCATGATTTTCATGTTATGACCGTTCGCCATGCAGTCATATTGTGGCATACCAATTTTTTTATACATCCTATTAACGAGACGACCAGCAGAGCATAAAGACCGTGACATGTAAATCATGCCGCTCATGGCACGCATTTCATGATTTTCATGTTATGACCTGCCATTTATGTTCGTCAGGCAGTCATGTTGTGCCATACCGATTTTCGCATACATGCCATTAGTGAAACGGGTAGGAGAGGCCTAAGACCGTGGGATGTAAATCATGCCGCTCATGACATGCATATCATGATTTTCATGTTATGACCTGTCATTTATGTTCGTCATGTAGTCATGATGTGGCATACCAATTTTCGTAAACATCCGTTTAGCGAAACGGCCAGGAGAGCACAAAATCGTAGGCGGCTAGATAGATAGATAGATAGATAGATACATAGATAGATACGCTCAAACTCGCCGAAGTTCGCTAAGAAATGCTTCGCATTTAATTTCCGTATACCCTCAAGAAGGAAAGCAAGAAATAATCGTTTCGCTTAAGTCAGAAAGAGACTGCAGCTTTGATTAGTTCCATCCACATATGCAATGTGCGGTTATTATTTTTCTCGGATGAAGTACCAGGTCCTACAACACGTAGAACGGGAACGATTTTATTGCCTAATAAAATAAGTTTTGCTTGCCACGTCGAATATCTACGCTTTTGGTGATCTTCCCTTCCCATTCTCTGTGCCCATTGCTCACACACGGTGCAGTGAAAAAAGATGCTGCGCGCGGCATTTCGAAAGGGCATTTCTGGTTTGCAGTAGCTCATTACTTCGCTTTCTGCAGGGACTTAAATAAAGGGACAAGCATAGTCAGGCGGTCTATACTTGAAACACTCGCTAAACCTCAGGTATACCAAGGACACAAATGAAAACATCATTTAAGCCAAACCCCAGAGCACGTGTAATCCGGCGAAACTTTCCTTATTGCAGCATTTTGGCGGTTCCTTTTATAGATCCCCAAGACACGTGCCTTCTTAATCCGTATCGAATGAATCGCGACAGGAAACGAGTACCCTGTATAATTTCCAAATAATTTCCGCCGGATTTCTTCGGAACCCTTGAGCGGCGACTTTCGCCGTAGGTTCCTCAGTCACTTTTTTTTTTATTGCTCGGAGGATGTAATTCTCCGATGTCTTTCCAAATGAGCAGATAACGCGTGCGCACGCACACGCGTGCATTAATTATTCAGTGCCGTCCGCATTATTTGGCAAAAAGGTCATTTCGGCCACGTGCACTTCTCTTTGCTACTCATTGCTTCAACGCGCTTCCTTAAGGAAGGCTGAATTAACGTCGACTCATTATCAGGGACACTCTCGCCACAATGACCATCCTCTTTCAAGTAATTGAATACATGCGCCGGCTTGCGCCTGTAATTTATTACCGCATCTTTCATTGCATTATAGGCGATCGAGTACGTCCAAGGAATAACCCAAGTGGTACCGATCCTACTATGAGGAACAAATAGTGAAACGTCGTCACATGTCTTTGGTACATGATGCCGCACCTACTTGTCTATCATCTGCTAGCCCTTTATAATTCCAGCTTTTACTATCTATGGCAAATTATATTCGAGCGATATCCTGGAGCCAAAACGACTGCGTTCGGACCCCTAGGTCCTTGGCTTCCGTCTTTACGACTCTTAAACGACAGCTAAGGACTCCTACGAAAAGTGGCCCCTCGTTCGGCTGTAACTGTCAAGATGGCGTTTGGCCAGCAGGTAAATTGTACGTCTACGCGCTGAAACTCATAACTAGTTGCACTGGAACTTGCAACTTTGCAAAATCATAAGGGGAGGCAACCGCTTTCAGTGGCCGTTGCTCCGCTGTAAATAGAGAGAATAAAAGGCCGTTTGGGATTCAAGCGGATGATACGTTTAGGCGTAGCCGAAAAATCACTTTCGGGGACGTTAGGGACACCTGCAGGTTTTCTTGCATTTTTTGCTTCATAGGTGAATATCGACGTTCATTTTTAAACTTGTATGTGCATCAAGACAAAACGACAGCGTGTTCAGCGTGTTACTGTCAGCAGTATATATATAAAAGAAAAGAAGGCATCCACCGTTCGTAGCACAACGGCCCCAGAAAAATGCACGTGGACTCCTCTTGTAGAGAAACTTTTTTAGTTGACTGAAAGATTGCCCTGGTCTGGTGATCGAACCCGGCACCAACGCCTGCCCGGGCCGGTCGCTGTAATAACGCAGCTGAGCAGGAGGTTTGCTATTGATAGTGCGGAGGCGAACTAATCGAGAACGCGAAGCAATAAGCACAAAATTGATCTGCCATAACTAGTGTACATTGCTTCGAGAAAGACGCTGAAGGGATAAAGAAGGGAAGAGAATCGTAGTCGTGCATCATCTTGAATGCGCACACAGAGTCTACAAGCATTTGTAGAAACCTGCCCGCATCAAGCGCGGCATTAACTTCGTTGCTTTATGCACCACCAAGCATTACGGAGGGGGTCCATGAGGCTTCGCCTCCCTACCAGCCAAGAACACATACAAAGAACGTGTTCAATTTTTTAAACATTTGTGTTTACCATTCGGATGCATAACACTTATGTTTTCGGGAAAGCTAGTTGGTACAGAGGTGCGTGCCATAAAGTTCCACTGGATCCGGTAATTCATTATCGCAGTGAGAGCTTCAAAGCAGGTCAAGTTATCGAAGGCACCACTCTAGAGAACTAGGAGGCGGCCGAAGAATAGGGTGTGCTATTATGTGCCAGAGACATTGGGTAGCATTGCGGTATCATGCAGTTCCCGGCAGTGCCATCGGAGCATTTCGGGTTATTTCGTGGCCATACCAGGCCGCCCAAATACCGATGAAAAATGCAGTATTGAAGTGCATTACAGCAGTAATTTGGCCTGTGTTTGTCATGTCTTTCTTCGTCCTTGTCTTTTCATGCGCTATAAGCCTCCCCATATTGCAGTACACGCACACACCCACGTATGTCACCAGTTACTTGAGGGAACAGCAGGTGCGTACTGCAAGATCGCCATTGATAATGAGGCGTCGTTAATTAAATATTCTTTAAGGAGCAGTGTTGAAGCAGCGACTATCAAAGCGATGTGCAAAGGGCCGGAATGAACCTCTACCAAATAAGGCGGTGGACACCGTGCAAATGACGTACGTGTGTGCACGCGTGCCGTTTCCTCATTTCGACAGACATCAGGAAAACCTCCGAGGAACAAAATAATTATGACGAGGAAACTGACTGCAGTCGCTGCTCAACGATTCCAAAGAAACCCTGCGCAAATTATTACGAAATGATGCACGATACCCAGGTCCTGCTGCAATTCCTTTGATACAAATTAAGAAGGCGCGTGCCTTGAGGATTTATTAGGAAACCACCAAGAGAAGTAGCTCCACCCCTACCCCCCGGTCCCTCCTCGTTAAAAGATAATAAGAAAGTCCGCTGGAGCACGCGTGCTCTCGAAAGGTTGCAGAGGGGTTATCATAAAAAAAATTAGGCATATTCTATGGCGTTCTCTAATCTCAATTCCACCAGATTTTCCCACTTTTCAGGTGACATGCACCTGTGGAAGTTCGGTGCATGTTACTTATGTTCTGCTACGGAGCCGAGCCCATGTTAAGCAGTTCATAGAAAATCCCGCGACACCTTAGCAATCGTCGCGGAAGCTTAATTAATTCAGCGTTTCTTATACTGATAAATTTAATTCTGCAAGAACGTACGGTGGGAAATTGTAAGCTTTTGTTGCGCAAGCCAAAGAAATTTGTACGGTAAAGGCGCCTGAAGAGTGCGACTGTGCCCAGCCTAAAAGCGCGAGTGCAAATTCTAGGATTATTGACTGAGCTTATTTCCTTTTTTTTTTAATTTCCCGCCAATTTTAAAATTTCATGTTTGGAGATCAGCAGAGGCATCTCAGTTGCCCGTATGAATTTCCTGCATGATAACAGCGCATTTTATATTATTGCTCGCGCGTAGTTTGTGAAAGCATCCCTATAAAGACGTGCCTTCGTCACCAGCCTCCCCGGAATCTTACTATTAGACATTCATGATTTGCCGAAAGTATCGCCATAAAATCTGATATTTCAAATATTCAAGCCGAAGTTTAAGAGCCGATTATGGCTCTTAAACTCCTGCCCCAAACTCGCTCGAACCACCACGTAATAGGGCTATACCAGCAGCATTTCTACAGCTCTGTTTCATCTCCTTAAGTGAGGGCGCTCACGATAAAACTCTAACCATCTCGCAACTCCACGACACAGTGCGTTTCATCGAATTAACTCTTCAAGTTGGTAGTTGGCGATCGTCTGTATGTGTCCTGGTTCTCCTTTTCCTCGTTTATTTTTCCGCCTGGACACGTTTAGGAAGTTAGTCTTTTTAGCGGTGTAAAAAACTCTGTCTGATCTGTGACAACTCGTATATTTTCTGGCGTCGTACGTTACTGCGAACAATTCTGAGGGCTCACATACATCGGCGACTCGCAGTGATTTCGCAATCTAGCTGATCTTAAGTAAAGCCGCGAACGGCCGTTTTGGTTGGACAAAGAGACAGGGACTCTTTATTGGAAAAACAGGGATTTTTGCTGGCACGTGTATAATAACCGCTTACAGGCTGCTCCTTACATGGATCCCGAAGCGGATATAAAGGTTCAGGAGTAGGGAGAAGAAAAATGTGAATAAAAAAATATGTGAAACGCCCAAGTGAGCCTGAACCTAGCATTTGCTCGTAAGATGGCAGTTAAGGATAGACTTTCCTATAAGAACTTGTGGAGATAAAGTTTTCTTATTAGGCCAATGCCTGACAGGTAATTGAACAACGTGTCCACGAAAAATGCCGCTTTCTTGAAGGGCCGGGCGTTGTACCTTATGTACCGTGCAATGTTAACGTTTCTTGGCAGATCATGATTTGCCGTTTTGGTTGCAAAGGAACTGCCGTGAGTCATTCACGTGTTTCCCAATTTCTCGGTTACGTGCGTGCACTTGCAAAGATTGTGAGAAAATGAGATCTTAAGAAACAGTACGTGTCTGCTTCTTTCACAAGGCGATGACTGCGCAGGTAAAGATTGTAAACGATATCCACACAGTCGTATCGCTTTGGCGAAGGCAATGTCGCGCTAACCGGTGTGAACATCATCAGTTTACGTGAGAACGAATGAACAAAACATTTACTGAAGTAATTGTATATTCTACTACAGTTAATGTTGGAGAGGGTCGCGCAAGTCCCTAGTCCAGGATTCCGTTGGCCAGAGCCGCCGTCCCGCGCCCGCTCATTCCAGGTGCGAAGTCGTGACCGGTCAAACGACCATTGTCAGCGCTTCCCGTGGGATTGAGCCCTAAGCATTGTTGTTTCCGCGTAAGCGGTTCATTTCCGAGCTTACATGTTTCAGCAGTAAGTAGGATTAAAAACATTAGAAAGTTTTGTCAGGCAAAGAAAACTTCTAGGATGCAGTGAAGTCTAGGGTTTCACTGAAGCTCGTCTGGCAAAAAAAGACAGCAGCGTCGCAAAACCCGCTTGCTCTTGACAATCAGCGCAATCAGGCCGTGAAGACATAAAGTTAAAAAGAAAAGTTAACTCGTCTCATTAACCCGCCAAGGTTGATTCACCAACGTATCGTGATTCGGGAATAGAGCATCGTATTTTAGGCAGTGTCGTGTCTCCCGCCGTTCTGTGCAGTCTCCTTGCCGCACCTCACCACCGGGAACGCATGCTTGTGAGCGCTTCCGCCAGCGTAAATCGAATTAGTGAAAAGCAGCAGCGCTTTCCGTTGGATCAGCAACGGTCGCCTACCACGTGACGTCCGATCGAATGCGTTGCTTTGAGCTAGGTAACAAATAAAAAAAAAGTGAGCGCGTGTGGTGAATTTCATTAGCTACATTCGCGGGTGCTTCCCCTCACTGACGGAACGCGCAGAACATTGGTAACTTCTACAGCACTGCCGAAAGTCTATAGACTGGTTCGCGAATGCGTTTTGTCATACCCACTCGGTGAGACTGCAGCAAAGCCTGGTACTGTACCGCGCAGTTTTGGAGCCCATAATATCAGTGCTGGCTCGGGGCGCCTGACACTGCCGGTTATAGTGTCCTGAACTCTGAGAACAAACTAATTAAGTGTTAAATACAAGAACCAGAGCGCAGTCTGGCCCAGTGGACGAGTGGTCCAGGGGAGAGGCTTTAAGCAGTGTCGCATTTCTTTCTCTTCTTTTCCATTTTTTTCTTGTCATGTCCCCTTGCTGTTATATTGTATTTCCTTTACCCCATTTTCCCTGGACAGAGTAGCCAACTGTTCTCAGAAATGGCTAACCGCTTTCTGTATTTCCTCTATTCCATTCTCCTCCTCTTGTTCTATCTTATTTCCGGCGAGAGCGCTGGATATGTAGGCCCGATGTAGTTCAGCCAGCTTCGCCTCAATTTCCCTTGCAACGTGTGAACTTGGTCTTTAATGCTACAGAAAAAAATAAAAAAATAAATGAGATAATAAATAAATAAATAAATAAAAAAGAAAGAAAGAAATAAGAGGTGTCCCAATTGGATAAGCACGTTGGCAAGATGCTCACAGCGATAACGAGCACGTCCAGTTCTCTGGATAAAATTTCCCCTTGCCATTAGCTTTCAGTCTATTTGCCGTGATTAGCTTCTCACTATACCGCAGTTGTTGAATGGAACTTGGGAAGAAGTGCAGGCGGTCTCCTAACTGTAGGCCAAACCTCGGTTCTGGTTAACAGGGACCGACTGAAAACAGCATGTTTTTGCAAGATAACACGCGTTGGAAAAGATGTGGAAGAGGGGATACGTAACAGACGCCATGTTTTAAGAATCACTGCACTTTTTCGGGCAACACCTGCATGCCCTGTCCGTTTGCAAATGTCAGCGCTTTATTTAAGAGCGTGGCTGTTGAAGCTTGGCGAAATGTCGATGTGGTCCTCACAAAACTGGTTGAGCGAGTGCGTGCCAGATATGCGCCAAGCAGCTCTTAGCATCTCACAGCCATGCGTAGTATAGTACAGCAAGGTTGTGGAAAGGAGAGGTGATGGTAAGGAGGAATGAAAGAAGGGGGAGAGAGGGTAAACATGGCCTAGCATCTTACAGTATGGTGTAAGAGCGGGATGGGAAAGAGAAGTGGGAGTGATGAGGACTTACCTAAGGGTGAGGAGCTGAGGGGATAAACCATAGCATAGCCTCGTACAATCTAGTGTAGCGAAGGGTGGGAAGGAGAAGTGAGATTGAGGAGGGAAAGAATGAAAGAGTGCATAATGAAAAGAGATAAAGACAAAAAAGAGATATGACAGAGAGAAGTATCACGAAGACGAAGAAGATGTTGAAAAAGTTACGAAAGATGACGGAAAGAGGGAGATCAAGAAACAAGAGGAAACAACGTAATCAGCATTCGCGAGGCGGTGGTGCTTTCTTGTCAGCTACGCTGTTTACTAATACTTCACAGGAGTGGAACTGATTTAAGTGTTTTCTTTAAATAAGTGCGGAGCAAAGAATGGTCACACAGCGAGACAACAAGAGCGATTACACAGAGCTAAAGCGTTAGTCCACAACCAGTAAAATGTCTGCCCTACGTACAGCATCTTTAAGGACGTAGTTTTTCCCGAAGGGTCCGCGGTAATCAGGAAGAGGGTACGAAACAGGTGCTTGCCTTCTTGCGAGACACAGTACTCGACACCCGGTGACGCACCCCAGGTGACATAAACGCAATGAATTGGCTCATGCAGAACAGGAGAAGAGGCGCAAGCATGACGCTTTCGGACGTCGAAGGTATCGAAACAAATGAATGAATTGCTGGCTACGTATGCCAGCCAGGCTAAACCCGCCTACCATCCGTCACTCTTGATTGTGATGTGTGAAGTGCGCGATTCACAAAGTGCGGATTAAAAAGTGCGCGTGAAAAAAAAAAAAAAAAAGAAAGCGAATGACGCAAAGACAAGACGACGCCATAAGACGTTCGTGGACCGGATAAGAACAGGACATGAAAAACACCGACGGCGAAGAACAGAAAGTTATGGCGCTGCAGAATAAAATCAAGAAAACAAAAGAGCCAATCACGAATATCCATGGAGTTCCCAACAACCAATAGCTGGTGAACCCGGGAACACAGTGGCCGCCAATTAGACAACAAAAAGTAAGCAGAAGAAAGGGAAGAGCTTCCCCGCCCCGGTGGTCTAGTGGCTATGGTACTCGGCTGCTGTTCCGAGGGTTGCGGGATCGAATACCCGCCGCGGCGGCTGCATTTCGATGGAGGCGAAATGTTGAAGTCCGCGTGCTGTGTGATGTCAGTGCACGTTAAAGAACCCCAGGTGGTGGAAATTTCCGGAGCCCTCCACTACGGAGCCTGTCATAATGAGAGCTAGTTTTGGGATTTTAAAACCCACAAATCAATCAAAGGAATGAGATTGCGGCGTCTGATTCTCAGGGGAGGAGTTCCGGGAAGGCGAGGGAAGGCAGAAGATCGTCCACCGGGCCGGGCATTGAAGACGGCAGTCGGGTTTCGGACCTGAGCCGCCAGGGCTTCACCCGACCGGGACCTCGCGCTGACGTATTCCAGCCATCGGAACCCCAGTGGCTCGCAACCTCCGGGCGAGGGCCTGCTGAATCCTGTTCCCGTAGGCAGAGCACGAACAGTCGGGCTACGGGTCCGAGTTCCACGCTCAGATGCCAGGCCAAGATGCCGCTATAACCTGATCGAGCCGCCAGCCTCCCACGTCGTCTGTCGCGGCCAGGACTCCGGCTTCGTTATCTCTGCGAGCCGGCTGCACTTGGTTCATTTGGTCTTCAGTGAAGCTCATCGAAGGTTTGGCGAGAGCCATCCACTTCTCCCACGTCACCTCCGCACATCACTGCCGGCCCCATATGCATTAAACTGCCAGGACTCGCGTAAACCCTATAGAGGCTTTACTAGTACGCATTGCTCTTAAGTGCTTGTTGTTTCATTTTTATCTCTCTGAAATAGCTTTAGATTAAAAGCTTGTGTGTCATGCGTTGTGTGACAAACGGCGTTGTCCAGTTTCGAACTCTCGGAAGCTCTGCCTGATAGAGTCGTCTGAAGGTAATCTCTCACAAAGAACCTGCTGTCACCATCATCTAGTCGCTTTAGTTTAGTGATGTATCATAATTCAGCACATATCTGCACTCCTCGCCCTCTGTAGTCTGCACTGCGCGATGTTCACATGGATAAGACCTACCTTCAGATGAATCTGTACATGGCTTTTGCTGTGCCGTTTTAATATATGTCACAAAACCATACTGATGTTTATTTTGGATAGGTTGCCCCTCTCGTACTTGTAATATTGCTTGCTTCATCATCCTTGTTTGGTAGACTGTTAGCTTTAGCATCCATAGGTGGCCGTCCATGCCTAACCAATACTGGAAAATCTGGCCAATGCATTTTCAGTAACGTTGTGCTCGTCACCGAAAGCTCCTATGAATGCTGCCAGTTAATATTTTGTTTATGGATCTTCTGAGCAGGGTGTCGGAACGAAATGTTTTTCGTTCCGGTTTTCGTTTCGTTCTGCAGAAAAATGTTCCGTTCCGTTTTCGTTCCGGAACGAAAAATAAACGTTCCGTAACGGTTCATAACGTTATTTTTTTTTCAATAATAAGAACGAACAAAATAATTCATATTAAAAGTTCCTTTTAAAAACAGCAAAAGATACTGAACTAATACATAAAAATGCGATAATAATTGTTGGGGTTTTACGTCCCAAAGCCACGGTGTGACTATGAGGGAAGTCGCAAAAGGTTTCGAAGCAAGGACACAACAAAACTTGGTATTCATTTTTCCTCAAGTTTGAATCCCGAATTTTCGTCAAGGGGGGCACACGATTTCAGAAGCAGCAGGTCATCAAGTGTACTCGCCGATAAGCGAGACAGCTGCTCTGACAAAACGAAATTGAGTGCCGAAAATGCCCTCTCAACGCTGACTTGTGTGGCTGGCACACCAAGGGCCACTTGCGCTAACATGTACAGCTCCGGTTGCCGCTCTTTGCGCTCGTCTCAAAATTTCAACACATAAGCGACGACAAAGCCCTCTCTCTCCACGACGGCCTGTGTGAGAGGCATGCGAAACTCCTCTTGAATTTAATACAAACAGCTATGGTTGCCACTTTCTTGGTTTCCTGCATTATTTCAACGCATCTTTCCTTTGAAATACCTGCCCGAGACGCATGCTGACGTTGAACCCTGAGTTATGCATCATTGCTCACGTTGCATGACCTCGGCTGTTCCGGATCGTAAAGTCTTCCCGTGAACCGAAAAACGATAAAAGATATTTCGTTTTTGCTCCGGAACGAAATAATAAATAACGTTCCGGTTACGTTTTCGTTCCGGTCAAAAATATCGTTTTTTTCGTTTTTCGTTTTCGTTTTTCGTTCCGTTCCGACACTCTGCTTCTGAGCATCTGGAGCTTCTCGTGTCAAGGTTGAGCCTCCTCGTATTAATATACTTTTCCTTATACGAACCCTTTTCAGGCAGTTATTCCACGTTTCCAATGGTTTGAATTATATTTCTTTCTCAAAATTGTATAAATATTTAGCAAGGTTTGGATGCATCGCGTAATTTGTTTCCTGGGTATTTTCGAACGGGTAACTTTATTACCAAGATTCACCGATCATTCTTAAAACATGCAGCGGAACTACCTCGCCACGACTAGACAGCGCTTTGACGTTTATGCAAGCTATCGCGTTAGAAGGCTGTCCGGAGTGAAGGGCAATAGCTAACTCAAATGCGTGAGAGGAGAAAAGGCACACGTGGCTACTTCTGCGTTCAATCTGCAAATGTCCGAAAGAAAGCCAGATAATGAGGGCGACCGCACAGGCATGCGAAGACGCAAGCACTCATAACGTTTGGACGCAACGCTAAGAGACGACAGCTAAGGAATCCTCTACGGAGGGTGAGAAGAGAAAGCAATCTGCAAGGAGGGGCGTGGTAAAGTGAACCACGCCAGTCTCCGCCAAGCACGATACGACCCAACCACACGAGACACTTCACTTCGCATAAGCCTCGTGAGCTCTTTTGGATAACCCGAGAGGGGCAGAACGAAAGAGTGAAAGAAAGGTCCAGCGAGGCCGCGACGGTGGTGGTGGTGGCGGTCTTTTGCGCGCGCAACCACCGGTCCATCCTCCCCATGCATCGATTAGGAAATGCCTTCCCAGGACGTCATTGCAGTGTGCAGGTGCAGCTAGCGACGAAGAAGCCTTCCAGCGTCGTTCCATCTTCTTCTCGCGACAACGACAAGAACAACAAAAGAAGCAGCCGCCGCGGATGGAAGCCCTCTCGCGGGCAGGGGGCCACTTGTCCACCGCTGGAAGGCGATGCGGCGCTTGTTTATTCAACGGCCGTAATTACGTCTCGGCGAAGTGGACGCCCAGCAGGTCTCGTAATTAATTGTTTCTCTTGAGCGACGCGCGCGCTTCAGCTAGCTTCATCCAGAAGTGTTCTTTTCTTTATTTTCTTTGCTGAGGGTGTGCTCCTTTTTTTTTTTTTTCCTCGGTTCTGCTGACATCGACGGTGTCGCTAACCCGGTCTCACTCAGACCTGCCGTTCTGGAGTCGGTTAGAGACAGGGCATTCTGCTCGCGCGTCGATAGGCACTATAGTTGGGCTGCCTCTGTCGCCGCTGAAGATGATGAAGGAACTCTGGCAAGGCTGTCGTCCGCTCGAAGACGCGTACCAGTCACTGTGGTGGTTGGGCCCAGAAAAGAATAAAAACGATGGCTTCAACAAAGCCGAAAAGGAAAACAACCACATTACAAGCGCTTGCCGCACGGGTGATCCTCATATATGTCGGCTGGCGCTGCGTCTGGATTGCATCGTAGATCACGGCTACCCTTCCGCGCCTGACGTAACACAGCTCGGAACGCGACTGCCTTCCGCTTACACCGGTGCTCCAGTGCTGCTGACAACCCGTTCAGCGGGCTGTCCTTCATTTTCTTTCCACGTATGGGAACCGTGTCTGGGAAGTGTTTGCATTCTGCCTTTCCTGATACAGCGTATAAGTGCTGTAGTACGTGTTTACTGTCGCAGCTGTCTTTAATTGGGTCCACTTTGTGGCTAAGACTGCCAATTTGCTTGCGCCGCTCGTTGTACAACTAGTTTTCGTTATAACAAAAAGCTTCGATATTGTTTTTTTTTTATTTACGGAGATGTCGTGAGCCAAAGTACCGGGCACATGGAGCAGTAGAACAAGTATTTCGAATCATATTATTCTAATTTACCCGTGACACTTAAAAGTGAGAGTAAAAGGTGCAAGGGCGGGCAAGTTTGACCGATTTCTCGATCTATATACTAAGTTAGGATGCTATACAGGGTTAGAAATATGATGAGAGAGAAATGTGGAAATCTAATAAAAACAAAAGCCAGAAAGGTTTTTTTTTTTATTTTAGAGGCTTTCAAACAGGCCTGTTGATTCCAGGAAATGCAGTATATCTTTTACGGCCTTCCGATGGGTTGCTGAGTCCCATGGGTTGCTGTAGAATCTTTTTTCCACCATCAGTTTTAAGACAGACCACCCGACGACATCGACAGCTGCGGAACTTGCTGCTCTGCGTGCTGCCCTTTGTGTAGTAAATGAGGAAGCACCCCGACAATGGTCAATCTTTAGCGATTCAAAGGCGGCCTTACAGTCCTTGCTGGCAGCCCTGCGGCGCGGACCATACGAGCAACTGGTGTTGGAGATCAGATCTCTTCTCCATAAATCACATGAGAAGGGACACCACGTGACGTTTCAGTGGCTCCCCAGTCACTGCGGCGTCGTTGGAAACGAATATGCTGACAAGGCCGCCAAGTCTGCACTTGATGGCACCAAAGTTGAGACCATACCTCTCTCAAGGTCCGACGCTGCCAGGCAACTTCGAGCAATTGCACAGGAGATTACACTCTCGCTGTGGAGTGGCTCAAGCAGCCAAACTCGGAACAGTCGACAACACCACCTGCTGTCTTTGCGGCATTTTCGATTGCCACCAAAACTCAGCCGAGCAGAAGCCACCCTGCTTTATCGTTTGTGGTTAGGAGTGGCTTTTACTAACTCTTATTCCTTTATGATCGGAATGGCCGACAGCCCTCTTTGTGACACCTGTCGTCGTGAAGAGACGCTACAACACATCATATGCGACTGTCCTCGCTATGACTTACAGAGGCAATCACTGGCGTCCGCTCTCACTCACCTTGACCTGCGACGGATGTCGGTTGATGCCATTTTGGAATGTCGACCGCACAAGACATCACAACTGAAGGTGACAAAGGCGCTGCTGCAGTTCTTAAAGACGACAGACTTGCACAAGCGACTGTAACAGCGATGTGTGATGTCGCGTGCCATGCAGCTGCCACTGACTGTGAGAATGTGCTATATGTTCGCCCACTTTCTCTCTCTCTTCCTCTTTCCTTTCACCTTTCAATCTCCCCTGTCCCCTTCCCCTCGTGCAGGGTAGCATACCGGTTGTCATACACTGGTTAACCTCCCTGCCTTTCCCTCTCTACTATTTCCTTCCTTCCTTCCTTCCTTTTTTCATCATCTGATAGAGGCCGATCACACGACCCGAGGAGCATAATGTAAACTGTCTCTGCACGCGTTTTTTTTTTTTTTTATTGATATGAGATTAGGAGATGTTGGCGCACAAATAAGGCGCCGGCTACTCCTTGGCTCCTGGGGTCCGTACAACAAGCATGGTGCTAAGCAGTATGCGAAGCAATCTGGCATAGTATAGTCACTGGCGCAGGACATGGCAAAACGTCTTTTTTTTATTTTCTCGTCGCGGCAATGAATTAACTGTACTTTCCTAGGGATGAAAATGAGGAAATTCAAACCTCGCAATGCTGGCCCCCATTTCAAACTGCATCAGCTTTCTAGAAGTGTCAAGAAACAGAAGAGACGTCGTTGCTTTAAGCACTATTACGTTGGATCGTTATTATGTCCATTTAGAAAGAGCAGGGACAACAGTCACTATTACTAGGCGTGTTTATGGTTGTCTGCTTACATCTAATTTTTACCAAAGCGCTGAAAATTGAAGCAATATACTTGTTCACTCATGTAAACCTGGGCTCGGAAAAGCAGAAGCCAGTTTTACTCAATATAGCTGAGCTCGAGACATGGTATGCGATTTGGGGTTGGTTCACTGTCCTTTTTTTTTTTTTTTTGTCCTGTTGGACATATAGCAGAGCGGGTGCTGCAGTGCACGACTGACTTTCTGATCGCTTCGTGATTGAACATAAAGAGAGGAGAAGAGAGAAGGATAATATGGAAAGGACAGGGAGGCTAACGAGATTGTATCATCAGGTATCCTACCCGGCACAGAGGAAGGAGCAGAGCGCAAGATAATTGGTATAGGAAGGAAAAAGGACACTACAAGAACGTGAACGAGTCCGCAATGCACACATGAGACCGGATTCGTGCGGAGGATCGCAGCCACCTGCACAAACATGTAGAAGGAATCGCACAAAATATCTGAAATTCGCGCCCAAAAACTTGAGCTATAGCCTAGTTGTTCTTACAAAGAAAAAGAGCACTTTATACCGCCCCAAAGCAGCCTAGACACTGTGGCAGGCACCGCAAAGTATTCTGTGGACTATATTAGACCAGTTACAGATTTAGTTTATTCATTACAGCCGCATTTTTAATGGCGACCGCATTCGCATTGTTAGGGTCTCATAGAAAGCACTCTTATAAGCCTTATTATAGTTTCGACATGAAACTTTGTCGCCTGGGTAACCCTGAGCGCGAGTAGACACTCATTTTTGTGTCCCACTAATAAGATGGCACTTCTGTCGTCATTACAGCACTGAATACCGTAGCGGGGAGCTGGGAAGGCGCGTTTCACGCTTACCCGAGCGTAGAAATAAAAAAATAAAGTTTATGCGTGCGAGCGCGCTTTCACGCTCACCTACGGCGACTGCGAGGCAAGCATGCCCAGAGCTGTGTCCCGGCTATCTTTCGTGCTGCGACAGCGCTGAACTCGCACAACCGCTTCGTTGACGCTCGGGCGAATAAAATAAAATAGAATAAGGGGAATGTGCCGCCGTCAGCGAGGCAGGCCGCCGCACGAACTGGAGAGATGGAGAGCGGACTGAAGCACTCGGCGAGATATTTCATGCGCAAGAGTACGTCCATGCAAGTGGGAGCATGAGAAAAGGAGTAAAGAAAAAAAGAAAGGAACGACCCTTAACACGTGCATGGAGAGCTTTTCCACAGTGTGGGCACCGTTCTTGCTCCAGCATCGCTGTTCGTTTCTCAAATTCGACTCGTTATTCGGCCGAAAAGAGTTCGCACAGGGGGCCTCCTTTCGTCTCGCCGTGTTCCCCTATCGAGATGGCCCGCTTCACTTCCTTGACTTAGCGACACACCGCCGCCACATTTGTCGCCAACGCACTTGTCAACTATAATGATAGGTTCCTATTCGTCCTGTACTCTTCTAACACAGCCCCATTGTCCGTCGTCGTAGTTAGAGCAGGATGGCGAACTTTTTTTTTTGTTTACTTGAAAGATAGATATAACGTGTATAAAACATACACGGATATTGTGAAAAAGATAAAGCAGCAAGATGGGTATTGTGCGTTGGGCGCTGACGGACTCTGCAGCAAAAAAAAAAAAAAAAAAAAAAAACGATAGAATTGAAACGAAGGAACGAAAAAGAAAGAAGAGGAGGTGGATAATTTAAAGCGATCGAAGCGAAGAAAGAAAAGGAGGTGGCTGTCAAAGTGAAAACTTCATTGCAAAGGAAGTTATCTCAGGGGATCTCGCTTTCTCCCTAGCCTTGACAGGAGCGTTCTCGGGTTTGCCTCGAAAGAGCGCCTGCAATAGACAGCCGTACCTACTAGAGTTTCTCTTCGTGGTAACAAGGAAAGGCTGGTCGTAAAAAATAAACGAAAAGGAATACGGACCAGGAGGGCCGCTGAAGTGTCGGGCGATGCCGCAGGTGCCCAACTCTCAAACCATGTCCCACGCAGCCGAAGCTCCCTCGCCTCTCGTCTACCTGACCTGCTTCCGTAGGACCGCTACAAGAAAGAAGGCGCCTCTGCACCGTTGACAAGATGGGGGATGGGGAGAAGGAGGAGAAAGAGGGGGGGTAGGGTGTTGTGCAGGCGTTTCAACCGAGGCGCCAAGGAAGGAAATGCTTGGTGTGGAGTCTCGCACTTTTGCCACTCTCACGTTAGAAAAAAAGTGTACCTGTCGACGACGTCGTCTCACTAACAAGCCCTAATGTGCATACGAGGACCGCGTGGAAACCACGACTGACGCTAACCACCGTAGCGGCAGTAGAAAGTGCAAAACGGGTGCCGTGCCGCGTATCGGTAGTATATTAGCTCTCTCTCCGTGTGTGCGTGCGTTTGTGTGTGTGCCTTGTGTGTGTCTGTGCGTGCGTTTGTGTGTGGAAGCGGGCCAGCTTGACACATACGAAGACGTAAAGAGCGGCGCTGGCAACCCAGGACCAATACACATTTTATGCGTAGAACAAACGAAGGCAAAAAGAAAGCGTGAGCGAAAGCTGGCATGTAAAGGTATCTTTCGCCATCATGAACTCTTCAGATGAGCACCGACGCTGCAGAAGAGCTGGTGCGGCTCACGCATGTCAAGCCTGTTGTCAGTCGTGTTATGTTCGGCGGTAGATCGACGGGGAAGAGTAGGCGACGGCAGCCTAGCGCATGGCTTTTCTGTAGAAACGTCGTCGTATTCACTCAGTACGCAGTAAAAGCGGCAGCTTTGTTCCCGCGACGCACGCGGTTGGTAATTGCTGTGACTTACATAGCTGCACAGCAGAGAGGACATGACGGGTGACAGGTCTCTTCACTGCGGTATCGTAGAGCATTTTCGGAGGAAACGGGGCATCCGAGAAAGGAACAAAAGGTGGAGAGTCGCTTGCAAGAACAGCGGGGGCTCGCTGTCGAAGTAAACCTTTGACCTTTCTGCTCGGTCGAACTGTCGCCAAGGGGTTGCCCGTTCGGAGGAGATGACACCGCCGTGGAAATGTACGGAAGTGCTTTTGGTGACAATAGACCTGTCTAGCAGTCCTGTTGAAGCGGGGGCTTGGATGCCTGCCGCTGGGGAAATAGAATGGCAATTTGGGCCTGCTGTGGAGTTCTGGCAACTCATCACGGGACTAGTGACCGATGCTATCTTTCGGAGAAGCTCGGTGCAGCAAGAGGGTCGAAGTGTGGGAACGCGAAGGCGTAACCATAGGCTCTCGTGGAGAGAGTGAATAGGGGTTTTATTTGTGAAGTGCTGCATATGGGTTGGTCCCAGAAGGCGGCCGCGGAAGCGATCAGGTGTATTTAACGGAGAACGGAGAAGAGGAGAAGAGGGGAGCTTAGCGCTAACTCGGGTCGCAGACGTGGCAAGGTGGTCAGAGGTCGAGCTTGGCGCTGCCTCTGACGCGATATGATGAAGTTTTAAAGCTTAGAGCTTATTCGCGTTTGAGTGCAAACGTTAAGGGCTCGGAATGAACCGCTTAGTGTGGTTTGAGCCCAGTTGTGTTCAGATGTCTGCGGACAGTACTGGCCGCCCCGGCCAAGTTTGTAAATAATGTACAGTGTGAATAAACCTTCGTGTTTTGCTGTGAGGACATCTTGCTCCAGACTCCGTCCTTCAACGTGTCGCCGCGGTCATCGGGACCATCCAGGGAGAAGACCCAATTCCCAAATTTAACTAGTCATCTTTTTTTTTTTTCTTTACCTCGCGTAGCTGGCCATGTGGCATAAATACGCATTGAAATAACGGCATTGAAGTGGTTTTCGTCGGGCGCCGACCTTTTTTTATTGTTGATGCAGTGTGGCACGAGTCAATGCCGTCACTAACCAGACTCAGTCACTAACCAGATTTTGTGAGTGCTGCCAGTGGGCTTGCTCGAGGACACGTTTCCCTATGTTACAATGCGTTTAAGGAACTTCTATTCGTCTCTCCAGCATGGAGCGACGCGTTATCATGACACGTTAAAGCTATATTATTCATTGCATCACAAGACGTTAATTGTTGATCTATCCGCGTTCATAACCCCTGCAACAAGCCGTCTTACTCGCTCTCATGACTCAAAAAAAGTTGGCCGAGCGTAAGTGCAGAACTAACACATTCATCTACTCTTTCCTTTCTCGGGCAAATATCGATTGGAATGCCTTATCTGCTGATGGGGTCGAACGACCAAACTTTGATTCATTCCTGTAGGCGATCAGAAATAAAGCACCGGAGGCGCCGACTCCTGAAGTGTGTCACGCACGTTGTGCCATATATTCTGAGTGTTTGAGCAAATGTCGCTATATTTCCGTATTTACATGCGTTTTCTTTTGTTTTGTTTATGTGCGAATACCATTGCGTGGCTGTTCCTTTTTTTCTTTCCACCTTTGATCATCGCGTGTAGAGATTGAGGCGCGTCCATCCTCTGCTGTTTTATTGCCTATATATGATTCTATTTCGATTAACGTACTTTACATGTTTTGTGAGTATTCCTTTTCTCACTCGCGCGTAAGGCCTGCAAAGTAGGTCGCCATTACGTAATAAATAAATAAATAAATAAATAAATAAATAAATAAATAAATAAATAAATAAATAAATAAATAAATACAACATATCCAGGATGTTCACATGTAAAATAATGGCCTCCCAGGTCATGTTGAAGAGGACTGTAAACAAGGTGTCAAACTGGGCAGTGAGGAACAGGAAAAGTCGTTACCCGAACCTACTAATAGCTGTGTCACACGCGTCCCTAATTATAAAGGTCGACAGGCGATTCCTAAGCGGTTGGAAGGTCGCTGCGATGTTATCCGCAGGGCGTATGCAGATCAAAAATTCAGCGGAATGTCCTCAGTGATCGATGGCGCTGCTTGGTAAGGAAGCTGCGAGGAAGCTCCGCATGTCTGAACGCCGCTGTACCACATCTGAATCGAATGGGCCGTGTTTTTTTCCCGCCAGACAAGAGTTAACTGATCGAGCATTGAACTTTCAGCTTCCGCTGAAACTTTGCAGAAAGAACGAGAGAGATCCTCGTGCGTAATGCGAAGAAGCATCTACGCTTAGAACGCGGTATTGAAGATATTACAGCGGCTTCAGAAGAATAAATTTTTGGTTCTAATGCACCAGTTTAACACTACCAGTCGCGGAGCAGTTTCTGGTTGTCGGCTGAACTGTTTTCTGTAGCGGCGACGACGTGCAACGTGCACGGTAAAAGCGGAAAACATTTATTTTAACCGCTATGGGGACCACATGCACCGCAAAAGCCATAAGAACCGTCATCACCATCAGCAAGACACGCTTGACAAGTGGCGGAACTCGTCCGGCGTGGTGCGCTGGCAGGAGCTCGAGGGAATCGGGGTGGTGATGAAAAATACGGAAGAGACACGTGAGACTGTTTACGTGTGGAAGTTTTAAAGCGTTTGTTCTCAGCCACGTGACGGCTAAGTGTCGCGGCATACGTTTGGTGAGGAACATCAAAGAGCAGCCGTGGGGTAATGCTATCGTCCTTGCTTGACCTTTCTTGAGTTTGGGTTCAATTCCTAAAGAAATCGTGCAAGTCACTTTTCAAATCTAGGAAGTGGTTTTTATCGCAGGAACTTCTGAGAAGTCTTGCATCCCATGGAGCTTTTTTCACGCTGCAACGTACTCAGTGACGTGATGTGATGATGCCATTGCGATGCCACATCTAGAGTTACGTTGTGACGTCATCGTGACGTTATGTGTGACGTAATCACTTGGTGACGTGACTTTCGGTGTTGCGCTGTTATGCTGTAGCACCATTACAGCCTTCCTAAGGGCACGTGACATTTTGCTGCCACTCGCGTGGACGCAAGATCTTCGACAAGTTCCCCCCCTCCCCATGTGTTCACAGCGCTTTCCCCTTAATGAATGTGTCCCTTCTGGCTAGGCCACCTGATAGCATCTCTGAGCTTCTCTCTGTCATGCGTATCAGCTGTTATCACTCGTGGCTGTGTCTCTGGCACCGCATCGAGGCTCTAAATTCGCGGCCAATGTGGCGGCAAAAAACGCACCGGAGCGCATGGCCTCTGACTTGTGCTCCATATACTCTGTATACTCTGTAAAGGGTGCTCCTCTGTTAGACAACAGCGCCACGCAACAAAGGCGCACTCATGTCGCGCACGAAACTATGCAGGTAGTAGTAATAGTTGTAGAAAACTTTATTAAAATCTTTATTTGGAGATCCCCGCCTGAATCTTAAATAAAGATTCAAGCGGGGAAGTATAGCCTGGCGGCCACCCGCTCCGCCCACTTGATAGACTGGCGTTCGACCCCAGATCGGCAGAGGCGAGCACCTCCTCCCAGCCCTCATGTGCAGGAATGGAGAGAGGAGTTTTTGGGGTTGGAGATACTCTGCAGTCCCAGAGTACGTGCGTGGTGGTTATTAACCGAAACTTTGAGTAGTGTGATTTAATTGTATCGGGGTATATGTGCGAGTATCCAAGTAGCTTGGGGATAGTGTCTCTGAAGTCCATGCCAGGTTACCTTTGCCGCTTAGGTAACGGGATAATGGGGTGACTTAGAACAGATAATGTCAGGGGAAGGCGGAGACATGGAGTACTGTGAAAGCGTACGGTAGGTAATATCGCTGCGGCCAAGGTTTCAACGAAAATAATGCGACCCCTTGAAACGTAGGCGGCAGCGGCGTTCCCTATTCAATGAGCTCCTCTCATAGTTGTGTAAACCGCAGTTTCAGATCGGACTGGGTTTTCAGGGGTATTTAAATACTCAACATGATCATTGTTATCATGATAATCAACAACAATACCATAATCATCACCATGTCTGCTCTCAGTGCAGGGCAAGGCTTCTCCGATATTTCTCCAGCCAATCCGTTCCTGTGCCAACTACGGCCATGTTATCCCCATTGATCACCTTGCCCTCGTTTGGCCAACTAACTTATTTCCACCTCCAGCCGCACTTGCTTTCTATTGAAGCCCACGGTATTACCCTCAACGACTACATTTCAATTATTTAGTTCTAGGTAATTTTGTGAGAGAAAGTCTGATCTTCGCGACAAAACTGTTTTGACTGCGGCCTTTCAGATGGCTACTGCCAATCAAAGGACAATAAATCAGCAGTCGTTCAGAAAATCTTGAAGGAGGTAAAGCAGCTTTGACTAGTGCTCGAGCGAGACCAATACACGAAATATAAAGAGAAGGTCAGTGTGTGTGTGTGTGTGTGTGTGTGTGTGTGTGTGTGTGTGTGTGTGTGTGTGTGTGTGTGTGTGTGTGTGTGTGTGTGTTTGCCGTTTTTCTTAAAGGCAAATTAATGATTACTTGCCTCATGTGAACATACAATTACCGATCTCCTCCCACGTCCTTTTTTTCTCTCTCTTTTTTATTTCGAATCTGGCTCTTTCTGCTTTGGGCTCGATAGTTTTTTGTCCCATGTTTCTTCAAGAAACCCGAGAACGAACACCGGCCGCAACTTGACCGCATCAAACTACTCTTAATGCATGAGAACTATAGTGCGTCCGCGTCGTTAATCAACACCTGCCCTTTCATCGCTTCGCTTTGTTTGCGTTGCAGGAGAAAGGAAATTGATTGCCGCCCTCAACACTCGGAAATTTCGCCCCCCGCTCTTTCAGGGCGTACAGCGATAAACTCGGTGGACAAAAGATGGCACAGACACGGGCTGCCGTCATTCATGCAACGAGCTGGCGCGTTTTGCCTTTGGCTTTTCCAAGGCACAGCTCGGGTTTCCGGATCGCAAATAATCGCGACTACACGCTTGTTTCCCTGTCTCGTTTGCTTATTCCTTGCGCACCTCCCTTCTAACCTTTTCTTTTTCTTCTTGCTACAGACCGCGGCTCCTTTCTCCCATACTAGCTGCGGATGCAGAAGGGAGAGCGAGGCATCGGGGGATCCGCAGCCGCTTCGCTGTTCGCCCTTTTGTTTCACTCGCATGCCCGGCTTCAAAGAAGGACTGGCAGGCTTGCCTTACTTCTCCCGCTTCCGCAGCCAGAGAATAAAATGGTTTGCTCCTCGGGCAGTGGGGAGAGGGGAGTTCTCCCCCTTCATCCTTCCGCATTCTCTTCTTCTCCAGGGTTGTACAGTCGGCGCCTCGCCGAAGCAGCCCCGCATTCCCGAACGGGCGGCCGGCCCTTCAGACCACGCGAAGACGCTGTCCAGCACCACTTTGGAAATTGAATTTCCGCGTTGAACGCTATCAAACAGAAACGGCAGGGCGAAGCCAAGCAGACGGAACGGCCAGGGAATTTCTGCGAATGCCTCGCCGGAGTCGAGCTTATGCGTGTATGCCAAACCGTAAGAGTAGAAAAAGAAAAGGAGAAAGAGAGAACGTTCGCCAGGCTAGCGCACAATCGCTATCCCCTTCTCTATGTCGTTTCTTCGCTTTGTTTTCGGCGCCCGGCGGTGGAAGGTCAGTTTATATTGTCACGTTTACATGTGCGCTAGGGGAATTGGGGCACACATACAGGCCGCAACATGGAAGGCCCCCGTCGGTTTGGTTCGAAAGTTCGTTTCTGTCGTGCGTGTAAAAAAAAAAAAAAAAGAGCTACTGTTACGAAGGCTCGAATCGTGGGTGCGGAAGAACGCCGCGTTTCTGATCGCGGCTGTTTTGTTTGTTTGTTTTCAGTTGCTGAAAAACAAATAAAAATGATGTATGATCGTTTTCTGAGCGCGTGCAGTCCTCCGCGCACACAGAAGGCACATGCCACTTTACCTACTTAGGAGGGTTGGTAGTAAACAGTCGGACTTTGAAGCACGTATCCAGTTATTTTGACAAAGCCTGCGTGTTTTCGAGTTCACTTGCAGCGGTTATCAATTTGAAGCGGCTTAAACTGCAAAAAAAAAAAAAAAAAAAAAAACAGATAACATTGTCCAGAATCGCGTGTTAAGTTAGATATTGGTTGCTTGACAACTAACTGCTCCTCACAAAATCACATAAAAATCGTGCAGGTGTATTGCCTAAGCACTAGGAAACGAGGCTTAATTGCTTAATTAGTAGGAATTGTGGTCATTGCTTAGTCTGTCAATTTTGATTGTGCATAGATTGCATTGATCTTGTAGAAAATGAACTACGCTATTGTTCAAGTTCTCTTTAAGGTGAACAGTGACAGCCAGCAGCAAACAAGTCCTGAACACCGAACGCACACCTGTGCGCCTATGCGTAAGCAGTAAGCTTTTCGCTGAAATATGACCCAGGAGCTTGCATTAAATTTGGGCGACGGTATGATCATGAGGAGAAAAAAAAATATATGGCCTCTGTAGGGGCACGGACCTCTATCAGCTTCCTTTTGTTGTTTGTTATCCTTTGTGGCTTTTCGTGATAATGTCTTTAGCATCTCTTTGAAACCGCTGATTTTCATTAAAACGTAAGTCTGAAGGAGTCGAACAATTTTTTCCCTTTCTTTCAATACGGTGCGACCCCATTGTTTCACCGCAGCAGTTTCGAAAAAGCGGTTCATTAGTGGAGTTTTGGTCTCCTATGAAGGTTTGTGAAACCTAATGCAATAAGCATCTGGTCGCCTCTTCACATCCCCGACAATATAGACATAACACAAGTGCCAAAAAAAAAAAAAGGGAAAGGACAGGAAAGTTGAATTTCAATTTCTCGGAATGCAATTTTTTTCTAAACGCGTGCCGAGAATTTTCAAACGCACGTAGATTTCATAAGACTACTAACTGAGAAAGACCCGCAACCACAAATGGTCGGCCTTCTTAAAGCAAATAAGCTGCGTTTGTTTTACTGAACGTTTTATTCATGAGTGCGTGTAGGGTCAGAAGCAAGTAACCGCGCAAGTAGTGAACTCAATGCAGAAGCAATAAGCCAACTTTTGCAAATAGGTGGAGTGGCTAAAGACGATCGCTCCCTAGAGAAATAACCTCATCGAGGCGTTTAACTGCAGCGAGGTAAATATAAAGGCAAGGAAACGCAAGCACGTTGCCACAGCCTCTTGCTGCTTACTCTTGAGTTGCTAGTTAAGATATATTATCCACTTTGCGGATGAACGTCAGCCATAGGTAGGTCTACTTGACGACGTGAGGGCTTCGCCAACTGGAAGGTTGCTGCACAACGGCATGAAAACACAGCAGCCACAAAAGAAGTGGCAGGGCTGCACGCAGGAGGGGGCAATGACCTCTCTATTTGCTACGAAAGAGAGGTGGTCCTTCGCTTCGTTTGCGTTCGGATTCGCTTGAACGGGTCTGTCGGAGGCACAGACGCTCCCTTCAGCGTTCTCATCGATATTGATGGCGTTTTCCCGCACAAAAGAACATCTTGTTCGCAGTTGCTTTATATCTATCTCCTCCTCTTCTTCCTTCCTCAAAAGACGTGTCCCGTTCACCGGTCGGTAGGCGTGGATTATCCATCTCACGCGTTGCCGATATATACGTATCTTCTTCTCTTCGTTCCTTGAAAAATGAGTCGCCTCCCGTTGAAGCCGATATCATTCACGAAGAAAATAGCCGTGAAAAAAAGGCGTAAAAAGAAACAGTTGACGTTATTGCAGTCTATCTCTTCACCGGCACATCCGTATCGTTGCGCATCTTTCGCCTTTCGCTCCGGCTTTTTATCACACTTCGCGTTTGTCACTATCCCTCTCTCTTTCTGTCTTTTGTAAATTTTGCTCGCGTTATTCCTCATTCATTGATTTGTTCTTCTTGCCAAGTTTCTTGCCACAAGCGGTGAAACGTAACACGCTGTCTTCGCGCTTGGGATGGGTTTGTGTTCTCAGCGTGAATTATTCTGTTTGGTGACATGAGAACCGTGTACTGTATGTCGTGGAACAGATGTCCGTGTTGGCAAGTTGCGCTAGAAAAAAAAAACAGAAAAAATAATTTAGTCGTTATTAACGAATAGAAAAAAAATGCTACAATTTGAATTTCTCTACATTTGTTTGTATGTTCCGGTGCCTCTTCTTTTGTCGATTATATACCTATTTTACGAAACCTATTTTTTCTTTGAGTGGTCTACGCTACTAGCTTTTCATATAACCTTTCGCTTGAACCCCTAGCAAATCGCCTAGCCGTCATTTCCAGCAGCGAAAGCGGTGTGACCTTGCTTGGATAAAAGCCTACGGTATTTTTACGCTTTAAAGTAACGAGAACAGTTATAGATTGGATGGCTAGAACACGTGTGCTTTTTGGGTTCGATACTGTTCTGCACCTCCAAGGCGGCCAGATATAACCTTTTTTGAGAGCCGTCGTTATGTAATTCTTTAGAAACGACGGCATTGTCTTTCTTGTGTGCGTGTGGACTGTCGTTCTATGCAACTCTCACAAAACTCATCTGCGTTGACTGCAGACGCAGCCTGTGTCACACCGTCCAAACTATATTGCGGGAATGATGACGACTTGTTTCATAATTCCTACTTCAGAGGGTCCTATTCTGTGAGCTGTTCAGATTGCTTATAGCGAGAAGACGCTGAGAAGAGAGAAAAAGGGGATGGAGAAGGCGGACAGATGAACCTGTAAAAGGGGGAAAGATACGAAGACCTAAAGGACAGAAGATAAAATAACAAGACGCGAGAGAGAGAGAGAAGTAGACTTTATTTATACACGCTGGCTGGTAGCCTCAGATGGCGGCTCGAAGTCCTTGAACTCGGGCGAGAAAAAAAAAAGGCAAGAGAAGAGACTATAAACGCTGACGAGTGTTAAAAGTTTATACGACACCGGTCTAGCGTAGAAATTCTAGCAATTCCTTCATTGACATCTAGAAAGACGACCGGTCGACTGCTGCTTTCTGTGGAGGAAGAGAATGACGAGAAAGGGTAGAAAATGAACAAAAAGTGAGGCCGTCAAATTGAAGTCAAGCTAATGTGCATTTTGGTTAGCTGCCCTACACTGGGGGAAAGTGAATTCTGGAATGCCTCCCTCAACCAAAATGAAAAAAACAAGATGATGAAGAAGAAAGAAGAAACAATTTGTCGAGGTGGTGCAACCTGTGATTCAAATAATATCAAGTCAGTTAGTAGGTGAGGGCTGCGCTGGTTTAGGGATCTTTTACATGTGTAGGCTTGCGCTTGGGTGCGCGTGCGATGGCAGCACGGCACTATAGTGAGGTGCTGTAGTGAGGTGCAGTCCTCACCTGCCAACTGACTTGATTTTAGTTTAATCATCGTTTTATAGCGGCACGTGGGATTGGAACCGAAGGAAAAATCACTTCAACGATGGCCCTAGGGAGTCCTTCGCCCTCATACAGGCAGATACAGCAGCCGAGGTACCAGCATTTTGTTTACATTGTCGGGCACCTTGACAAGCAGCCATTTTAAACATAAGGTTCTCATACGATTCGACGAAGCCACCAATATGAACAGATAATTAGTGGCTTCCGTAAACAGACCGTCATGCATTAGCGTACATCACGTTCACATCACGATACACCAGCAGAGTGCTTCATTAGAACCTTTGCATTGTAATAATGACATTTCAAGTATATAGGTGAGTACTAATCAAAGCTTTAGAGCCGTAAAGAATTTTCTGTGCTTCCGGTTCAGTGAGGAGAATGGACATGTTAGAAATTTGGGGGACGCTTAACTTTCGCCTTTACGAGTGCAACGAGATAGCGTTACCGTGCCCCGTTTGCATCGCCTTCTTATTCGCTGTCCATGCTTTCGAATGACATAACTGCGTTGGTTTTATGGCGGTCATCTCTTTTGCTTGTAGTTCACACGCCGCATCCGTCCTGCTTGGCCTCTCTCGCGATCGGGTACAAGTTGATGTAGATGCCCCATCAGTGCCCCCCCTCCCTCTTTCTCTCTTCCCTCCTCTCCCGCTGAGGAACGCTTCGCAGTGCGCCAGGCACCACCACAACGCAGTACCGAATCCATCGATAACACCAGTGTGAAGAGCGAGAGTGCGCCTCGCCGCATTTTGCCCTAGCGCTGACGTCAGAGCTCCTTCTGCAGGGAATCCGCGAGCAGTGAAAGCTTTGCACCCTTATATGCAAATGTCACGCGCACGGACGCCACGTAGGGGCCTTCACTATAAAATGCCGAATTGTTCGAGTTTCGTCGTAAAACTGAAGTAACAGTTTCCTCGTAACCAAATTGAAATCCGAGCTTTCATGTGCATATGGGTTAGTAAAATTGCAGTTTACAATTGTTTTTCGGCGCATTGACCCTTGAGATATTGAAATTTATTCTTGAAATACCTGTGCCATGGAGGAGGGCTTACGTCGTGTGCTCTGGATCGCTACGGCGGTAGCAGTAGCTGGGTGTGATTATATCCGCCGTACGCCGGCATCGTACTTTGTGAGGAACGAGTCCGCTATCGCGTCAACATCTAGTTTCCTTTCTGCCGCAGTATTGGAAAACGTAACAGGCGCCTGCTTCGATACCGACAGTAAACAATTTCTTTAAAGCCGCGGCAAGGTGGAATTGCAAAAGTACAATCGTACGCAGTTCATCAGACGAGTTTGCACAATGAGTCTGTCCTCCAAAACCTATGATAATTTGTTGCCCTTTCAGATATAATGAAAGGGCCACGTAGCTTTTTTGTTCTCGCTTTCAGGGACGAAAGCTGGCGAGACGCTTTAATGTTTGCAAGCGGAGCTCCCGAACAAAGGAGCGAGCAACGTGGGCGTCATTAGCATAACAATCAGGAAAGCTCAAACAACACCCTGCTTAAAGGAGGAAGTCTTAGTAAAGCGAAAGTCCTGCTAAAGCATAAAGCGCTCGCCTCTAGACACTTTTTTTTTTTGTTTCCCGCACTTATGACGCGTACATTATCTCTTGATGTCCCCGAAAACAAAGAACCTCCGCTCTGGTTATGTCGCACCGTCTCCTCGCGGATCTAGCCAACGCGCCGGCACAGCGGCGTTAAAATCTAATTAGAGCAGCGCCTGTAGCGCGCTGCGCGTTTCAAACAATGACAGCCACTTTCTATGCTAATGCAGACGCGGCAGATATGACACCTCGCTCGCGCATCTCGACCAAGTTGAGTAATCTTTCTTTAGAATCGCCAGGCTTCAAGACCTCCTTAGCTCATTTTCGCGCTCGTAGATTTTAGAATGAAACAGTACTTTATTTACTCTCTATACCTTCCTGTCCACCGCGTTTTTTTTTGTGCGTTCTTACGCCCAGAAAAAAAAAGAAAGGGAACTAGAGGAAAGCGAGCAAACGTAAATGTGGTCCTAAAATTTCAAGAACCACGAGCAAAAACCCAGAAACAAGAAGAGAAAATCAGTTGTAGGAAAGAACACCCTTTCCCCGGTTTTGTGTTACTGCTGTAACGTTAATTAGCTGCCGTTTTTCGACCCGCCACGTTGGCCTAATCGTTATGACACTCGGCTGCTGATCCGAAGATCGCGAGGTCGAATCTAGGCTGCGGCGGCTGCACTTCGATGGATGCGAAGTGCTGAGGATTGTGTACTGTGCGATGGCAGTGCACGTTAAGTAACCCCAGGTGGTTGAAGTTTCCGAGGCTCTCCACTCTAATAATAATATCCTGGTTTTAAGGCATGAAACCCAAAAAATCCTTACTTCTCATTTCCTATATCCGAGGCGATACATACATAACTCATGCAAATCACGGGCTACTTTCTCAAATTTACTTGTAAAGTGTGGTCCCCGTCGCTGGCGATGAGCGTTCACATCACCACGCTAGTATTGGCGCTAGATCACTTTTTTTTTAACAACGTAAGCTGTTTAAGCTAGCCAAACTTTGTGCTGTCACGAAAGAGGACCTTGAAATGACCCTGCCTAGCAGCCAAGCGACGCTACATCTACCAGCATAACCTTGTATGGCCTCGGCATCGCGCTACATAACGTAACACTACGTCACAGCGACACGTGACCAGAAGAACATGACGATGATGGTGATGATAAAGATGTGAAGAAAGATGAAGAAGTTGATATCATATTACTATCACGTGGCATGTTCCCACCAAAATCACGTGACGCAACGTCGCGTGACATGTTCGCGCCAAAATATTACTTGACTATCACGGGACGTGTTCCCGCCAAAAAGATCACATGATTACGACGTGCAGACTTGTTTCAGTAAACTATCGGTCAGCTTCGCTGTGATCTAGCCTTGCGCGGCCTAGCTGAAGCTGAGTACTTTTTCGTTTCACGTTTAAAATCACTAAGCTTTCATGTGCTCGTACTTTAAGTGCACTAAATTTCTACAGGCCTTTATTAAGCGCAATCTATTATATGGATTTCCGACTGAGTCAGCGAATTAGCGATCCAGGCATTGTAGCTTGTTAACATTTCGCTGTGGTACAATTTGTATCGTCGTTGGATTTGGTTTGTTCACATAAGATCATTATTTTTTCATTTATTTTTTTACAATACTGCTAGCCCCAGTGATAACGGTTCTAGAGGGGTGGTACAAAAACACGTAACAAGATCTATTAGCACACATGATAAATTCAGGCAATGTGAAAAGTACAGCAGTTAATACCAACGTAAAATATCAATGTGTTACACAGTAAAGCAAAACACATAGAAGCCTTTAAAGACGCAAAATAATAACGGAGCTACACTTCGAGAAGAACCTGAAATTGGTCAATGTCATCTTCCGTGACTATGTGTACGTCGAGGTTATTCCACTAGATAACAGTTCGGGGAAAAAATAATGAGTATTAACGTTGTTCTTTGATTGAAATCGAACTAATGAAAATGGATATCGTTATCTTGTAGGACAACCAGAATAGAATTAAATATAGTCACATGTTAGGCCATTTAATTAACCCTTAACGTTTCTAAACACGAACTTAAGGCGAGCTGTTTTATTTCTTACTGATATACGTTTCAGGTTTGCCTGGCTGAATAGCTCATTAATAGATGAGAGACCGTAACTATTGAAAATAGACCATACTGCCACGCTTAGAACTCTCCCCAACTTATGGAGTAAATGGGTCCCAATTAACATTTGCGTATTCTAAGATCGCTGGTATTAGAGCTTTGAAAGCGACGAGTTTAGAGATGCTAGACGCAATTTCGAGAGACTTTCTTAAATATAGATGAACAGATCGCAAAATACGATTTAGAACAGGGAATGTCGCAGGAGCCAACGTTTCGACAAGCGGACTTGTCTTCGTCAAGGCGGCAACTTATGGACGTTAATCTGTGTAAATGGGTCCCAATTATCATTTTCGTATTCTAAGATCGCTGATATCTTGCGATCTGGTCATCCATATTTAAGAAGGTCTCTCAAGATTGCGTCTCTCGCAATTTAAGAAGGTCTCTCGAAGTTGCCGCCCTGACGAAGACAAGTCCGCTTGTCAAAACGTTGGCTCCTGTGACATTCCCTGTTCTAAATCGTATTTTGCCATCCGTTCATCGCTTCAAGCATCCATCTTCCCCTGAGCATCTCTTCCTCTTAAATATTGAATTTTTTACATAGCCTTCTTGGAGATAGTAGTGATATGATTATCCCAATGAATGTTGTTGGCTGTAATTAGACCGAAATATTTGAACTCATTGACACGATTTAATGATTTGCCATCAGCTGCATAGGTATAAAAAAGAGGACTTTTTTCCTACTTATGGTGATTACAGCATATTTGTCGTAATTCACAGACATCTATCAGGTCTTGCGCCAGTGCACTGTAGCGTCACTCAGACGGTAAAATAAGAACCACGAGTAAGAAATATCAATCTGTTTGTTTCTTTCAATTCATTTGATGTTTAATCCTTACGTTAATCGCTTTCTATATAGGGTGTGGGGTTCGCCATCCGCACAGAGATGCTACGCTGGTAGAAGATAAAGGTACGATTGTTCGAAGCTAATTGGTCGATTGGTTGAAGCTAAATGTACGAAAGGTACAAGAAGTCACGGGCAATGAACTCTTCTCAGCAGCCTTTTCCCTGACGAGGAACGTTACACGCACCCGCGCGCTGCGCTCACCACACTTACTGCCATTCCGCTGTCGACAGTCCCCGCAGTCTGTTGCCTGGCGCTTTCCTGGGGCACAAGTGACTTCGCGTCCAGCTACCACGCAGTACGTGGCGTTATCACACCCTGACTTTGCGCTCAGTTCCCACAAGGGGTATGCACGGACATCATCGAG
Organism: Hyalomma asiaticum; assembly: GCA_013339685.2. Lineage (NCBI taxonomy): Eukaryota > Metazoa > Arthropoda > Arachnida > Ixodida > Ixodidae > Hyalomma > Hyalomma asiaticum. The sequence goes on from CM023482.1 coordinate 96,580,671, forward strand.
GTCATGCACTTGTTGTTTATTAATCACGGCCGAAAAGCTGACTTTCATCTCATTCAACATATCTTCAGTAGGCCACAATATGCTCGTAATTGTAGTTATCCTCAACAACGTAACAACCGACCGTCCATGCTTCAAACAAAGATACATTAAAAACGGCCCAAATGTTCACTAAGTCGAAACATATCTCTGTTTTCCGTGTATGTGACCGAGAGTAGCCAGAGGCGTGCTGCTTCTAGCCTAAGCAGTCGCACCCATTTGATCCTGTCCATACTTCGTACAGCTGCTTTTTGATGCTAGTGCTACGAGGCCACTGCGGCCTGTTTGCTTGCTTTATATTTCCCTGCTAAACGGCACGATCTTTCACTGAGGCCCGTAATAGCTAACTGGGGCCAACTAATTCGAGTACCCCTCCAGTGAATGTACGGAGGCAATCCTCCCTTGTTGGAGATTTGCTGAATGGTAGGTGAGAAAGAGGCGAGAGAACGGAAGCTATCTTTGCTATCAACGACAAAGAAAGCGGAGCCCGTGCCACATTCCAGTAGAAATAGAAACAGTTCGCCTGTGGTGCGGTGTATTGTAGGCACGCTGCCAGATTGGTGATAACAATGGTGTAGCGCAATGCCTAAGACATCTCCTTGCTTTTCGAGAACGTAGAAAGCAAGCGTAGTGGCTAGCGCTGATGGTTTGCCGAGTACGTGTGGTTAATTCCTCTTTACGCCCAGTGAACGACAATCCAAAACTGAGTATCTCGTGCTCAAATGTTCGTCTGGCCGCCCGGAAACTTTGCTGTTATTCCTTACGAACACGATCAGCCAGAATCGGCACATTTTCAACGCGCACAATTACCGTAACTCTTGCGAGCAACCCGAGTGTATCGAGCTAACGGCTCCTTCGACTAGGATTTATATGGGAAGATGCGAACCTAATGGCCCCGGTCCCGCCACTACATAACTTTGCTGTGCTGCCTTTGGTAATGACTGGTTTTCACGAAACCAGGTTGTTTCAGCGTTGGAATGTCATACACATCGATCTGTGACTCCCCCGACGGTCGACCGAACATATACTATGTTCTTACGACAGAAGAGACGACAGAACACAAGCTTTTTCAGTCGTCTTAACATCGAACGCGATGTTAGGTCAGTTTTTATTCACCGTTATGTGCCTTGTCTACAATGTTGCTTTGTGTATGTCGCCATACGTCCAGTAACACACATCAGGTGATCTTGTTCGTCGCGTCCGTGCCCGGTTTTAGCATTATTTTCCGCCAATACAAGAAGACACGACGGAGTTCTCAAGCTTATGTATTGGCCACCCTCCATTTAAAAGATTCCGAAAAATCTCGAAAAAATAATTTTTGACCGAAAGACAGGCGCATTTGAACACCGTTGAACAGCAAGGCACACAAAACGAGTGCTGTGAAACAAAAATCATATTTCAGATTTCGTCGTCGCTACTTCCGTCTAGTGGCCTGTCTGCTCATGTAGTCAACTCAACAGGGGTATTACAGTGAATATGAAAAGACGGCGATGAATACTTTCTCGCCGAAAAAAAAAACATACAGATACATGGCACCTCACGGCGCGATGATGACCTTCGTTGTGCAGGCTCTCGTCAAGTCGCGACGCCGAAAAATGTACTCGGAGAGCATTTGAATGCGCAACCGCGGTGAAGGCTTGCTCAGGAGAGCGCACTGATGGTGTGGCACGACCCTCTCAGCCTCTATCCTCCTTTCCAAGTGTATATATGCGCCTCGCTTGAGGCATTACTCTTTTACTTGCCGCGTTCGTTCCTAATCATTCCACTTCCGACGTTGCCGCCTCCCTGCCTCACCACCCTGAGTTGCCCTTTTTGTATGTCTGTGTCTCCTCACCTTTTCCAGCCTTCTCAAGAAAGAAAAAATTAAAAAAATTCTAGGAGGCGTCTTCAAGGGGCACCGTGTTTTACAGGAATATTTCCCTCCACCATAGTTGCGGGTCTTCGCCCCCGGCTGGGTACTCCACTCGAGGACCGTGGGGTTTGCCGTTGGAAAGCGTCGCGGAAGAGGCGATGGGCGTAGTCGAAACGAGAAAGCTGCGTCGTAAAGAAAATGCGAATCGATGTGAAGAAGAGAGGAGAAAAAAGAAACAGAAAAGAAGATACGTGACGCACACACACACACGCAGAAAAAGCGGACGACATTGTGTAACGCGCGGGGGGAGAAGTGAAAAAAGAAAATAACTCGCCCGCGCCTGAGAGAAATAGCACGAAATGCCCGAGGAACCGTTCTTTTCTCGGGCAACCTTGCCTGCATAAAGCGCGACAACAGAAAGACCCGCGATAACCCTAATGACGTCCTTCTTTCTTCGCTCTCTTCCTTGCTTCGAAATTCAGTGTTCTCTTGTTTTGTTTGGATGTGCTCCTCTTTCCACTCCGGTACGAGCGCGGAGCGCGAAATTTTTATCTCTCATCCTCTCGTCTTTCTCCTTTTTTCTTTATCGCGTACGCGTGTCAAACCTTCTTCATAGTTTACGTTTCCTTAGTGAACGCGTAAGCGTAGCGTCCTTTCATGTTTTTTTTTTCTTGTGGCTGCACTCACCCTCCTCATTCACGACTCCTTATTTCTCTTCACTTTTCTTTGCCCGGACGCCTAGCGTTCAAATATTCGTGTACCATCTAGGCTCTCACTTCCGTACCAACGGCGTTGAATGCGAGTCGCTTGCGCGGATGCATCTCAGCCGGGAAGGCATCGGCCTCTTTCCTTAGTTCCTCCCCCACCTACCCCCTAACCTCCTCTTCCTCCCGACACAGCTTCCGAATATTTTGTCCCCGCATTTCTATCCCCTCCACTTTCGTTCCTCCCCTATGCGTCGCCTCACTTCATCCTTGCTCGATTCCAGAGCGCCGCCTTCGTTTGCGTTTTCTCCCCTGATGTCTTCTTCAAACGCGCCGCTTGCGCTCTTTTTGCGTAGACTAGGCATCCCGACGCCGCCGCCGACAGGACAAACCTGCGCCCTCCCTAGTGTGCGCGTCTTCGTGCGCGCGAGTGTGCGTATTAGTATATTTATGACCTCCTCTCGACTTTGCCGCGCTTTTTACTTCTTTGAGTGTCGCCCGCCACTGTGACTGATGTCCGCTTTCACATTCTGTGCTCTCCCGTTACGCTAAATCTGTGCAGTGGCATAGAATCCTAATCAATGGTTTGTGCCAATTGAGTAGTGGGTGCGTGAGCACACTCGCGACAGTGTACTTGAGCTCACAAAAAAGAAAAAAAAAGAAATCGTGAATGGGCTAGCAAGCTGGCTCCCACACCTGTGTCCTGTGCGTTTTGCGGATTTATTCTCTTTTCGATGCATCACCAACAGGCCTACACCCACACACTTCAGGACGTGCGGATCCATGCTGACACGTCATGCCTACGTACGGCATTTAGCCGAGTCCGGCTGTGCCAGCTACACGAGACGCTGCACGGAACTGCTGGGTGTCTTGTATACAACTGGTGGCGCCACGTGGATGGTCTTTCTTTCCCGCAGCCCTTTACGCTGGTTTCGCGAAGCAGTCCTTGCTTCTCTTTCCTCTCAGTTCCGAGTGGGTCGGTGAATGTGAGTGTAAGGTGTACCTTTCACGAGAAAGAATATTTTATTTTGTTTCGTTCGCCATGGTCTAATCTTTTTATAGACTTTCTTTTCCTCCCATCCTTTTTTTGTTTTATTTTGCTCCTAGGAAAGCCGAATGAATACCGGCGTTGATTTCACCTTGGAGACACCATTTATTTTTTTCTTGGCAATGGAGCTTACACCTACGCACGTTCCTGCACGTTTTCTGAGCCCCCCATTCGTACACCTTCCTTTCCTATTTTTGCGTGGGAGGCGAAACGGAACGCGCCTGAGCTAGGGCCCGAACGAGACTTGGGATTGCCGCAGTGTCTGAGTACGAAACCCTAAATGGGCACCTTCATTGTCTGCCGGCGACGGGAGCCCGCTGTTGCCGACCCGAGGAATGAATTCTAATGGCGGGCGTTCGCGTAAAAACGCCCGTGTCCCTTGCCCGGACGATATCGCGTCTGCCGTTGTACGTCTTCTATTCTTCCTCGTGCATACTGAGGCTTCACAATTTTATTCTTTGCACGCTTTAGTTGCGAGAGAATTCGCCGACGCCTGCCATTAAGTGCGCGTGGTATACCGGGTACACCGGAATGGCATATGTGAAAGCGTACAAGAAAGGAACGTCTGATGTATACGCACTTGAGCGCAAGTGAAGAAAGAATAGGCGCTTTGACGTCGCATATATTATACACTCTGGCTGCTTGCGTTGAAGAAAAAAAAAATGAGAATTTCTCGAACCAAAAGAACGAGATTACGGGAAATGCTGCTGTGCCACTCCGAAAAAAAAAAAAAATCTAAGCACGCACGTGATGTGGAAATTTCGTCCTGCAAAAAAAAAAATATATATAGAAGGAAGGAAAAAAAGGGGGTGGGTGGTGGGGAATGGGGCAACCGTGGTCAGAAATCTAAGCTGCCTCCTTTTGTTTAGCATCGCCACATCACTATGGCTTGTGCTCGGTCTCATGGTGCTCTCACCTGCGGTGAAGTTGCGCAATACCCATTTCATCATTGTTCCAGGGTTTTCAATATATCTCTAACGACCAGAGGGAACGTTAAATCTATATTATTTCAATCGCGAGCCTATTCAGAATGAGCTCAAGGAGGAAAATCCTGCAGGTCCTACGCACTGTGGGAACTGGGGTCATGCGAGGAAGACAGCGAGGAAATTTTTTATGACGGAATGTTTGGCATTCATTAAAGTGCTACGAACAGAATCAACTTCGTTCAAAGTGTTCGCGTAGATGTGTGCTTAACGTGGGCTAAGCAGTAACGTCGACAGCAGCCTGGCGATTGAATGGTAGCCCGTGGCACAACGTAGCGTCGGCATTCATGTTAGTGCACAGCACAGACTAATGTTTTGTCCAAGAGAAACGGCGCTTATGATAAGCACAGCGCACCGCAGCTATCATAAGCGCCGTTTGTTCAAGTACTCCCACGAGATCCGACGATGTCGGACAAAAGCATGCCGCGTGAATGTAGAACCCATGTATTGTTTATTACATTGCTACGATAGCGCTTAAGACACATTAGAAGTACGATAGCGCTTAAGACACATTAGAAGCGCAACTGATCTTACGCAAGGACAATCATAACGACTGCCGGTGCAATAGGTTTATTTATTATATCTACCATGCGGTAGGAATCGACGCAGCTTAGTGGCAGCGCGCCTGCTTTGAATTGAATTGAATTGAATTGTTTATTCCCAACAACAAGGTTGCGAGGATGACCAGGCAAAAAAGCTGCATTGAGCAGCTTGAGGGGAACCTGGCCACCTCATACACTGGGCAGCTTCACAGCGGTCAAATAAACACACGGTATACATAATGAACAGAAAAACAGTAAACATCCACGGTTGGCATAAATAAACAAGGTTATTGTGGAAGCATTTGAAACAAGGGAAGAAAATTGGCGAAGTGTTAAAAAAAAGGAAGAATTGGCGAAGTGTTAAAGTGTTTCCGCTGTTGAATGTAATTGGTACAAAAGTGTTATACAACTTTAAGTACAATTAGAATTCCTTAGAACTGCAAGTTACAGGAGTAGTTCTAAGACTCTCGAATCCGGTATTCGCAACGCAATCCATAATCGCAAGTCGCAATCCATAATCAAATATGGATTGCAATCACAATCCATAATCGAATAGAATTGTCGAATAATCACGACAGCGTAGGTATCAATAAGGGTGACAGGTGCAAATTTGACGCTAGCCGTACTGGCAGGAATCGTTGTAACAGTGGCACCCTTGATGCCGGTTATTACTTGTCCCGCCTGTCAAGTTGACATACGTGAACAGGGCCTGACGGCGCTGTGATTTTCGAGAAATGGAAACGCGCATCAACGACACTAATTTTATTATCTTGTCCTTCCGACGTATTTGTCAAACGAACCGTAATTTCGTGCTTGGGCAAAATGCATGTACTGCGCGAGAATGAAGGGAACAGTGAAAAAAAAGAAAGAAAAGAACCGTTGGTGCTTATTTTCTCAACACTATATGGCATTCATGCTTCAGGTATGGAGCACATAGAAACGCAACGTAGTTCAAATAAAACTGCTACTTCACAGTGGAACGCTGAAAGCTAAAAGACGTAAGTGCAGAGAAATATTTTTGGCAAAATGTGCGCAATTCGGGAGAAAAGGCTTTGTAGAGGAAAGAATAAAGGTAGAGATTGGGGGCCCGCGAGCCAACGCCGCGTTATAAAGGGGACGCTCATAGCATCATACATACATACATACATACATACATACATACATACATACATACATACATACATACATACATACATACATACATACATACATACATACATACATACATACATACATACATACATACATACGTAAAGACAGACAGACAGACAGGACATCTGGTCGTCCGTCCATGGATGGACGGACCGACCGACCGACCGACCGACATATTTATACATCGGCTCGGACCTCCACTCACGATGCTAAATTTCACTAGTTGCAATAACAAGAAAAGTTAAGTTTTAACAGTTGGGTGCGAGGTAGCGAAAAGCCTAGAAAAAGTTTGAACATATTTTAGTTATGCGCTCTTTCATTCATGCACATATTCTTTCCTTTGCGCGTTTGATTACGCGCATTCCTGGTTGGTATGCCATTGCATATACAAGGACGTCATCAAAGAAAGCGCGAAAAGCCATGTAGTCGCAGAAGACTGAGTAAATACCAGGAGAATATAAAATAAGCTAACAGCGCCACATTTCCACATTAACTCCAATGGGCATAGAAACGTTCGCAAACGTGCACCGCATCACTCTGTGCATTGATGAAAGAGCTGCTTGTCCTTCACTGTACCGGAGAAGAACCGTTTTCCAGGCAAACAGTCAAACCTCAGCGATAGAAGTTTCAAGAACCCACCAGTTTGCCTCGAATATTTGCCAACTGTGGATGCGCAAACTGGCACAGCGAGAGTGCTCCGGGCGTTAGCGTCATGGTTATGTCGAGCTCGTTCCACCTCTCAAGATTTCGCGTGTCGGTTTATACTTCCCTTCTCTACGCTTTCAGTGCATGTGCACACAATTCTGAATGCGATTTTCGCATCCACATTTTGCGAGTGCCCGCGAGTTCCTCCCGCCATTCGTAGATACGCGACAGTGAACGCTACTTACCGTATTCTCATCCGTGGTATGCTGTTAAGTGTGCGTGCGTGCGTGTGTGTGTGTGTGTGTGTGTGTGTGTGTGTTTTGCTTTTTTTTTTGTCGGAACGGCTGCCACTGTGTGAGTTACTGCCTAGCGGCCGCTTCCCATATGTTTGCGTACGCGCCAGAAGGCGGAGTACAAGCTGGCAATGTGATCCTCGCCTTTCCACTTTGCTGCTTCGATTGCCCAGTCCGAGGATGAGTACCGGGGCAGCTGTGGCAACCTGCCTTCAATGTCACTGCCCAGCTCACGTTGGCAAAATAGGAAAGGCAAACGGGACAAGTTCTTCCAGGCGAGCAGCCGCTACACTCCCTGTGCCTATACAGTAAGGTGGCCCCCAGCCTATATACGTATTTTGTTCGCTAGCGTTTTACGAGTCCGCTCGGACAGCTCGGTAATGTCGCAACGCCGTCTCAAACGGTTCTCTGTCAATCGTATTTGTCATCGACAGATGTTTCACGTGGTCTTCGTGCTCCGAAGAAATATAAAGCGAGACTGTCTCCTTGCGCAAGGCTGGCTGCGTTGGGTCATTCTTCCTTTCTTTTTTTTCTTTTTCTAATGGTAGCTACGTCGCCACTTACCTTTAGGGGCTATAAAATGTTTCCGTTTTCGCCGGTAAGTCAGTGCTGAATTACTGCACGTGGCATTGAAAAAAAGGTGGGAAAAAGGAAAAACGGCTGACGGTTACATTACGCAACCTCTCGAGGTGCGGAGCAGTAGACGCTGTTATCCAGTTTTTCCATCTGAAAGCGGTAGGGCGTCTCAGACAAATGCCAGTTGCGCATTTGCATTGGTGGAGCGCTGGAGCGAGGAAGAAGCAGCAGAGATTGATTCGAAGAATTGGCTTGAGAGATTTCTTCGACCGTCGCTTGTTACAGAAACACTGGGACAGCTCTGTGAAGCTCAAGTTGAATTTCAGTTTGTTTTCTTTCTTTCCTTGCCTTTTTATTTTTAATTTGGAAACGTGCAACCACTAAGCTCAACGTGAGATACTAGAGCTTCCAGGAATCTGCTGAGCGTATGGAATTTTACTAGGTCCTTTGGGTGCCATGCAGAAAAACATTCTCATTTTAACTATGTTTCCAACCACTGTAGTGCTATTATGGTCAAACTTGCTGTTTGACAGGGCAGTATTCCAACTCCTGAAAGTTTTAAAGATTCTGAAATCAAGTGGGAGGATCAAGATCTTTCACTGTTGCGTTTGCGGGCTAGACCAGAACTTACTCGCGCTTGCATTATACAGCAGTCGCTTGATAAGCCACTCTGCTTCTCTTCAAAGCTGCACCTGTGTTCTTTTCACAGGGCCATTTTTTTGTTCTTTCTTTTTTGCCATCTGCGGATCTTTCGGCATTCATATCCACATTTTTGAACGAGGATAAAGAGAAAGATGTACATTAAGTCGCCCCCGGTTCAGGTACACGTACGCCTTATTCACCGGTTCTATGGAACCTTTGTAGCCGTCTAGCGAGTGCGTCGCTAGCGAGTTTTCGAGCGTGGTGGTTCACAATACGACGAGCTGTTCTCGGTATATGAGATGGGGCCACGTTTTCGACTATAGGCACGCGCCAGCCAAGGTTAGAACAAGAGATCTCAAAACATTCGCACAGCTGTTACTCGCTGCAACACAGTCGCCTGCCCCGTCGCCCCCTTTTGTCTCCCAGGCGGGGCGGTTACTGGAAACTTCAAACGCTTCGCGGTGTTCGCGCTATACGCGTGAACACCTGCGCGCCGTGTGTCCTTGTAAAGTTTGCCGTCCCTGATTAATTAAAAACGCTAGCTGTCACCGCAGTCTTCTCGCTGGTTCTTGAAGTAGCACTTGCTTCTTATGAAGATCTTTGAAAGTTTACGCGGCGTTAAATTTCACCTTTCAGGCATTAAGAAAAAAAAGTGATTATCAGGCTTGAAAAGCGCAAGCTTGTTCTTCGGGGCACTGTGTAGTTGGCGTAAGTGACGCGTCTTGTTTCTTAAGTCTCGTTTTGACAAGCTGTGACTATTCGGTTCTAATGACTGTGAAACGATGGCGCTATATTTTCTGTGTTTTAAAATTCTGATTGTTGCGTTGCGCATGCTAAAGCTCTTCTTTTTAATTAACGCAACTTTGAAAACTCGGTTCTTTTTTGAAGTGAGTGCAATGAGTGAATGACGAAAAGTTCACTGACCCGTATATTAAAAAATAGGTAACATAAGTCATACTTCTGAGTTGCCTGTTGAAGATATGACAAACTGGAAAGCCACTAGAACGGACGGCTGGAGCCTAAGGACCACTCTTTGTCAGGGTAGCGACGATGACATAGCATCTTGTAGAAATGCTGGCCCCAGATACATTCTCTACTCAGAAAGTTCTCATCACTTGAAACCTCCATCATCTTGCTGTATGTCTGCCACGTCTCATGTAGCTCTTCCTGCTACTTCAGCATCTTCACCAATGGTTATTAGTAACACCAAATGAAGCATGTTTAGAATGATCTGTCCCCTAGCTTGTGATGATGAATGAAAACTGTTCTGTGGGTGGCGTTAATTATCTTTAGCGAAATTATCAGCCGGTAAGCTTACTGAGTTATGGCGCTATCAGTGAAGTCATACAACAGGCTGCGACTTTATGTAATTATTCTCTGCACTAGGCGCTTAGTAAGGAGCATAGAAAAACGAGAGTTCATATAATGAACGGGTCATTCACTGTCGATAACTGTAACGAAACTGATTATTTATAAAGACTCATTAAGAAGATGAGTACACACGCTTTGGTGTTCTTCAGAAAATCTTATTGTAACACAGCACAATAAGGAGACGTGTGGTGGAAAGCTTGAAATAACATAGCATAATAAGTAAATAAATAAAGAATTGAAACCTAACATTAGGTTTTCTTTTTTTTTTCAGCGAAAGAAATGAAATGATATATGAGGGCATGTAAAAACAGCGATTTAATTAGAAAGGCAAAGCTTTCTCATGATTTCGTCTTTGTTGCTTCATATCAGCTTAATATTCGACGTACACTAAAGGGCGCAGGTGATCCGTCTGTCATAGCTGATTTATGGGGCGTGTCCACGTTTTCCTCACGATCTTTAGGCCCTTCTTGGACAAGCTCATGGCGGCGCCTGTCCATATACAGAGCTCGTCTTCTCGCCGAGCCCCGGCGTGTAGTACCACATTCGGCGTGGGATATACACATGACTCTGATAAACGGTGCCCCCAGGCGCCAGAGAACAGCACTACTGGCGACGTTTCGGAAAGTGCCCAACTTCAGCGAGATCAGTCCCGCCTTAATAGGTCGTTAAAGGGTTTCGATCACCTTTTTGCCGGCCAACTAGAGAGACTTCCGTCCAAACAACTCGAGCTCGGAAAGTAAGAGATCGAGCCATACGATCCGCCGGCACAGACAGGAGCCCGTGATAAAGAGATTGAGACAGCACATCCATCTCGACGGCCACTTTTACGTCGAATTAATGTTCCTGGCATTGTTTCTTTTTTTTTCTCGTTGTTTACTTCCTCGACACGCGGCGCGTATCGGCGTATGAGACGCTTCCATTTCGCCAATTAGAATTGGTCCGCGCCTTGGGGAGGGGGGCTTATATACCGAGCTCGATAGAACGGGAGAGAGCGCATCGTTCGAAGACCCGAACGCTAAACGTTGACGAAAATGGGGACGCTTGTCCGTTGTCTCATCGCGCCGCTCTCGAAGCGGCGCCGTGGTGTCTTTGAAGTGGAGCGCGCGGACAAAAGGAGTCGGACGAGCGAGGAACCAAGATTTGGACGAAAAGGAGACTGAAGAGGAGCGCAGCGCACCGAGGTGAATGAGAGACAACGAACTTTCGTGAGGACGGGGCGAGGAGGTGCGCAGCATTGACTCCGGGATGCGATATTAGATTTCCCGCGATGTAGACAATGGTGACAAATGACCGTGTCTGGCGGAAGTCGGGCGCCTTCTTCGTCGTCGTCGTCGGCGAGCAAGAAAGTTGGCGAGCGACGACGCACTCGCAACTGCACGGGGCGCCATATATCTCTCGCCTGGCTGGCTTCGCACAATCTGAGAGTAACTCCATGGAAGAAAAACATTTGTCTCGAAGAATGGACGGTGCTTTGCTTTTTCTTCTTCTCTTAGGCGCCATTGGAGGGAGAGTGCACCTCCTCCTCGTATAGCATGCCGACTCATTTCTTCCGTGGAAGTGATTGAGTCTTCGCCGTATGTCCGCCTCGCTCGGACTTACCGGAGTCGGCGAGGAAGCGGCGAAGTTAGAGTGCAGGAGATGCAGGTTTCAGCGGATCAGGCACGCAAGGGTTAGAGGTGCTCTACCGGAGGTACCTTCTGTTGGTTTCTTCCTTTACCAGATCGCTCCTTTTCCTTCTCTCGTTCAGACGATTGCGTAAGAGAGAAAAGTCAGTTTCGATGGAAGAGCTCCTATCGAATCACAATAGAGCCGCCCACCGAAAAATGGGAGGCCATCTAGCGATTGCGTGTTTCGAGGAGACGGATTGGCTTATGGACTTTCGTTATTGGATTTTCTCACCTTTAGTTTTTGATCTTGTTTCTGTTCAAGTCTACGGGGCGCCAAAGTGACGACACGTTGTTCAAGGCAGGATAATATGTGTTAGAGGTTTCATCGTACGCTGGAGTAAATTTTCAACGCTCGCGCAGATATGAAATGGAACTTTTGTAAAATTTTTTAGTGCTGGCACTTTTAGAAAGGTCGAAGGGGGTTAAGCGATCGATGACATATGAGTTTCCGCTGAACTCCACAGGAAACGATGTTGCCAAAGAAATGTAATAATAATTACAAACACTTAGGTAGTGGCAAAAATTTAGGGTGACGAGAATATATTAAGTTTTATGTACGTGAAGCTGGCTGTGGCCCGAGGATTGAAAAACGTTTTAAATTGTGCCTGAAACCGGTGTTCCAACGTAAGATTCCGCATTCAAATCTTGGTTTTTTTTCACTTCTATCTATTCTCGCAGACAAAACAAGCCATAAAAGAATTTCTAAACTTTATCATGCCGTATCTACATGTTACATCCAGCTGCTCCTGATGATGTTCAAACATAACAATAAGATTTCCGTTTTTATTTCTGTATTTTCATATTTTTAAGTTGTGCATTTGTAACTTCTAAATCAGTGGCTCGATCGGATATCTTTGTTCGGAACACAACCCCTTCGCTCGCTGCAACGTCACGAAGTGGGTGGCGCGGCTCTAGTCGTGAGCGCTGCGGATTTGGTGCGACTGAGTACAGCGCAGGCTTTCAGGATTGGTCACTCTACCTTCTCTGAGCGGTGCTGTTTTATGACAGGGTGAGCCATAAGATATTCGAGGATGGTAGGACGAAAACAACCAATGGGGAAGCGGTGAACACCCCAGAAAAATTGACGAAAATGTCTTGCTGTCTTCTTTTAGACAATATACTGTAAGTAGAAATGTTTGTCGTCTTCAAGTGAATGAATTATGAAAACGAAGAATTGCTTTTCGTGAGCTTAAACACGTGACGTGGAGAGAAAACGTGGTGATGCAAAAACGTGGCCGCTCCCCTCTGCTTACGACGTAAGCGTGACCACGGCCAATGACATGCAACGAAAAGCGAACAGAAGCGCCCGCGTTCTGAAGCAACGATCCCCGATCTCGCCCCAGTAGTCAAACCAAATAAGCGGAATCTACGTGATGCCTACGAAAATATACTTATTATATGCTGGCGTTAACGTGCCGCTCATTTTTATTGCGCCTAATGAATGTCATGAGTGAATTAGCATCGCAGTATCGCTGTATTTTTTTGTTTTTTTAGCGAAGGCGACCCGACATCATTTGTCGTTTTAACTCTCGATGTGCGTGAAAGCTATCCCAGGAAAAAGCTGTACGAATCTTGTTTAACGTTTCCCGTGTTCAGCTACAGAACAGCTGCGGTTACTGGACATTAAGGTGCAAAGCATGCCTCTGTGCTAGAAGTCACAATAAGCAGTAAGCTATGCTGCTGTTTGAGTATCGGCCCCGAGGACTACCACTCGAAAAGCCGGCGCTGCTGTCGGCATGACGTGATAGGAAGGATCACGTGGACGCGTCGTCTGTTCCCGAAGAGGCAAGCCGAGTTGAAAACTTGGTGACCTGCGCAGCGCTTCTGAAATATTAAGTGTGAAGGCTCTCGCGCCTTGGGTGTCTGCATGACCACGCTTAAATGCAGCAGAATCATAGTTAGTGACTGATAAATGATAATTATGCAGTGCAATGAAACGTGGGAAATAATTAAGTTCAGTAAAGTTGAAAGCTGGGTGAGTTGGTGACCGACCATGAAACCGCACGGGAAAAGGAGTAAAAGGAACAAGACACTCATTGATCCTCTATTTTTGTCATCGTCAAAGTGCACCGCTTCAACCATATGGGATACCGAGAAATAATGCTAAAACCTCCAAGAATCCAGAAGGGAAAGAAAAGATTGAATCGTCGCGACGGCACTTCACAATTCGCCTAGGCGACGAAGTCCTAGATAACGAAAGTAATTCCGAACAACTCCTGTAATGGCTTCCACGAACAGAGGCTGTTTGCGCACTTTCAAATGCTCGTATACTGTCACCTAAAGCTCGAAGCATGGTGCAAGAACGCGCTCAATTCGAAAGCTAAGCATTGCGCGCGCAGACGTGCACTCTGTCGCTGCGAACTCCTGCGATCTCTGAGGCTTCATTGTGTTATTATACGTTTGGTTGTACAGACAGCCGCTATGAGAACACCACTGGCATGATTTGCTCTCAGTGAGTGCCTGTCTATCACGCGATAAGCCCGATAGGCATGCCGCGACGAGCGCGCGTGTTGGACATTCGTTGTACGTATTCCGTAAAGAGGGCGTATTTACGCCACGCTCTGCTTTCTGTTGGCTCGCAAAATTACTATTGTGACAGTAAAATACTTCTTTCGTTTCGAAAGTACTAAGAGTAATGGCAAGGGGGGGCTCCCGCGTGGCGTTCTCTGCCCGCGCGGGCAGGCAAACCTATATGAGTGAACACAAGGCGTAATCCCTCGTACTACGCAAGCGCGGTGGTCCCGGTAGAGGGCGGCTCAGCAAATCCTCGCGGCTGTAGTAGTGGTATGCCAAACAATGAGCTTATCGTTGCAAGTGTGTCGGTCAAACAGTTTTTTTAAAGACGATAGTCTTTCTTGGGATACTTCAACGCAGAAATTTGGTCTGTTTTTCTGTTTGTCTGTGTGTCACACGATTAAGCCACCCGGCCAAAGTTTAAGCACTTGTCTCACGCCCAGCCATCTTGAACTGGTAGCTGCGTTCATACTTGTGAACATTGTCGATTAAAAAGCAAATATTACGCAATATCTGAGGCGCAACATCAATTCGTAAGTATTAGATGGTGTGTTCCTTTACTAGAAAATACATAGATACGTAATTCTAAATACCCTAGTGTTTCTTAGGCTACGCTAAAAATGCGACGCTATGCACGAAAAAAGCCTCTGCTGACGATTTGGTGCTGCCACCTGGCAGTTGCCCAGGGATTCTGCACAAGCTCATGTTTCCCGAGGGCGTAGCCAAATGGCGTCCACATCTCACGCAGCGTAGCACGGCCGGCAGAAGATTATCGTCTTTCGACGACATTTGCAGCGAAGCACGCAGACACGCGGCCAACTTTTCTTTTTTCATGTTCTTGTGAAACGTGTGGGAAATCGTGCTTCAGTCACGTTTTTGATGAATTTCTGTCACCACGGAACACACATGACCATATTTTTCTTTTTTGCATAAGGAGGTCACCATTCAGAACGACACAAGAATGAGGTGGCCGGTAATATCTCAGAATCATTTTTTTTTCAGAAAAAGTCACTTTTGCAGAACACCATTTTTAGGAAAGACCGATGTTCTCAGGCATTAATTATTTCACTCATGAACCAAACACTAAAATATTTTGTTAGATATGTTGATTCTGACAAAGAGATAAAGTGAACTTTTTCCATGTCCGAGAGAAAGTGCGCCTCCGTCTAGAAGGCGGACTCAGAGCCTTCCCTCTCTAGGACAAAAAAAAAAAAAAGAGAGAAAAAATTGCCCACAGCCTACTTCTCTCCGGGTTACGAAATGAACGAATAAAGAGCTTTCTGAAAGCACACATTGCTGTCAAGGTGGTTTACCACGCCTGCCGCTTTCTTTCTTTTTTTTTTTTTGTGCAATATTGCTTGCTGCTCGCATCCGAAGGCCCGCAGCACGCAAGTGCTCCTGGCCTTTGGACGCAAAAGCGCAAGCGCATTCTCTATCGCTCTGCAAAGCGAGCCAACCGCACTTCATAAATCTTTCCGCGGTAATGCCTGCATCTCTCGGGACGAGCATGAACATAAAAAAAAAAGAAAATTGCTCAGATTGAAACTTTCCTATTGCTCACCTGTACTTCCAATCTTCGCTCTTTCACTCGAATAAGTCCTCGCTGTGATGGAATATTGTACGCGGTGCCCTGGGGGTTCATGTGGTGCTGTCATGTGCGAACAGCAAAGAGAAATTTCTTCGTAAACGGGCTGACTATGTACTTAGAAGCCACAAAAAACGGCAATATAATACCGAAATTTCCATTCACGAAGCAGCCATAAGCTCCGCTCTGTTTACGTATATTGAATCTGAAACAGAATACATAAAATCTTCGGAATTATTTCTGCGCTTTCGCGCGGAGCCTCTGTTATTGAAAGCTCCTCAGAACCCCGCAGTGCCTGGCAACTTAACAAGAGCGCTTGCCTTTTGAATCCGCCGCCATTTCGGCAAACACGCCCATCCAATCTTTGTCCGCTATTTCCGTACGCAAGCAAGCCCCCCGCCCTCCTGTCATGCGGCCAAACTGCGGCGCCTCGTCGCCATCGTCTCGTACGGCAGCAAAACCATTCGTCGCCCGCCGAAAACATCTGCTCTGAACGACGGTGTTGCCAAGGGATAGAAAACCCGAACAACCGTACGCAGTGACGTCTGTCGGGTTGTCGTTCTGCTTGCCTCTGACCCTTTAGGCAACATTCGGAAACGCAGAGTCTGGGGCAATGAGTTAGCCTTAAAAACAAGGGGCAAAATATACTATAACGCGGACAGTTCTAGCTTCCATTTTGTTTCCGCTGACTGTTTTTACTCACATTATGGTTGTTATCGATTTGTCCCTAGACACACTGAATTACTCATTTTGCTATGGCTGCTTCTTTGCGTCACAGCGGAATGTAATTGCTTCTAAACTTGGAACTGTCGGAGTGCGAACACAAAGGGAAAGTTGTATTTTGCGCGCGTCGTGGGGCCAGTCCCGTATCGACGACTGTTAAAATCGGCTTTGTGCATGTGCAGGTCTGCGTTTCCTATGCGTCTTTCGCACCCACGAACTGGGTGTAAAAGAGCGCGCCAAAGCCCAATGTCTCCATTTGAACGTCAAGGGCTGTTACATACTTGCTTAAGAGGACTAGAATAGAAGCTACACATTAAAGGAACACAGTGTTACGTGGTCATCGTGTAGGTGCATCACTCCTTCCTGCCCTTATCAGCTCGCTTTCTCACTTTCATCAGTCTTTCCCCACTTTTTTTTTTCACTGCCTCCCTCCAACGTTTTCGATAGTAGAACTCGTACGCGAAGTTTCTTACGCGCTATCGCTGATATTGCCGACACCTTACACCGGGGTGGTGTCTTTTGGGCGAAATAAAATAGATGCCGTGTTTCCAGCGACTATCGCAGGTCATTCGTGAATGCACCGCAACCCAGGAGTTCATAGTTCCTACGTGTTGAGGTCCCTACCAAATGCTGCGATAGCTTTCGGACGTCGATCATCAGGTTGTTCCCGACAAGTCAGGCCCGTTATGTGTATAGCCAAGGACTGGCGTTCTCCATGAGTTCCGCTTGAAAGTCCCGCCAGCCTGTTATAGCTCGCGCCAGAACCTCGTTCAACTTTGATGGTGTATGACGGCAACTACTAGCAGACAAGAGACGATTAGTGTGGTTGCTAGCGCTTCCATCTCCATCATCTAAGTGTTATCGTGCGCCTTCTGCAGTCACCTTACTCAACGTGTGCTTTTCCCTGTTGCATCTCGCAACAATATTAAGACATTGCATCTCTCATAGATAAGGCAATACTACCTAGTAGTCGACGTGAACACAAATCCGGCAAATGAGTCGCATGGCTCGTATGGACACACAGCCACCCAGAGGGTTCCCTGTAAACAAAGTTCGTTGATGTTTTTGAGGATGAAATCCCTGTCTGGGCGGGCATCAAACACGGTCCCGCATCATACCAAATGAGAATGGTTTCCCGATTACACGGAGGCTCTTAGGCTTTAGTGTGCTAAAGGCATACTAGGTTGGTGTTGACTTCCGCCATGCTAGGTTGGTGTTGACTTCCGCATCATCGAGCGGAGCAGAGAGAGTGTGAAATGAGGAGATGGAGAAAGAAGAGGAGACACTCCGAGAGCAAAAGAAATAGAGAAGTGAAATTAAACTAAATAAAATTTTTTAGAGAGGTGAGATTTGAACCCGGGTGCTCGCGGTCCGAAGGCGAGCATCGTTCCCACTAGGCTATACACCCACGTTTGCAGAACATGGTTTGATTTGTGGGAACGATATGATCGCGTTGTACCGGCGATTGAAACACAATTTCCTATGGATGATAGAAAGAGAAACTGAGATAGAGAGAGAAAAGAGAAGCAAAGTCGACTTAACAGATGAGGAGGAGACACAGAGGGAGAGAGAGAAAGAAAGCGAAATAAACAGAGAGAGAATGTGGTGCAATGAGTGAAGGGGATAACTGTAGACGAGATAACTGCTTGATTTGCACGGAAAATGATTCGTTAATGGTTTCTTTGCGTCTTCGTGGTTTATGAATTCAACAAAAGTAAGGTCTCGCACAAAAACCGCTTCGTCTTTGATGAACTTCGCAATGCTTTGCCAACAGCTCCACTGGTCATTGGTTTTTGCAATAGAAAAGCCAGAGTTTTCTTTCTTTCTTTCTTTCTTTCTTTCTTTCTTTCTTTCTTTCTTTCTTTCTTTCTTTCTTTCTTTCTTTGACGACTGGCCATGCTGCTTTCATTTACGGGTGGAAGTTCACCGAGTAAAAAAGGCAGTGATGCAAGAAAGGAAATTCACAAAGCGTTCCTTTCGCAACTGCTGGCCATTGGCCAAGTGGCTTCGCTAACGGTGTGGTCGACGCCAGAATTTAGCGATGTATGTTAAAAAAAACTGTTGCGTAAATGCGAACCGAAACCTTTTCCCCGAACTGACGCCAAGGTTTTCCTCGAACTGACGCCAATAAGATAGTTTTGGCGTGTTTACTGTACACGCCATTCTCTGACACTATTCTGCGCTAAAGTATTGGAATTATGTTCACGTTACTAAAGAGATTTGTGAAATTACACACCACAGGTTAATACCGGGGTGCGTGAGCACGCTGGCTCGTTGGAGTCTTCGCATGGAATAATTAATGGCCAAATCTCTATATCGTGCAATAACAGAGAAACGGACGAGCTTCCATGCATGCGGCTATTTGCTCATGAATCGTATCTTCTAGGTCAGTGCTGTGCACACTCATTTGCTGCGGTGGGTATAGCGCTGTTAATATGGTAGTATCCTTACTATGATTACGAGTTTCTCATTAAGTATTCACGCACCGGTAACAGAACATGTGATTCGTAAAGGTACTGGGATGCTACGCAAGGTACACGTTGCGAATTAAGTGTTCATAGTATTATTACCTTGTGTCGTATACATAGCATGCTTTGGGTGCGTTGTATATTTTACTAGCTCCACCACAAGGAAATAAGATTTGATATTTCTATTTTGCTTTTCATTTCTTTTCTGTTGTACTTCCTTATAGCGGTGCTGTTAAAGTGGTATCGTAATCAGCGAATAATACGAGCAACCAGCTGTCAGTACCCTAGGCTATCAATTTTTTATGACTTTAGTTGGATTGTTGAGCCTGAGAAAACACACACGCACACACACACACACACACACACACACACACACACACACACGCACACACGCGCACACGCACACGCACACGCACAGTGGTGACGAAGTAACCCAGGCTGCTTTTCATCGCGCCATTGCGCACCAAAAGGACATAACCGACCTACTTTTTGATCCAGCCTGCAAGCTAACCAACCAACAACGCTCGAAAATCATCGCACATCTACGTAACATTCTTCAAGAATGTGCAGACATTCGAGCTGTGGCAGCTAGGCAGTCGGGACGAGTGGACGAACTCAGGCACCAGCTTACAAGGCTTAGTGCCGCACCCTCATACAGGCCCGCCCTGATGCCTCCTGCCGACGCTGGTCCTGCGCCGTCCTATGCTTCTGTTTTGGCTGGTGGACAGCATCATCCCGGTCAACAAATGGCCTTGCGGGGGCCAGTCTGCCCAGCAGCACCACCACAACAGGCTCAACCATCAGGTTTTGACGCCCAGCCACATATCCGGCAAGAACATGCCCATCTTATGTTTCTGACTCCTCTCGTCCCTTCCACATCACCGGCAAATGATTTAATCAAGTTAATCAAAACAAACATTGATCCAACGAAAGAAAAGATAGGTCCGTTAGTTCTACGCCAGACAAATTACGGCCTCACAGTTCTCACGAATCATGAAGCAACGCTCAAGAATTTCAAGACGGCAATTGAGAAAAACACGTTAACAAGCACCTCTATTTCCATTCGGGTGCCGCAAAAACGCAGGCCCAGAGTTAAATTTACAGGCGTGGACCCAGACGTTGCAGCCACGACATTGGCTCAATGCATCAACCAAAGAAATGACGGAATAAACCTCAACCCTGATGCATGCCGTGTCGTCGCATCCTACCGTGAGCGATCCGGCAACTTTACCCACGTACTTGAGGTTGATAATTCTGCGTATCGAGCACTGACAGCACGGGGACGGATAATGATTGGATGGACAACTGTACGCGTGTCTGAGGACCTCCACATACCGGTGTGCACCTACTGCGCCAGCTATGGTCACACACGCAGATCCTGCCCAGTATCGGGCCAGCCGGATAAACTCACGTGCACGAGGTGTTCTGCAAACCATGCCGGGGAGCGGTGTGCGGTGCGGGCGGGGGATCCGCAGGCTGCATGTAACGAGTGCAAAAAAACAGGCAAGACAAAGCACGCATCCTGTCGGACACTCTTCCTGCCCCATTCTACAAGAAAGGGTGGCCCGCCTTAGGGCGCGGGCAGATTATGGCTAAAATAGGAGTGCTAGCGCGAAACGGGGGGCGCAACAGTTCGTACATAACTATCCGTTCAGAAATTCACACACGTCTCGTACTATTCTTGACCTGCCATCTACTATTCTGCCTCAAACTCTACACTGTGGACTGTTGCGCCCCTCCTCTGATGGTACTCACGATAATGTGCGCCCTGAACCCGTCAGGCAATGCGTTGTTATACCATTATTCATTTCACCATTCATTACCTAACACCACACAGCCATGCAAACACTCCAGTACTTGCACTCGGGTTACACTGCACACGCTAGCTCTAACGCCGACAGGCATTAACTTATCTCCTTTATACCCGCTCCGAGATGGCTTACCCTAAACCTCTAACATTCATCCAGGCTAACTTAGACCACACATGTGCTGCAACCAAACTTCTTGTAGATACAATGCTCACCGAAAACTATGACTTCGCATTTGTGTCCGATCCTCATATACGCGGCGGTACCATACAAAACATACCACACTCCATTAAAAACTTTCACTCTGCCACAAATCCACGTGTCATGCTGCTAACACAAACAGACAACTACGACTTCTTTCCTATTCGCCTATCAGAACACATTGTCATGGTAAAATGTCAAAACCGTGATCACTCATTCACATCAATTGCAATATATGCCCCTCCTCGCAGGCCCCTCGACCTTCTGCTTGACGAACTTCAGACATGTTTATCAATATGCACAGACAGCCAGTTCATTATTGCAGGTGATTTTAACGCTAAACACCCCATGTGGGGACCTGGCCCGTCCGACCTACGAGGATCCCAGCTAGCCAGTTTCCTAATATCAAACAATCTGACAGTGATCAATAATCCTTCATCCCTACCCACTTTTCAAACCGCTTATGCTGAAACTTGGATTGACCTCACGATAGGTTCTCAAGCGATCGTACGCCATGGTTATTCCTGGGAAGTGCTGGACAAATCAACTTTATCAGAGCACAACTACATCTCATTTTCCTTTGCTGATCTCCGCTTGCAAGAACGTAAACAACTTACTAATCATGCTCGCCTTCAAATTTTGACTGAACTACGAACTATGGATTGGTTTGATAAGGTAATTCAATGTCATGTTAGTCGCCCTGAGACGCTAGATTTAATCCTTGCCAAGTTTTACAACATATACGAAAGTCTAGAAAAGCGCTACGCTCGAAAAGTAAAACCACGTAAAGCAACAGGCAATGCATGGTGGACCCCTGAACTTGACACGGAACGCAAACGCCTCCGAGCTCTCCGACGAAGGAAACAACGCGCGTCGATTCCCTTCCTACGCGATCTTTACCAAAAAGAATATGCCGTCGCTTTTCAGCAGTACAAAGCTCATATCCGCAAGGCAAAGGACGATTTTGACAAGAACTTATACACATCTGCAACCAAAAAGCACCTGTACGGGGACCCTTACAAAATCTATTTTAACAAACATCACAACGCAACGCATTTACCCCCTTTAGAATTACCACATGGTACATCAACACGATCAGTTAAGGAATCCGCCCGGTTATTATTAGACACCTTAATTGCCCAAGATAACGACTCAACTGACAGCCCAATCCATCAACATATGCGTCGAATTTGTAACTCCTCGTACCCCTGGCATACTGTCGACGTTCCCTTCTCTAACAATGAAATTGCCCACGCTATTTCATTAATTAATACACAGGCGGCTCCAGGCTTAGACAATCTGACGGGCACATTCGTCAAACTATTATACCAGTATCATCCCCAGTTCTTTCATTTTATCTTTAACACAGCCCTTAGACTCAGTCATTTCCCAACAGCATGGCGCACGGGAAAGATAATATTCATTCTAAAACCCGGAAGGCCTCCCCATAAACCTAATTCATACCGGCCCATCGTAATGAATTCTATTATAGGTAAAGTGCTAGAGAGACTTCTCAATTCTCGTTTGTATTACTTCCTGCATTCTAAAGATCTCATACATGAAAACCAATTTGGATTTACAAAAGCACGCAGCGCAGCACTGGCCCTCTATCAACTACGGCAAAAGTTAGAGTACTACAAGGCCCGCAAGTTACCTGTCCTCCTAATATCAATTGACTTCACCGGAGCATTTGACAGTGTTTGGCATGTAGCAGTGCTTAATTTTTTCAGAAAACACCGCTGTCCAACTAACCTATATCACCTCCTAAAATCATTCTTAACTAACAGAGTCATCACGTTTCCTTTTAATACGGGTAAAGAAACAGCCTATCCGACGGTGGGCAGTCCACAAGGCTCTCCCATAAGCCCGCTACTCTGGAATGTCATTATCCATTCATTACTTGACCTCAACCTTCCCCATCAGGCACACATCCAGGCATATGCGGACGACACTATAATTTTGCTCCCGGGTAATTCACAACTCGATTTCAAAAATAACGTTGACCGCGTCCTTGCACCGGTAACACAATGGGCTAAACAATATAAACTTACTATCAATTCGGACAAATCATACTTTATTTTCTTCAATAATGGTCATAAAGGCACATCTAAGCGTCGCCCTTCCGTCAAGTTGGATGGCGTTTTCTTGAAACACAAATCATCCGTCAAGTTGCTCGGAGTAGTATTCGATCCTATGCTCAACTTCCATACACATGTTGATTTCCTTAAAACAAAAGCAGAGGTTTTCACCGCTCGATTTCTTGCTTTCATTCGTGCACAACATGCCCTCAATAGCACATTAATTCGCCGTTTATATAAACAAGTAATTCTCCCTGCATTAACATACGCATCACCCGCTTGGTGGCCACCGCATCCTTCCCAATTCCTTAGAGAACGCGTCTTATCACTGCAACGCACCATTTTAATTTCTATCACTGGCTCGTTTTACACCACCCGAACTTCTGCTCTCCAAATCGTCGCCAATGCTCCCCCCTTAGATCTCGAACTTAGTCGACTAGGTGCAGAGTTTTCCCTTTTCACCCAGAAAATCGTCACTTATTACGGCACTCGGACATTCCATCCTGACCAAATTTTGCACGACACCGCTCCGTGCACCTACCACCCCTGTTTAAAACATAAGTATTCGTTCACTAAAATTGATCCCTTAGCACACGCTGACATGTTCCGCCTTCCCGTTCTACATGCTTACACAGATGGCTCCTACACATCACAGTCGGCCGGATCTGCGTACATTATAATGGATAGCCGAACGCGGATTTTGCAAGCTAACAAATACAGAATAACCCACGCCTCAAGTGCTTATACAACTGAACTCATAGCTGTGTGTGAATGTTTACAATATATTATGACGCTACGCCCACAAACCCAGTTCCATCTTTACACTGACTGCCTTTCATTGCTTAGTAAACTTGCCTCTCTTAATGATACCGACCCAAGAGTATTAGATATTAAGAACATTCTTTATCAACTTCAGGTGCAAGGATTTTCCTTCCGATTATTTCATATTCCTGGACATAAAGGTATCTTGGGGAATGAACTTGCCGACACACTAGCGTCCGCAGCTATGAACAGTGGGTCTGCGAGGATGGCCAAAATTTCCGTCCCCGCGACAAGGTCCGAATTACACAAAATTATGATCTCACATTGGCATACACATTGGCAGACAGAAGGACCGAATACTTCATTATTCCATTGGATCAAAAGCGTCTACCAAATCCCAAAATGGTTTCCCCCGAATAGAAAGTTAACACACTTAATGACTGGTCACGGGCATTTTCAATATTACCTTAAAAGATTTAACATTACCATGTCCGACCGCTGCGCATGCAACCAGCTTTGTACAGGAGACTTACACTACTTCAATGAGTGCCCACGAACACAACATGTAGTTCGACACCTGCGTCATCACAACACAACTATTACCTACGCGCACTTCCCCCGATACCTACATTTAAAACCAGCCCGCGCATTCTTAATGCAATTGGTGACCCTAATGCGCGAATCCGCCGTTGTCACTCCTTCACCTTCCCATTCCGCAGACGCCTTCTAGTTTCTTATCATCACCTTACAAATCTTACTCACACGAGGTATCGTATTGGATGTTGTACGCCATAGCCGTTCTTCAGCCTAATGATGGCGAGGGCACCTCTACGGCTATGACGCCCGCACCAACCATCAAACATACTATATCATACATCACCTCACTGCAGCTCACTGCATTGCTGCTATGTGGCTTTGTAAGATGGCCTGGCTACCTGTCTAGTCTTTAACCACTTGCAGGCCTGAACCCTCCCTTCCCTCCATTCTGGCAAGATTCACCTGAACTTAACCGGCACTCCATAACAGCCCGTCTCCTCAAGCATTTTTTCTTGTCTCCAACTCTTTGGATCGTCATTTTCCCATTGCCACCACGCCTTCGTCAACTGAACATCTTCTACATGCTGGTGTCCCTGGTCCCCAAGTCATCTGCTGCACAAGGACCGACTCCTTCCGCCCGCCTTCTCATCGCCTTGCCCTTCGGCACCAGCACCACGTGAAGGGGACACGTTCTTTACAGTGAAGGACAACCCCCGACAGCAGCATCTTGTCTCTCCACCACAAAAACACCTGGACTAAACCATAGTTTATATAATTGGTAGCTGCTCAGTTTTCACGATAGGGCATTATGTTTGTTGCATTTCACGCATTTAAAACATACACATTGGCACATCTGCACTAAACTATACCCGGGAGCCTTCTCTGCTGGCAATTCAAATCGGCATTATCGTAATTGGCATGACCTTAAACTTCCACGTCTCATTACGCGCAGATTGACCCCTCACTGCTTCGGCCACCTACACCCTCCCCCACCTTTTTTTGTTAGATAATTGGCTCTCCCTCGAAATTTACCTTTCGGGAATATTTCCCTTCATTTTTTATTTTACAATTGGCTGTAAGCCCGATATACCTTCGGGTGGTGCGGGCTACCCCCACATTATTTTAATTTGTTTTCGATCGCAGGGGGACAAATTTAACACACACACACACACACACACACACACACACACACACACACATTTTGATGACGGACATTTCATGGCATGTTGTCCTCAAAAGCCGTTAACGCTAACGCCTGAAGTGGTTATGATGGTAGGATGGAAACCAGCATAACGGGAGAAGACAGAGCAGTAAAGGGGCATGTGGTTGCCTACCCTACACCGAGGGTATGAGAGAAATGGACAGCGAGATGTTATAGGAAACGGGTAAAGAAATATGCGGCGAGTTTGCGCACGCATGCTGGAGTGCGCTGACTAGTAAAAAGTGTGCGCACAAGCCTGTCGTCCTCAAAGAGAATGAACGTTGCTGAAATAATCTATTGTGTAGCTCACTGGCCCACTGCGTGAGCCAGTGAGCTACGGTATGGTGCTGTAAGTGTTTGACCGGTTGAGATCGTTCGCACCATACTAACCTGCAACGCGTGTCAGACAGATTACTGGAAAACGCAATCTTATCACTAGCTCAAACCAACGACCGGTTTTGATTGCACTGTAGGAGCGCCCGTTTCATGTTTCAAGACACTTTTGTCGTGCATCACCACCAGTCAAGAATATGTGACCCCTCGCGCTAACGTACGAAGTGCAGCAATCCCGTACGCGCACTTCTCTCTAAGCAACCGATGCCAACAAAGAAAAAAAAATTGGAAGTGTTCCATTATGGTTGGAGCCAAAGCAGCGCCCTTTCGTTACTACACTATCGCTACGATATACCCATTGTAACTGCATGGTGCACCAATGCTACACGCAGTATCACTGCAAAGTTACTGCAAAGTAAATAGACTCCCGTAAGAGTGTGACCACTTTAGCTATTCGCTAGAAGTACTGGCTAGCGTATGTTTCGGGGCGCGTTCATCGCCGATGGCAAACGGTTACAGCTGTTTGAGACGCGCATGCTGCCTGCCACGACCAGTGCTACGGATGTTCTGACAAGCGACCCTATTTTCTATGAAACAACTGACACTAGCAAAGTAAATAGTCTCCCTGCAACAAATGCGCACCGTCACGCGCATTCTCTATTTCGAATAGGCCTTTTTACAGCGTACGGCTATCTCAAGCACTGACAATCATCGCCGATGGGTTTCCGCGCTTTCAGAGTTTTCCATTGCGCGTGTGTATTGTCGAGTCCTGGATTGTCTGTACTGCTGTACTCTCTCCTATTCTCGTTGATCCTTCTTTCCATTTTGTCCTGTCTAGCGCAGGGTAGCAAACCGTACATTGTAATACGGTTAACGTCACTGGATTCCAGCTTTCCAGCGTCATTCTTCTTTCTCGTTCTTCTTCGGCAATGCAGGGTAGCGAACCCGTCTTAGCCTGGCCAAACTAAATAATAATAATTGTGCTTTGGTTCAGGAGAGGGCGCTATTTTCTGCAGCCTTTGTCGGCAGCGCGGCTCAGCGTCCGTTGCGGTACCTTCTTCTCGCGTCATGACTTTCTCTCCTTCCTCCTCTTCTAAATCTCCCAGCCTCCTCCGTCTCTTGTTACGTATCCCGAACTACCCTGCTTCTCGAAGCCGTTTTTCACCGGCGGCATCCCGTACACAGTACGGCTTCCTCACCCGCTGCGGGCATGTCGTCTTCCCGGGCAGCCATCCCCTCAGCGGTAACGCCTCCATCGATCGCCGCTCGGCCAAGCGCACACGTATCCGGAGCCCCGGTGCCGAACGCCTGGGCTACCTTGATCCGTGCCTGCCGCAAGAAATTCGCTCCTCGTTAGAGCTTTATGGAAATTCATGCGCACTTTCTTTTTGTCCCGCTTTGTTTGGCAGTGCTTGGGTCGTTAGCTTTCTTTTTCTTTCCTTTTATGATGAGTCCTGGGCTTTGGTACATATTTGAATGCCACTCTCGTTATCGCACGTGGTGCTCAATTTGCATAACAGAGGGCATTCAAGAAGATCTCGGAGCACGGTAGCACCGTGGCCATCGCCTTTCAGGCTACATACATGGATGCCAGCGTTGCTATTTCGGGCTACCGTCACTGTCAGTCCGCATCCCCTTATTCATTGACGCTGCATTCGTAATAGCTTTTGCTTGTTAAAGTTTCCGGGTGGCTCATTGCGATCGCTGTACTTCCTTCTTCGGACTGGGATACTTATTTGCAAACTTAACAGCCCTTACGAAGAGGAATAGTAGCTAAAAGATAGCTATGCCAGCGATGCAACCGCATATAATGGAGAGTCGCGTCGTCGTTATTGGTAAGTGCTGTTGTAATTAGAACTCAAGCTTCCTGCCGTGTATCGGTATAAATTTAGCCAAGTCAGTAGAATCGCACGGTTTTAGACTTGTTC
Source organism: Hyalomma asiaticum (assembly GCA_013339685.2). Lineage (NCBI taxonomy): Eukaryota > Metazoa > Arthropoda > Arachnida > Ixodida > Ixodidae > Hyalomma > Hyalomma asiaticum. The sequence continues at coordinate 96,608,320 of CM023482.1, forward strand.
GATATGTCTTGCAAATGAGAGCTCAGAAGTGTTTACGAAAAAAGAAAAAGGAAACCCCATAGGAGCGGAGGAGTGGCGCTGGGGAAAGACGTCTTTCGTGCCTGTGCCTATCTCTTTTTGTGCAACACTTCTACGCTCCCATTTTCAAGATACCTCGGTTGACTTCATCAAACCTTTGAATAAAAAGCGAGCTTAGTACACACAAATGTGCTATCGTATATACTTCGTATGTATTATTATTCTTATGGGTGTAGAAGGCGGAAAGAGAGGAAAAACGACGTATTCGCTCAAATTGTTCCTTCTCTTCACGTCTCTTGACGCGATAATAAACTTGTTGCTCCTAATACACCTAGCAACGTTGTGCTCTAGTGGTTCGTGTTCATGTTGTTTAGGCGTTCAGAATAACTTCTGGTAGCAGCCTCTACGAAATTGTGGTAGCTATACTACCGAAATTGGGGTAGCTGATCCGAAAGTACGTGTTCACCGCGATGTTTCGTATTATTTACAAACAATTATGGCCACAGAATGAAAGTGCGTAAAGCTTACAGCGATCAGCTATCAAACACATTGATGCATTAGCGAGCTGTGCCTGTTCCAGAATGCGCTGCCTTTTCTCGTAAGCCGAATCCAAGAAGAAGAAAGCAATCCGCTGTCCATCGAACTATATAACCAGACGTTCGATTTCGTAGACTTTACGCTCCGTTCTCGAGTTTCGAGTGTGTTTGCTCTGAAAGCGTAAAGCACCAGAAATGCCGTCTCGGTCTTGCGCAGGTCCGGGTTGTGCGGGCGATAAAGTATATACGAGGTGGCCGCGTATATATATACAGCCACAGCGGGCCGTCGCTTTGGCAAAGATGCCGATCCATCGCCCGCCCCACTGGACCCTGACGAGATCGCCAACGGCATCGGAACAGGCTGCGCCGTACTCACAGACCGCTTGCTTGTTTGCAGCGTCGCAGTGCGAACGGAGAAATGGGCGTCAGAGGCGTTCCGAGATTGAGACACCCGATCAACGCAGGCGGCCTCCGAATCCGCATTCGTTTTCTCTTCAGCGAGCTGCTGCGTCCGCTTCGCCGAGCGCGTCTCGGCGTCACTGGCTGCTATCGGGGAGAGGCGCCCTGCCCGTCGAAAGCTCCGCATCCCGTATCAATGTGTGAAGCGATTTTGCTCTGCTACGGAATTCATTCCATGTGCTTCTTTATCTTATTGCTTCGCATCTTTCGTCGCTGCGTTTTGTTACGGCGTTTGTTAGTGTAACCCCCAGCTCAACTTTTATTTTTTTTATCTTGATTTTATTGCTTTAGGTTCGTCGCCCCTTTCTCGTTGCGATATCTCTTCAAGCTCAAACAGGGAGCTCGACGCGTCCCATCGCCGATGATGGAAGGGAAACGGCAAGCCTTTTCAACTTCTTGCTTTTGAAAGCCAGGTCATTTCCGAGCTGGGAGGTAAATAACGCGAGAAAGCCGTGTAACTTGCCGGGGAACACTTTTTGTCAATTTCGTGATCTCCGAAATCTGCTCCCGAAGAAAGATGGCCGTATATATATTTTTTATAGTTTTTTTACCTTGCAGTATTTCTTTATGAGGTCGTGTCTTACTTTCTATGTGTTCGCACTTCAGTATCTCGGCTATCTTTTGAACATATTCCTGTTTGAAATTCAATTAGTTTCAGCAGAGAAAGTTCGCAAAATATTTATCCGTGTTATGCTGCGCCTGTACCTGGAAAAAGCCAGTTCGCTATCAGTGCCGCTCAGCGTATTTCGTTTGCAGTAGCATGTGTTAACTTGACTAGTAACTCAAGGCTGATATCAGGCTTCGCATACTTCACAAAGGTCTGTGCCAGCTGAAGACATCAGAAAGCGCAAACAAAATAACCATCGCTGGGAGAAAACAACGCAAGAGAGCACAATAAGTAATTTCTCAGCAATTCAATGATCTTTACTACGGAAGCGCTTCCTCGAAAAAGACAGTCAACAAAGGTCGCACGGTAAATGGACAAGGCTGATATCGATATCTTTTCTTGGACGACTTCGCCAGCTACGGTGAGCGTGTTGTAGAAGCGGTGTAGCGGGTAGGTATGGGCAACAGGGAAATTTAGCGTTTCCGATAACCCGCTGTCCGCGAAGCCGTTGTATAGGTGATTACCGGGTGTAAACAGCCCGCGCGCAAACATGGCCGACCACCGAGAGCGCACGCCGTCTGCTTCGAATCTTGCAAGTGGCCGTCGTGCGCTCTGCAGCTCCCAAGTTACTGACTGTTGTATTTTCCTCATCTCTGTATCGTGGAGCTCCGATAGTGAAGTGTTCGTGAGAGTTCGACACTATTCCCCGCCACGGTGGTCTAGTGGTTATAGCACTCAGCTGCAGATCCGAAGGTCGCGGGATCGAATCCCGGCCGCGGCGGCTGCATTTCGATGGAGGCGAAATGTTGAGGCCCGTGTGCTGTGCGATGTCAGTGCACGTTAAAGAACCCCAGGTGGTCGAAATTTCCGGAGACCCATACGGCGTCTCTCATAATCAGAGCTGGTTTTGGGACGTTAAACCCCACAAATCAGCCAATCAATCAAGCTAATGTAGCGAGAATACGAAAACAGGAAATGGGATGGTGCCACGTCCCCTCCTCAATGTTTCGGCGCGGAATTCAAATATGACACGTTGAGCATGCTTTTCTCGTCTCAGATAGAGCACATCTTCACGAAATTCGAGGATGTACGGATCCAGAGGGATATTTTGTGATTCTATATCTCTTTAGTATTTCGCGTAAGTGACCCTTTAGGCGTGTGTTATCCACGGGCATCATGTCGGTGAATTAACAAGTAGTCTGATTTAGGCTATTTGCCGGTAAGAGGACGACTTAACCTCATGCGGCACCATGTACCTGCACAATCCCGGCCTGCTTAACACTATATTGCGTCTTTCCCCAGCAAACGGTGGTTTCGACTAAAACTTCGGCTGTTGTGCGCACTCCCCTAAATCGGGTCTTTATAGGAAACATCACGTCGACGCCAAACGCTTCGACGTGAAAATATTAAGCCTTCCCCCATGCTGTCAATATAAAACGCCGCAAGACAAACCTACGATGGAAGCGAACCGTGTCGAAATTTCGTCTTCATTAGCCCATCACCATGTGTCACGCATAGTTCCGCGTTGTAATTGAATCATTTAGGTTCAACGACCATGCTTAGCGATATTTCTCGGTTCTTTACTTCTAACTCTACCCTTCATTTCAGCACTGGCTAACCTCCCTGTCTTTCTACCTTTCCTCCCTCCTCCTCCTCCTTAGCCATCATTGCTTGATGAAAACGCGACGTTATGAAAAATTATCGCAGCTAGCAAACATTGCAGTGCATCTTACCTGACATGAAGAAATCTCTCATGTTATCCTGTCGTGCCCATCGCGATTACTATTTTGTTTCTCGGCCTGAATCCGACAAAACGACAATTGCCCTCGTTCACTGCAAGAGACCACCTATATGTCGCTGCAGCGCAACCTTCACTTATGACGCGCCACACTTGCTCGTGACGCCCTAACGCATTCGATGTAAACGTGTCTTCTCCACTTCCACCCCTTTTCCCCCTCTCTCTCTCCCTCTCTCTCTCTCCGTCAATTTCGGCGTCTTCTGTGGCAAGCAGCGGGTAGCCTTTTCCAATTAATGGCCTTCTCGCCGTACAAGACACTAGCCGCGGGAATACTTCCAAGGGGCGCAGCCAACAAAGCTTTCACGTTCACGAAGATTGAGGCCATCTGATCAACTATTATATATATATATATATATCGTAAAGCCATGTGCTAGCCTCAACCAGCCGCATATATATATATATATATATATATATATATATATATATATATATATATATATATATATATATATATATATGTGTGTGTGTGTGTGTGTGTGTGTGTGTGTGTGTGTGTGTGTGTGTGTGTGTGTGTGTTTAGGTTTATGTGTGTGTCCAGCGAACCGCACATGGCGTGGCACAGCACACTATAGCGCCGTGCTAGTGCGCGTATTACTCGCAGTCTCTCGCTCTCGGTCTTCGTCGAAAGCCTAAACCTCGCGTGCGATCCGTTCATCTTCCGCCGCGTGGCCGCGCGCCACGAAGCCAGACGCTGCCAGCTCTCTTCGTCCATCCGTCTGGGCCCGGCTCTGGACACCCCCGTATATATGCGATCTCAGCGCATCGTCCTCTCGTTCTTCCTCCTGCCGAGCGTCGCGCGGGTTAACTGGCACTTTGACGCGCAGCCAGGGATAGAAGAGAAGAGGGCCTTCGTTAGCGCCCTCCCCTCGAACATTAATTTGGAATACCGAGCGCCTTCGTGCTCTCCTACGCGTTTCCCTCCCGTCCACCGCCATTTCCCTGCCAGTCCTTCCGGCGCCGTAATTTGTCCGTGGGCTAAGCTATGCGCGTGTGGCAGTGGCGTGGAAGCGTCCGCGCTCGGGTTTTCTCATAACCTTCTTGCGTGAAAACACGCGAAGCTCCAAGGCGTGGGCTCTGTTTATTGTCTGAATTTTGTTCTACGTTATCTTTGCTATAATGTATCAGCCTGAACGCCATCAATCATTGACGAAACACGGAAACACTTTATCTTGAAAGTTAAACATTTCTACGGACACCATTGAAAAGTGCATCATATAAGAATTTGCCTCGAATAATAGCATTAGGATGCATAGCATCGAACGCTCTCATGCTCTAATGCGTCAACCTCCTTCCTCTCGGCAGGGTGGTGGTATATTGGCTTCCTGCTGTACCCCAAGATGCTGCAGTGTCCCCGGCTTTTTGTTAATTATGTTCTGGGTTGCGGGGACTGTGCGTAACCTGGTGTACAAGGGTAAGGGCGTGCCCCGAGAAGCAATTTCTGTCCCACTGATGGGGAGTATTTTTGGCTTACAGAGCGAAAGCAACCATACTGCGTCTTGGCGTAGTTATATTCCAAGCAGTACACCAATAGCAGGTAGCAAACGGGCGCTGCTCAATACAGGTGACCAGATGGGGTATGATAAATGATTTCGTACAGCTACGATTGGAACGGAGGCGTCGGCGTAAAGCTGTGTAAAATCACTGCTGGCTGCAGGGAACTTTTCGTGCCGAAACCAGGATATGATCACGGGTGCGCCATAGTGGAGAGCTCCGGCACTTTCTACAATGTGCACTCACATCCCATGTACAAAGGTTTATCTCGCCTCAACCCAAAAGTGACCGCTGGAATGGAACCCGCGCCCTTCGAGCCAGCTGCTGAGCACGGCAACCATTGTACTACCGCGGCGTAGAATATAATCGCCGTATACAGCCAACGGCGAACGTGAAACGACATGGGTCAAAGTCAAGTCGCATCGTTTGGCCTAGCTTTTTTTTTTCCTCTTACTAGCGACGCTTGATGTTGTCAGGTGCTTCTCCCAGTTCAAAGAGAGGAGTCAATTACTCGATGCCCTCTGTTCGGGGACAGCGTCACCTTTCCGTCGTTGGTTTTAGTGGACCTTAAGCACTTTCTGGGCCTAAAATATAAGACGGCTAAGAGTCGGGAAGACGGCAGTGTTCACACATTGTTAACCAGCGTGAGAAGCCATTGAAAAAAAGGGAGAATCATGCATGAGTCACACGGCATAATACTGGCTGCAGATTTGCTGCCTAACAGAACTTGTCGTTGGGTTACTTGGTACATAACTTAGAAAAAAAGAAGAAAAAATACTAGACGGCTAAGCACTACCAGCAGGAGTAAGAGCTCTTTTATAGTACCTCTTCTTTCTGTACCATGGGGATTTCGTCTGCTTGCCTGCGCCGCCTGTCATCATCGTCACCTACTCTCATGCCATGCACCGCCGGCTTGGGGCGGAGTGCGAGGACCGACATGCGAGCCTTCAGTTGTTGTTTGGCTTCGGACCAGTGAAGATCGCTCCTCTGATAATTCTCGTGCCCGGTGTCTGTCACCGAACCCGTGCTATGAGGTACGGGTCGCAATCGCCAGAAAAGATCTCAAGGACTAACGTATTAATCCCCCGGAAATAATCCCACGAAAGCTTGGACAATAAGATTTTTGGTCCCCTTCAGCACACTAGCAAAACGCCAGCAGTGGTTCAAAGACCGAGTCAGAGCCAAGGGTGATCAAACAAAACAAATATATTCTCATCAAATAGGCCGTTACACAAAACGTACACAAACACGGCTATTACAAACTCAAACACAGATGGGTTACAACGTTACACAAAGCCAACAAACACGAACAAGCTCATGCACTGCAACAAAGCACAAAACACAAAAGAGTCCTATTCACCAAGTCACTCGGGCGTCTTCTCAACTCGAGCTTGCAGGTGGGTTTGTCAGCTGGCTCGTGGAACAGCGTCTGAGTCAGGCACGACTTCTTGCTTCTTTCTTCTTTCTACTCTTCTACACTCCCCTCCGCGGCCCGTGTACGACAGCTTATATAGCCCTGGGAAGGTGCGCTAGAAAGTTCTGCGCGGCGCACGTGACTCAAAGCACACACAAAGTTGGGAACCTTCTCGCCCATTCTAGGTCCTTCTTCGTTGGGGCGGCGCCTCTTTCTCTCTCTCACGGCGCGAGGAGCGTCGGTGTGTACTCTCCGCCTCCTCTCTCTCCTTACGTCTGTGCCGCGCGCGCGCTCGCCGCGATAAGAAAGATTCCACAAAGTCCTCCCCTTTTGGAGACGCGGCGCGACCTTGGGCGCCTCCTCCGCGCGCCGCTTTCTTGTTGTTGTTTTGGCCTTTCCCTCCAGCTCGACGCCGGGTTTCTCGTCGAAATAGGCACTATTTTGTGATAGTGTCGTCTCTGGGGGCCTCAGCTGTCCAGAGGCTCAGAAGCCACGGCCCTGAGCTTATGGTACAGAGAGAGAGAATATTTTATTAATGACTCCGGAGATGTTAGCCTGGTTAGTGGCCTGGCTTGCTACTCCAGGTGTTTTGTGGTGATTATGATATTTACAGTGATCACGTGTAACACAACACGTACGTGTACGTGTGGTCACACTTACACAGACTCATATATACATATATACACCGTGGTACAGAACTTCCAAAAAACTAGACGGCTAAGCACTACCAGCCTCTGTAGTGCCTCTTCTTTCTTCTGGTGTTGCTTAGGCATATAGTTTCCTCAAAGAAGTGCTGCTGCAGAGTGGACTACGTTTTGTAAGTATTTCAGCGCTAGTTAATATATCATCTCTGAAATATGCACCCCAATCCTTTTATTCCTTTTCTCACTGCAATCTTAGTGTCCTCCCTTATCTCTAGCAGTGGAGTCTTACGCCTGGCTGTATAGACTACCTAAACCGTATACTCAGGAGCCAATCACAAAAGTATTTTGCTGCGCTGTGTTTGTCCCTATTCAATATTCGTCATTTCTGAAAAATCTGCCTACTTTGTGGCTCGCAGAGATAAGTTTGCCGAATTATCCTTGCTGCACACTTTTGTTGTTGTTGTTAGGCTGCGTTATCGCTCACGTCTGTAGTCGCTTTGGAATCAATAAATGGTTGCAGCTATTAGCCAAAGCTATTCTATTTCCTCAGTGGCGGCCTACGCAGTGCAGTTCTGTTTTATAAAGAATGTCTGCACGGAGCACCCTCCAAGGTAACCAACCACACCCAGTCACTGAAACCTTGCCGTGATTCTTTTCCTTTCGAACTAATCGCCGTTTCTGCTACAGCAACGGCCCGGGGGCTCGCTGCGTCCTCTTTCAAGCAATGCGTCTCAATCAAAACTCGTTTTATTTCTACACACCACAGGCGCAAAAAAGAACACAAGAAAGCGAAGAATAAATCCCAAAGCCGCGGTGATTTCAAGTCGCCCGCTAGACGCCCTCGTTGCGTATCTCGCAGCGACTCTCCCTCTCTCCCGCCGCAGCAAAGTAAACGGCTCTCACCACGGGTTTACGACGCCAACGACGACGTCGTCGGCTGCCAACGCTTGAATTTTACGAGCACCCTTGAGCGCCGCCGCCATTGCTGCCGTCCTGCGGATACTCAACGCGCGCACGTTGCCTTTCACGGCTTGACAATGCGCGTGCCCGAGCACCGAAGAGTTCGCTGCAGGCCCTATGGCCGGCCCCTAATGAAGCGCTATTCAGGTCGCCTTCAGGCACTCCCACGAAGGTCACCGGGAGGAGCCTGCAATCAGGGCCGTGTCTATCAGGGCAAAAAAGAGGTCCTCCAGCTATGTCGGCCTCTGCGCTGTCTACACTTTTCTTTTTGCACGTTCTACCTCGCGACACAGCCTCTTGCCTATCGACGGGCAGGCGAAAACTGGGATGAAAGAGGCAAACGCGCTCGAGCACGCCGCGTCTCTTTTCGGCTCATCAAGTTACGACCTCGCTAGAAAAAAACATGTCGCAGCCTTAACAAAAGAACCGATAACACGGCTATTCAGTAAAGCTCCCCTGTAGTGATGGCAGTGTCAATAAGAGGGACCAAGGTAGCTGAGGATACAGGGGAATATAGGTCGATACTGTGGTTATCTTGAAACTGAGTAGCGATGGACTAATAAGCGCAAGTAGCGTATCAAGGTAAAATTGAAGAAAAAAATTAATGACGGGAATGTTTTATACTGTGACGGGCCTCTATTAATGAATCGCACCCAATATCACTCTCCAAACAGGATTCATTCATTCACTGAAATTGTCAATTTGGTACCAGGGTTACTTCCTTAAAAGAAAACAAAGAAACGGCGGTAATAATTTAATGCAGATATTACGTGTCTCTGGATAAGCAGTAGAATAGTTTATTGTGAAATAATATTTAAATTTTGGACACGTATTTTTGTTGCTTTTGTTTGTGTTCCGTTGGCATAGCTTTAGCTAGAGCCGTCTTTAAAGCTTCTTTATATTGTTCTAGTGCGGGAATTAATTTCTCCAGCAGGATATAGGATTCAAGAGCCCACTCACGGCACAGAAGAACAAAGGTCATCAAAACGAATATTATTCACTTAGCAAGGCCGTTATAAATCCATGCAACCAGCTAGCTACTGAGGTAGTATCCTGTCGGTATATATCTTAATTTTTCTTTCTTCAAAAAGTGTGGGCAGCTCGAACTGGGCGCGCAAGGTTTGGTCACAGCGGAGCTGGCTTCTGCTCCTCCCTTCCCCATCGTAAACCTCACTTCCGTTCCCCACCCCCTTACTATGCCATACTATACATGGGTATGCTACACGTTATTCTATCCCCTCTCACTTCCTTCTTCCTCACTCTAATATCAATCCTCCTCACCTTCACCTCACTTTCCGACCCCCATGTTATGCTATACTGCGGTGCTGGTGACCTTACCCTCACTTCTCTTTCACGCCTCTTTGCTATAGCACACTATACATTGGTATGCTATGGTTTACACTCTCCACTACTTTCCTTCTTCCTCACCCTCTCACCATTCCTCCCACCCCCACTTTCCTTTACCACCCCCTCGTTGTACTACTATACAAGGCTATGTATGATACGCTTTACTCTCTAGCTTCCTTCTTTCTCTCCTTCGCAGCCTCACTTTTCTTTCCCGTCCCCCTGCTGTATCATAGTATACAAAAATATGCTTTGCTATTCACCACGCATCGGCGCTATTTTCCGAAGCAGCGTCACCCGCTGGCGTAGCTCATTGGTAGAACACCTGCCTGCCACGCAGACTGCCTGCGGGTTGTATTCCCGCTCCAAACCAGATGGCATTCTTTTGATGTTATGATAAAGGACTCGGAGGAATCGTAAAGTGTATTGTAGCTAAAGTGTTCTGATCTGGTTGTGAGAAATGTTAACTAGGTTCGAAGAAGAACTGTTCAGTTTAACGGCATAGAACACTGAAGCTTTGTTTCAGCACCCCGGCGGCGAATCCCCCGGTATACCGAGTTTTCTGTTTCCAAAGGACATTCTCCTTGAGATAGAACAGCTTCGCTGCTTAAAAAAAAAGAAAAGTATACTTCGTCATGCATAAACATTAAACGAGGGCTGGCGCTCATTTGTATTTCGTGCTGTCAATATTTCTTGTTTTCATTTTGGCTCACTTCGCCTCAACGGTAAGATACTAAAGTGAAATCAAACTTTTCAGCAATGCGCACTAACTAAAATAGCAGTAAGTGAACGCATGGTTGATAATTAACGTTATGTGCTTAACGTTATGTGCTTATTCGCCTAAGCGTTTAAAATTGCTGTGCCAGTTGTGTAGGCATAGCGGAAACGTCAATGAGCGCTGCAAATCCCCTGAATGAATTTCGTGACCTGTTAACGTCACATTGCGATTTATAATACGAAACGGCTACAATGTAAGGGTAGTGCGCGTATCTCGGCAGATAATCTTTACTTCGAGTTCCTGTACGTGAAAAACTGAAAATTTTAAGAAAGATTTGATCCTTTAGTATAATAATTCGGTGTTTTACGTCTCAAAACGACGATATGATCGTTAAGGGACGCTGTAGTGAAGGGTTCTGGAAATTTCTACCAGCCGGGTTTCTTTAACGTCCACAGTAGACGGTCCTCAACATTGCTCCTCCGTCGAAATGCAGCCTTCGAGCCTGTGATTCAAACCCGCGACCTTGGGTCAGCAGCCGAGCGCCGCCGCCACTAGACCACCATGGCGGCTATTGCTAAACCCTTTCTGCGCACTATCCGGAGGCATCTTCTAAGCATCAGCACGATGATATTTACACCAGGCTTACAGGTTTGCGAGCAGTTCTAGAAAGCGGGTTTGATTGCTAGCTGCGGCTGGTGCACTTAGATACGGAGGGGGGGGGGGGGGGGGGAGTGCGAAAACAAAGAGCTACACAGAAAAATATTTACGCATAATCTGTGGCAGTTCCCCGAGTGATGCACAAGCGCTGTTTATTACCTGCACATAGCACGTCACAACGTATCACGGCAGGTAATAAAAAGAAAACAAAAGGTGTTTTAGTAGGGTGCTTAATTCAGCGAGTAAGAGATGCACCTCCCGAGCGTGCAATCTCAAGTTATCAACCCACAACCGTTTTAGCGCTTGATTTTTTCAAATGTATTCCGTTTTGTGAATTAGTTGCTTATAGCGATTCATCATAAGTGTTACATAGACGGCCGGACACATAGCGAGTGTACCAACAGCGCAAGAAACTAGGCCGAACGAAGAATACGCACGGGAAGATATTTAAAGCGTGTCTTTTTCCTTCGTTCTTTGTTCTTGCGCTGTTTTTACATTCGATATGATCTACCATGACGCCCTATTCTGCAAACTTCATAGCAGATGCACAGCTTTCCTCATTGGGCAGCCATAGAAACGCATACGCACTTACTCCTGTCTCTTGAATTAGATGCACGTTAAACTACCGCGGGGGCTCAAATTAAGTTCGGAGAGCCCCACCACGTCGTGCCTTGTAGTCGTATCGCGGTTCGATGTCTAAAACCGCTAGTATTTAGCTTTTCATTATTACGTTAACTGAAGGCGTTCACGACGAGGCCACAGTTCGGTATTCTAAGAGGTAAACTTGCTAACTTGTACCACATTCTTTCTAAATAGTCAAAGAGTTATATTGCTCGATTTGATTATAAATATCTTACTGTTTCTCTAGCTCAGCCTTTCCAACTTAATCGCATTCGTCAGTTCTTTTTTTCTTTGTGCGTAAAAAGCAAAAGTTAGTCGACACACTGAATTTAGGGAATGTCGTTCCGGTAATGTGCATTTATATCGGATTCAGGTATCTCTAAGTTACGTGCCATAAGCGGCAAGCATACGCACGCGACATTTGAACGCGTACTGTTACCGCGAGAATTGAAAGAAATTGCGCCTCGCTTATTTCATCCCGTTAAGACAGGGGCTTACACCTGTTCAGAGTATCTTCCCGTAGAAACTTGCAAGAGAAAAAAAGGTACGCTCGTCTTTAATAACTGAAATATGATTCAGGCAGGCGGGGGGCTTCAGCAGCACAAGAAGTTTAAAAGAGCGCGTGACCTAGATAGAAGAATCTCGACTAAGCTGGCCACCTTCATTCGTGTCAGGCCCCGCAAGCATCGCGCGGAGAGCTAGACGCTATAGGACCCGGTTCGTTCGTAATCTCATTACCTAGGTCCCTGCATTTTGCCGTCGCTCGTTTCTTTCTCCGCCTCATGAAACGTGCCAGTATTGACACGCGTCCTGCACCTCTCTTTCGCCTATCTTTTGATATCCTTTTTATCATTGTTATGTTTCTGCTCGAGCAAGTGAGTTAACTGATTACTTTCATCGCGTAGCCTTTTAGCGCCTCAGAGCAAGGCGGTATCCTCTTCCGAGCTCTTTCTGTGGGCGCAATTTGAGCCAGCGGTTGTGTTGGCGGCCCTCGCTTCTCCTTAACGAAGCTAGACTCCGTGCCGATGAGCGCCGATGGTATGAAACGATGATGGTACGGCCCAACTATGAGAAAACTGAAGCCTGTCGTATGGGCCGCCTCTCTCCGGGGACGGCAATGGTTGCCGTTCTCTGCACTCTCTTACACCAACGTGCCTTGTGGCAGTCATCACGAATGGTGGCAAAGCTCCATTAAGGAGGAACAGCCAGTAACTGACGTGTGCCTTTCTTGCATTCTTTGGCTGTTCGCTTGATTTGCATTTGCTTCTTATTGCATTAGCGTTCCCCTCGCTTTAGTCTTCTATCTTCACTGTTTTGTTCATCTACAGTTCCTTCTCAAGAGGAGGGTAAGACACCGTTGATAGTGCAGTTCGTCCCCGTTTACCGTGTGCTGCTGAACGCTGAGTCCTTGTCTTGTTTGTCCTTAATCCAGAGACTAGTGAGCTTGGTTAGCTGCGAACTTATTTGAATAGACCGTTCAATCAGTGAGCACCTTCCATTTTTGGCGCCACTGTGTTTTGTTTTCGTGGGACCTCGCAGGCCCCCCGAAGGTTCCATTAAAACACGCTGCTAGCTAGAAGGGGCGGCTTCGTAACTGCCTCGATCTTCGACATATCCTCATACCTCAACGCTTATTTTGGCTATTTGACAGTGGTAATAAATGGACATCGTGTGCATAGCTTGGTACCTGGGTAACGTCTTTCTTTCTTTTTTATTCTCACTCTTACTTCGTGGGCCATAACCCTTTCGATGCTGATTGCGTTTCCGAATTCACGAGTGTACCCTCTAACCGCTGATGAATAGTATATAGTTAACAGAAGGCTCGGGGGAGCAGTCGCAGCCGTTGAGTTAGCATGCCCGAACTTTATAAACATCGGTGATAAAGAAACCTCTGTTATCGGTAATGTTTAACGACCGCCATTTGCCGATTCGAATAATAAAAAAAAGCAAACACTGCACTTTTGTTAATATGGATTACCAGCGGAGCTGTGCCGCTAATTTCCACCTCGCACATCGCTCATATGGGGGAAAAGGTACTCCTCGGTACCTTTTCCCCACAGTGCTCGTTTGTCCTGCACTCTGCAACGTGCGGCCGCTGTATCGCTCGGTCCAGATGGGCGACTCTCCTGTTTCCTCTCCAGCCGTCATTTGTCGTGCCTACGCTGCTCCTTGTGTGTTTGCACAAAACTCACTCGTCCCACACTCGTCTCGCACACTGGTCCCACACTCGCCACGCACAACCGCGTCGAAGCAACACCTATAGGCTCGACTGGCAGTTCGTGTTTCTTTTATTTGTTTTTTTTTTCATCACAAAGTTCTTTTTTTTTCTCACGCAACCTAGCGTCTGAACCTGCAGTTTCTCCTCATCCTCTTCATTTCTCGGTGCACTCGTCGCTCACTAGCGAAAGAGAGAGACAGAGTAATGCGCCTCTACACATGATCAGGTGCGTAGCACATTTTTTTTTTCTTTAGCTTTTTACGCCACTCAATAGAAGGCGTCAGGGCTTCAACTAAATACCCCGTTTATTGTCTGCGCTACCCTGCGAGCGCCACAATGTCAAGGAGGCGTGTTATAAGCAGGTCCGCCATAAGAATGCAGAAAAATGCACTAGGAACTACTTATGTTCAGAACGAACCCGAACATTGCTCAACGTGGTTGTGTATCTGATGCGCTTACTCTACGTCCCGGCCTCGTAGCGTGCTGTCTTTTGGATGCAACACGGGCTGCAGCGTTACCACTAAGCTCACATATGATCGCCGACGACGCTGCTACTACATCTGAGTCGTCGCTCACACTGATGGAGGTTTTTTTTTTTTTTTTTGACGTTCACGCCGGTTGCATCGCGGGGTATACGCGATTGACGTGATGAAAGAAATGCACTGGACATCATGGTAAACGTTGGTCTTAGTTTAAAAATTGACGCAATAGGGCGATATAAGCTTAATTAGTTTGAAGCTAAAGTTCATCAGCTCGGCGCTAAGAGCCAACTTGTCTTTTATACTATTTTTCTTGTCTCTTTCTGGTAATTTACATCTACCTTTTTATGAGTTGTACAGCGGCTATAAATAATCGTGATGGTCGTCCAAATTCAGGGCGTGATTCAACTCCATCGGAGTCCACGGTGGATTTCACAAAGCCTTCTTCAGTCTAGAGTGTCAAGGACACTGAACGGAAAGAAAAAACAAGCCGTTATCTATCTGTATGAGACGGTAAGTGTTGTCACGTGGTCGTGACGGTGATGGACGTAAAACACGGGCTGGTAACAATCAAACTCCTTTAGTGGACGAACGTCTGCCCAGCAAATAAAAACCACACTCACTTCATAACAAGGGCGGCGAACGTGATCGTCGGTAGTCGATGACAAGAACCGAGCAGCCGTCAGACACGCCCGCTTTTATCTAAGCGACACGGTGCATTCTGGTATTATCACTGATCTTCGCATGTAATCTGGACGGAAGCCAAACATGCGGGTCGGACATGCAAACTTTGTACAATAGTCAGCGCCATTCGAGAAACAAGAATCATGCAAATAAGGCGCGCTATTGCGCCGAGAGATAACGCGCGTCACAAGTAAGCGATAAAGGTGATCCCCGCGAAACGAATGAAAACAGGTGCGCGCATCAGTTTTGTACAATACCAAACACGAAAGCCGCAGAGGAAGCACGGCAGAGCAAGACCAATATGCAAGTCTATGCATATATAAACTGAGCTCACATATGATCCACGCATGATGTGAACTAAATGCAAAGCCTATAATGATCCAATAGTGGTTTTCGTTACAAGAACTCGGCTTTAACTTTTTCCCTTTTGAACGCCAGCGAACGGTCGGCTTGCGAACTGCATTAGTACAGTACTAACGCTATGAAACAACGGTAACCGTAAACGAGATTTTGATTATCCCTTGAGCCTGAAATCGAAAACGCATTCGTGGCGTACATTTATTGCCTTGCGCAAGGCTACAAATGTTCTTTTAATTGAGCCAGGATCTTCTTCATTATACCGTGGTACCTCACCTCGAAAAGCTCTAAGCTTTACTTCTGCCGCTTTTCTTCTTCTGAATGTATCGTTTGCGTTACGAAACTGTAACACTGCGCTGCTCTAATTTCAGTCAAAGCGGAGTGGAGGAATCGCTGGGTTATATAGTAATGGCGCCCTCACGAACAGCATTTGTTAATAAATAAAGCTTACTCGGGCACTGTATGGTTGCGAAAGCCGTGCCGTATACTGTTTATCGCAGTCTTGAAGTACATATATTTTTTTCTGCTCGTAGCACACATTTCCGTTCGCTCCGTCTAATCTTTTATGGCTCCGCTGACGAAGACGATTTTTTACTTTCTCTGCCTCTCCCGGCTCTTAATAAAGCGCTGTATTTGCTCTTTCACTTTCACTATCCGCCGAACAGTTAGCTTGTGCCACCATCGTACTCCCTGCTGCACACAGACCCGAGCCCTCCTTTCTTCCCGGGTATTTTTTTTCTTGTTTTTCTCAAAGCTTACCGCTTGCGCCGGAGAAAGAGACAAAAAATACTAAAGAACAGTATCCGAAAAGGAGCGCCGAATCGAGGACAACCATAAAACTCGTCGCCGAGGAATACTCTCCTAAAAGAGAGATACAACAGAAAAACAATGGCGGAGCAGCGAAGGTCAGAGAGGCCGACGAGAGCCGGAGACAGATCGAAAAGCTTCAATGGCGGAAACGCTCGCCATCCATTTCAGCGATTGAAACTCGTCGACAGTGGTCCCGCTCCCGGGCTCGTAGACTGCACTCCGCACGTCGTACGCCCGCCGCCCTGCTCCTCTCCTCGCGGATTCGCTGCATCTGGTTCCGAGTGTATCTGCGCTCGCTTATATAATACTGCCTTTGTCTATGAAAGCTAAAAGCTCTATTCAGAGGATAACTAACTTCTTGTTTTTGAACAGCAACTCGGCGAGGTGGAGTGGGATGACGAGTGCTGTATAGAGGATAAGGACGTCGAACTGAAAGAGACTTTAAGAAAGGAACCATCAGCTCGAAAATTATAAAAGAAAATGTGGATGTGGAATAAACTCGAACAATGCTATCCGAAGCTACTAAGCGAGCAAGCAAGGAAAAAAAAAAGGCTTTTCGCATTCAATTATCGTACAACTACCTTAGAAGGCTCGTTTTGGTTTTACTGCGATCGCAGTTGTGAAGGCACCGTAATCCAATTCTAAGTGGTTTGACTACTGTTATTTTTAAATCCATAAGATTTCTGGGCTAAGCTTTCAATCCTATTGGCAACCAGGTAACCGTCCTTACTTTTGTAATTGGCCCAACTGAGCATTCTTCAACTGCCGTTGTTTTACTGCCCTGAAAGTTCTTTCACAGTCATTTACCTCACTTCGCACCATCATACAATTCTAATTTGCGTATATATCAATTGTTCCGACGAATTGATGAAGAATGGAGGAGCTATCACTTCTTAGCTCAATATACTTTTGCTTAATGTTTGAATTTTGCTTACTCTCGTCACTGAAGGCTGGAAATGGCGTGACAATAGCTAGCGTTGCGCATTCGTACCTTTGGTATATTGTTTCCGTTATCAGCACGAGGACACTGCTCCACTGGTTCTCATTAAAGTGTGGCTGTGTACTCTGCAGGTTTAACTATATATCTATTACGTGAAGTTTGTGAACACTTCTAGGCTAGCTGAATAACTGTTGTGCGTTATCTTCTGGGACGTGAGCTGGTTCGAGGAGGAAAGTATCGTTGATTCTGGCACTCTGTCATCATGAAATTTCCAGTTTTCCTTTCGACGACTGTCTCGCCAATAGAAGCTTGACACTTATTTATCTGCACATTTCATGTCATTATTTTGTGTCACATATAAAGGTATGGGACAGGCTGTCTACTTGCGTGCCATTATCAGAGTACAGTAGCGTTAATATGTCCTCCCTGATAACGTACCAGAAGGAAGCCATTACTTCACGTCGCAGCACTGACATATTCAGCGCGAGCTAAGCTCACGTGTTTGAACTAGTAGTCACGCATACTTTTTGCCTAGGAAGAAGCTTAATTTCTTTTCTTAGAAATCCGTGTCCGTTACCTAGCACTTTCGAGCTACAGCAGGATGGACGGACATCTTTTCGCTCAAAAATCCTAAAGGAACAAGGATGTAATGCCTTTTTAGTGCCTTCTTAAGCTAACACTGACACAAAAACATAAAAAAATAAAGGTGTGCTTGTTAGGGAACAGCGTGCTGCTCTCGCAATTATTCATCAGGAATTTACTTTCTGAAGGGTGCTTCCACCTAGATAAACGAATATAAAAGAACGTGATGACTTCAGCTGAATTTAACCCAAAGAGCCAAAAGCGCGAAAGCGTTTGAAGTGACGACAAATATATGAAGGGATTATGATTTACTGAAGCAAGCACAAAGAACATTTTCGAGGCTGCTGATTAATCTGAGACATTATATAGTCCTCTGCCATCGCCAACTAATGTATTTGTTCCACTGGCGAATGCGTGTCGTTTACTTTGATAATAAAGACGCACAGCACGGCCTTGCTTTTGTAGATGTAGATGTGAACCAATTCGGATGGCGCACACACACTCTGGTAGATTGCCCAAGAGCGAAGAAGATAGAAAAAGGATCATATACACTACAAACGCTAAATAATGTTGTTTTTCGTAATTTTCTCTTAGTTCATGGTTCCTTTTCTTCGCAACTTGCTCATAAACTACATGCTCATATGTCTACATGTATAACTAGTCATGCTCCTATAATGACGTGTTATATGAGCATTACCATCTTGTAAATTTTACATTTGTCTATTAGCGCTTTCCTTCTAGTTTCTTTTTGTCGGCAGTTCCTATCTCGATACGCGTGAATTAATCGATCTGTGATAGTCTTTGCCCGTGCACTTTGCAATTAAGTTATTAAGTTTTGTTTTGCTTTAATCTTTCTTCTTATGCTTTCCGCTTCAGGACATTTCACGGTCTTGCTTCTTGTTGCGCTTATGTGCAGATACGTGAAGTAGCTTTAATATACAGATAGAACAAGGTTAGCAGGACATACCTGTATTCATAGCGGATATTTTTTTATTTTTTTTGCAAGCAATTTAGATCTGGGCCGCGCCTGATGCTGTACAGCATGCGTTGTGATGTGTGACTAATGAATTTGGCATGATGAGATTAGTGATGTTATTGTGAATGTGACTAACACGCTCAAAACTTCACTGAATGCAGAAATTTTGTTAGACGCAACAGTTGCTAATCTGTGCCATAGCCATTAAAAAAAATTCACAGCGCATCCACGGAGTGAATGATGATGAGTGGGCGAAGCTCCGGAGGTTCATCGTAGATCGTGCCGAGTTCCGGATTAATTTAGTTATATATATATATATATATATATATATATATATATATATGGGTGGCCGGTGAGCGCTCTCCAGCGCGAGCAGTCGGTATTTCTCAATCAAAAACTCGCTAGAAGACGCTGCCTGCGTCAAGCTTGTCCTCTCGCGGGTGAGGGCGCGTTCTCCTTCTTTGCGAGCTGGTAGCGCGTTCATCGAAGAAAGAGCGTTTCCATAGTCAACGCGCGCCTTTCGCTCTCTCTGTCTCTCTCTCTCACAAGACAGCAGATGAAGAGTGAGAGAGCTCGCGCGCCGGGATGCACGCGCCGAGGGCGCGCCACCCACACGCGCCCTCCTAGTAGCGCGTTCCTAGTAGGTAACGCGCTACTACATCGGACGGACAGACCCAAACCTTAAGGAGCTTCGCCCCTAAAAGGGGTCGCGAGCGCTCGCGTAGTCAGTCGTTACCCTGAGGTGCTTGTACTGATTTTTAACCCATGCGCGTGAGTGAAGTGGTGACGTGAGTTGATGAGTGCATGAGTGAGTGAGTGAGTGAGTGAGTGAGTGAGTGAGTGAGTGAGTGAGTGAGTGAGTGAGTGAACTAGCTAGCTAGCATAGATCTCTTGTACTGCATAAGTTTTACTGAAGTATTCAAATCCCCGTGTCATCGCTTAACTAAATGTCAGACTCGCGTGATATTAAAGCGCGCGATCTCTCGAGAGTACGGGGCCTGCTCATATTGAAGTTTTCCGATGAAAAGGGCAATAAAAATGATGAAATGAATGCATGAGGTTACTGATGTAAAAAGAAGAAATATAAAATATTGTCACACATCCGGTGCTCATCACATTATTCATCAGCACCATACGATTCAGGGATTGAACTATTTCGTGATAGCAACAGTATTAATCCTGCCTACATTCCCTTTAACGTGAGTAGTTGTTTCCTTAAATCGCGTAAAAACTGTTTCCACAAGAAACGCTGCTGGAATTTTGAGTAGCTTGACTTTTGGCGTACAGAACTGCCCATTTCAAGAGCTGACAAGGCACGGTTCGACACCCTTCTCTCGCAATTTGGGGAAAAGAAATGTAAATGTTGGTAAAAGCTCCGCAAGCTACAAATTCAGCCAAATAAAGCAAACCTTAAGACAGTAACATTCTGCTGTTGATTGGAGACGCCAGAAAAATTCTGTGCGCAGTTCAACAACAGCCGGATAGGCCGCAGCTGGCCACCAAAGCATGATTTAATGAGACCTGAAAGAAAAATGGCAATTGCGAAGGGTACGTTCAATAAGGGGAGCGAAGTGGACCGAGAAGTTGGGTTGGCCTAGTAATTTTATCTACTTTCATAAGGTAAATCTTACAATCCACAAGTAATTATCTGCATAGAATTTTATTTATGATCGTGTATCTGCAAGAAGGTATGACGAACAGCACCTTTTTTTCTTCTTCTTATATGGTTCTAGTAATATACCTTAAATAGAACGACAATTGGTGATAGTCCAAGCGGGACGTAAATAAAATAAGGCCGCTCATCCTCAACGTAGTTAGAGTGCATTCTGAAGGTAACAGGGAAACGTCTAAATGAACATGAAGGAACACCACACGGAATTATTTTTCTCGTATAAATAAACGAACCTTTCACAATACCAGAAAGCACAACTCTTGCAACGAGAAGTCGCTTTGTGAGTTTTCTCGCTCGCAAAGAAAAAAGGGGTAGGTGATAAGTGGACCATAAAATATTATGCTCCAACTAGCTGTGACGTCATATAGTTTGACGGCACCTAATAAGGCCTGGCGCCTTTACTGTGGCTGGCCGGGACTGACATGCGGGTGAGACACTGCCACCTCCACGGTGGGACCCAACGTGGGGCCTCAGCGTGGTTTCGGGATGGCCAGTTTCGTGGAGATTCGTGTAGAAGCCGCGCGTTCGCCCGCTTCATGACTGCATATGTCCCAGTCACGGTGGTCGGATAAAACATACATCGAGAGCTTGGCGTGAGGGTACGATTTAAACGCTCAGCGAGCCCATTTGTCAACGGGTGGTAGAGGTGGGTGGTTAAATTTGCTGCCTTGAGGAGGTGTGCAAGAGGTCGTCGATCACTAGGGACAATAATGCACGGCTGCAATCTGTAAGCATTGGCGAGTGGCGCCGTCGCAACGTCGTGCAGTTATGAAGTCAGCGACGTCAGTAGCAGTGCTGGTCGGAAGCGGTCGCGTGGTCTACAGCTACGGCAACCATTTGTTGCCGGATTTGGACCGGGAATAGGACTGAGGAGGTCCATACCGACATGGCACGAATGTTCGGTCGGAACGGTCGAAGCAGTCCAGCGGGGAGTGTGGCAGGTCACTTCCGACGTTGTCATTTTTGGCAGGAGGATGTGGCGTCAGACAGACCGGTCGAGACCGCGCCAGAAGAAACCGGCGCCTGACATGGCCGTACGTGCGGGATACGCCAGGTGGCCAGCACTTGTTCGTCGTGAAGCTCATGGAGGACCCCTGAGCACAGATGTTTAGGCACAACGAGAACAAGCTTAGGGAAATCGGGCTGGATATTACGGTGGTAAACTGTGCCACCCAAAAGGACGAGCATGCGCAGTGAGGCATCGTTTGGTGAAATTTCAGGGCTACCAATGAGCGAGCGTAAGGAAGCGTCACGACGTTATTCTTCACCGATCTACGGAGGTATAGAGATGACGCTGGGGCTAAGCTCATATCTGATCCCCATAACGCATGGCGTTAGTGAGTGAGTGAGTGAGTGAGTGAGTGAGTGAGTGAGTGAGTGAGTGAGTGAGTGAGTGAGTGAGTGAGTGAGTGAGTGATTGTTGTTTTGTGTGGTTTAACGTCCCAAAACCAGTTCTGATTATGAGAGACGCCGTAGTGGAGGGCTCCGGAAATTTCGACCACCTGGGGTTCTTTAACGTGCCTGACATCGCACGCACACGGGCCTCAACATTTCGCCTCCTCGAAATGCAGCCGCCGCGGCCGGATTCGATCCCGCGACCCTCGGATCAGCAGCCGAGTACCTTAGCCACTAGACCACCGTGGCGGGGCAAGTGAGTGAGTGAGTGAGTGAGTGAGTGAGTGAGTGAGTGAGTGAGTGAGTGAGTGAGCGAACTAGCTAGCTAGCATAGATCTCTTGTACTGCATAAGTTTTACTGAAGTATTCAAATCCCCGTGTCATCGCTTAACTAAATCTCAGACTCGCGTGATATTAAAGCGCGCGATCTCTCGAGAGTACGGGGCCTGCTCATATTGAAGTTTTCCGATGAAAAGGGCAATAAAAATGATGAAATGAATGCATGAGGTACTGACGTTAAAAGAAGAAATATAAAATATTGTCACACATCCGGTGCTCATCACATTATTCATCAGCACCATACGATTCAGGGATTGAACTATTTCGTGATAGCAACAGTATTAATCCTGCCTACATTCCCTTTAACGTGAGTAGTTGTTTCCTTAAATCGCGTAAAAACTGTTTCCACAAGAAACGCTGCTGGAATTTTGAGTAGCTTGACTTTTGGCGTACAGAACTGCCCATTTCAAGAGCTGACAAGGCACGGTTCGACACCCTTCTCTCGCAATTTGGGGAAAAGAAATGTAAATGTTGGTAAAAGCTCCGCAAGCTACAAATTCAGTCAAATAAAGCCAAGCTTAAGACAGTAACATTCTGCTGTCGATTGAAGACGCCAGAAAAATTCTGTGCGCAGTTCAACAACAGCCGGATAGGCCGCAGCTGGCCACCAAAGCATGATTTAATGAGACCTGAAAGAAAAATGGCAATTGCGAAGGGTACGTTCAATAAGGGGAACGAAGTGGACCGAGAAGTTGGGTTGGCCTAGTAATTTTATCTACTTTCATAAGGTAAATCTTACAATCCACAAGTAATTATCTGCACAGAATTTTATTTATGATCGTGTATCTGCAAGAAGGTATGACGAACAGCACCTTTTTTTCTTCTTCTTATATGGTTCTAGTAATATACCTTCAAAGGGAACGACATTTGGTGATGGTGCAAGTGGAAGATAAATAAAGTAAGGCCGCTCATCCTCAACGCAGTTAGAGTGCGTTCTGAAGGTAACAAGGAAACGTCTAAATGAACATGAAGGAACACCATATGGAATTATTTTTCTCGTATAAATAGACGAACCCTTCACAATACCAGAAAGCACAACTCTTGCAACGAGAAGTCGCTTTGTGAGTTTTCTCACTCGCAAAGAAAAAAAGGGGTAGGTGATAACTGGACCATAAAGTCTTATGCTCCAACTAGCTGTGACGTCATATAGTTTGACGGCACCTAATAAGGCATGGCGCCTTTAATGTGGCTGGCCGGGACTGACTGCGGGCGAGACACGGCCACCTCCCACGGTGGGACCCAACGTGGGGCCTCAGCTGGGTTTCGGGCAGTCTTGGGCAGTAATTAGTTACTAGTAACGCGTTACCGGTAACTAGTTACTTTTTTCAGTAACTTATAACTGTAACTAGTTACATTTAATTTAGAGGAACTTGTAACTGTAACACTGGTACTTTTTACACGGTAACTGTAACTGTAAATACCGTTACAGTTACTTCCTTTAAAAAATATCCAGCAGCAAGAGTTCTTAAAAGCAGGGCTCGGCAGTATCACGATACAAGATTATCACGATGTTTCTCTTCATTATTTATGACTATGTGTAGCTCTGTATCTAGATAAATTTGCAAAATGTATTTGTATCTCACTAGAGGAATACTTTTACGATGTATCGTTTGTATCGCGATGCTGTGCAGGACACGGAAATCTTGTGGCCTTTATTTCTTTTTTTTTTTGTAAGTGTGCCTGACGTTCCTCCAGGGCGGAAATGACTTTTTTTTCTACGAAGGCAAGCAAAGCACCGCTCGCTCGGCGACAGAAAAGGGCGGGGAAGGCTTCTTCCTCCCGCCCCCATGCACAAACAGGTGCGCGACACCGCAGTATGGTCGGCCTAACTGACGAAAGTCACTGTTGGTCGAAGGCCAGTGCAGCATCCTTAAGTTGTTTGCGTGGCCAGCCATTTTAGGGGCGAAGCTCCTCTTAGCCTAACCTTGTCCCGCGTCAGGCGTTAGGCGTAACCCGCGTGCCGGGAGGCACGCGCTCGCCCTCGGCGCGTGCCTCCCTGCGCGTGCCTCTCTCTCTCCCGGCGCGTGCCTCTGCTATCTTGTGAGAGAGAGAGACAGAGAGAGAGCGAAAGGCGCGCGTTGGCTATGGAAACGCTCTTTCTTAGATGAACGCCCTACCAGCTCTCAAAGAAGGAGAACGCGCCCTCACCCGCGAGAGACAACGTTGGCGCAGGCAGCGTCTCCTAGCGAGTTTCTTCATTGGGAAATACCGACTGCTCGTGTTGGAGAAGCGTTCGCCGGCAACCCATATATATATATATATATATATATATATATATATATATATATATATATATATATATATATATATATATATATATATATATATAGGCACTGGATCTTGACTTGCAATGAAGTGCCGGTGGGAGATTTCACTTGTGCATAGTTGAACCATGAGGATTCGTAGCGTGCGCGTTAACTAAATTAATCCGGAACTCGGCACGATCTACGATGAACCTCCCGAGCTTCGCCCACTCATCATCATTCACTCCGTGGATGTGCTGTAATTTTTTTTCATGACCACCCGCGCGGAAACCACCTAGAAACAGACGCTTTCCAATGCCTCGCACACGTTCAGTTATCAGAGCGGCGGTACTCCCAAAAAGCACTTACCGTAGCAAAATGCCGGCAGTGATGGCGCGAAGGGGCCTATCCTCCTTGTCGCGTCTCAGGTAGAGCTCCCATTTCATTTACGAGCATGCAGCAGCGCTTCATGGCATCCGGCTGTCCCAACGTACTAAATGCGAAGCATTTCTTAGCAAACTTCGGCGACTTTGAACATATCTATCTCTCTAGCCGCCTATGACTTTGTGCTCTCCTGGCCGTTTCGTTAATGAGATGTATATGAAAATTGGTATGCAACAACATGACTGCATGACGAACATAAATGACACTTCCTAACACAAAAATCATGACATGCATGTCATACGCGGCATGATTTACGTGCCACGGTCTTGGTGCTCTTGCGGCCATTTCGTTAACTTGATAAAAACCAACATTGGTATGGCGAGACAACAACGTATGATGACCATGGGTGACACGTTCTAAGAACATCAAAATCGTGACATGCATGTCATGAGCGGCATGATTTACATGTCACGCCCGCGTTTCTTTAATGGGTGTATACCAACATTGCTGTGGCACAACTCGACTGCATGACGAACGTAAATGACAGGTAATAACATTAGAATCATGACATGCGTGTCATGAGCGCCATGGTTTACATGTCACAGTCTTGGTGCTCTTGCGGCCGTTTCGTTAACTTCATATGTACCCAAAATTGGTATAGCGAGACAACAATGCAGATCCATTTTACGTTCCTGATGCATGCTTCGCATTTCCTTGATTCGCACTGCACGTGGTACATGCCATTTATATTTGTAAATAGATTCCCGATAATAAATAAAAGAAGTTCTTGCAGAAAATGAGGCATACGCAACGATTGCTGGTGTTGGGCTTTTGAGTGAGCCCATTCAATTCCCTTTATCTGGCGCTTTGCTACGAGCAACTTCAACTAACCGCACGCCTTCATATGTTTCCGTTGAAAGAACTACATAATTTCGTTTGCGGTGTAATAATCTTTTACAGTAACGGAAAAGTAACGACGTTACTTTTTATTAATTAATT
Source organism: Hyalomma asiaticum (assembly GCA_013339685.2). Lineage (NCBI taxonomy): Eukaryota > Metazoa > Arthropoda > Arachnida > Ixodida > Ixodidae > Hyalomma > Hyalomma asiaticum. Next base: position 96,633,665 of record CM023482.1, read on the forward strand.
AATTAATTAATTAATTAATTATTACTGCAACCCTAACATAGGGTTTTAGCAGGGTGGATACACATTTGCTAAGTTTACAAATCGGCAACAAGTAAATATAAAACAGGTAAGGTATGTACACAAAAAGACAATGGTTTGCAATGAACAGGCATGAGGGCATATAAAGAAATCAGCGCTACATTCAAGTTGATCACGAGTGGGGAATCGCTACAGTGATTCAGACACTCACTGCTAGAGCTGCGCAGCAAAAAGATTCAAGGAAGACTGGGAAACAACTTCATTACTAAGGTTATTCCATTCTGTGATTGTCACAGAATGGAATAACCTTAGTAACTGTAACTGTCACTGTAACCTTAGTAACACTAGCTGTGACGTCATATAGTTTGACGGCACCTAATAAGGCGTGGCGCCTTTACTGTGGCTGGCCGGGACTGACTGCGGGTGAGACACGGCCACCTCCCACGGTGGGACCCAACGTGGGGCCTCAGCTGGGTTTCGGGATGGACCAGTTTCGTGGGAGATTCGTGGTAGAAGCCGCGCGTCGCCCGCTTCATGACTGCATATGTCCCAGTCACGGTGGTCGGATAAAACATACATCGAGAGCTTGGGCGTGAGGGTACGATTTAAACGCTCAGCGAGCCCATTTGTCAACGGGTGGTAGGAGGTGGTTAACTTGTGCTGCCTTGAGGAGGTGTGCAAGAGGTCGTCGATCACTAGGGACAATAATGCACGGCCGCAATCTGTAAGCATTTGGCGAGGGGCGCCGTCGCAACGTCGTGCAGTTATGAAGTCAGCGACGTCAGTAGCAGTGCTGGTCGGAAGCGGTCGCGTGGTCTACAGCTACGGCAACCCATTTGTTGCCGGATTTTGGACCCGGGAATAGGACTGAGGAGGTCCATACCGACATGGCACGAATGTTCGGTCGGAACGGTCGAAGCAGTCCAGCGGGGAGTGTGGCAGGTCACTTCCGACGTTGTCATTTTTGGCAGGAGGATGTGGCGTCAGACAGACCGGTCGAGACCGCGCCAGAAGAACCGGCGCCTGACACGGCCGTACGTGCGGGATACGCCAAGGTGGCCAGCACTTGGTTCGTCGTGAAGCTCATGGAGGACCCCTGAGCACAGATGTTTAGGCACAACGAGAACAAGCTTAGGGAAATCGGGCTGGATATTACGGTGGTCAACTGTGCCACCCAAAAGGACGAGCATGCGCAGTGAGGCATCGTTTGGTGAAATTTCAGGGCTACCAATGAGCGAGCGTAAGGAAGCGTCACGACGTTATTCTTCACCGATCTACGGAGGTATAGAGATGACGCTGGGGCTAAGCTCAATATCTGATCCCCATAACGCATGGCGTTATGAGGTGCTGCGAAGCGCAGGATGGCTCTTAACAACAAGGTCGAACATATTAAATGAAGCTTGAAATGACCTGGAAAGATCCAACGATTACTTTTGTGCATGCGTAAAAGTGAAAACTGCGAGATTTCGATGGCGTGAACCCATTCCCGCAGCGGAGATATCGCACATAGCGCGGTCCGTACGAGCGAGAATTCCTACCCGCTGTGCGCCTCCAATTACGCTAGTTCTACATCTTTTTCTTTTTTCGCTTCGTGAAACCCGAATTAGGCAATACCACCGGGCGCCCGCGATAGTTAAACGAGTTATTCTCTCCCCGGCACTGTTTGCGTTCACGGCGATGGCTCGGGCATAGTTTCCCAGTCGTCCGAGCCAACCACTACTACTAATATAATTGCGGCTGCTCCCTCCTTTCCAAGAAAGCAAAAGACTCTCGTAGCGCTCTTGCTCAAGAGGACGGATAAAAAGAAACAATAGCCAAGGCAAGCCGGTGAGCATAGCCAGTGAGTCAAATTGGGAAGAATAAGATCCCTGAGCTTGAGGGGCGCAAATATCTCGCAGACGACCGCGTAAACAGTGCTCTGCAGAAGAGAGAGAGAGAGAGCCAATCCTTTCTGCAAAGCACTTGCAGCTAACAAACACGGCTAGGCGGCATGGTCGCTATGCCGTCTGTTTCCTCTCCTCTTCCTCCTTCTGAGTATCGTTCCTCATCCTTAGCTTCGCCGTTATTGTTATTTTTGTTTCGCTTACTACCTCGGCTCAAGGCGTATCGCATCGTCGCTACTCGACCGCAGGATGTGCCGTTCTTCCCTTGCGTCCCACTGTGCGGCAGCGAATGTTCGGAATGCCGCGCGAAATTCTTGTCGCCTCCGGCGGAGGCCCACTACAGTCTCTACTTCTCGTTGCGTGTTTCTTATCTTTCCCTCGTTCTTTCCTTTTTTCCGCTGCGTGCGCGAGAAGCACTCGGGCGACCCAGAGCACCCGCGATGCCATGTCTCTACCCGGTCCCCCGGCGGCGTATGAGCGTAGTAGCACCATCGCCGCGGGCTCAGAGAAGTTGCAGCCAAGTTGCCAACAGTGCGGGCACGCGCTACTTATGTACAACAGCGAGATGACCGGGTGGGAAGCGTGTTTTCCGCGGAGAAGAGTGGCGCTCATTTGGAGGAGCCTGGAATTGCGCGGCGTCGAGACACGAGTCGAGGAAGCGAATAATTTTGTCTCGCATTTTTTTCCCCTTCTTCGTACCTCTTCGAATCCGCTTCTTACAGCTCGACTCAGCCGTACCGTGGTGTTCGGGAATATGCACTCTCGCGAGTCTCTTTCTTTCGGTGGTCCTGCTTTTGACTGCCAGTGCTCACTGTGTTGCCTTGCCGAGCGCGATGCTTGCGTCTTGGGTGTCATTTGTACGCGTTTGCGGATTGTTTGTTTGTTGTTTCTTTCTTCGCTATGGAATGCAGCTTTTACATCGGAATACACGAGAGACACGAGAGCCACGGTGACGACGAGTTGCTTGCATCTCTTTCACGCTTGGCGTCCTGGCGATCGATGCGGGTGCTTTGTGGAAAGGTTATTCGGCACTACCATTGGAGGATGCCAGACCGCGAATAAAGTATTCACTTCATTACTTCAAGGGCGGGCTTGCTTGGCTGGAGCACGTCTTCGACGAATAGTATCTACTGTAAATCCCCGTTGCTTTTTCGTTCTTGTGCTTCTAACTGTGCAGTGCTCGAAGCCGCCTCGCATCCCGTGTGCATTCATATCCTTCTTCTTCTGGGCGTCGATCCTAAAGCCTAGAGAAATAATGTGAATGCGTGCGTAAGAGGCTTCACTCTCGCCGAAAGATAGGTTAAAAAAAAAAGACGCATGTTTTACATCTTCATCGCTGATTTCAGTGCTAGTGCTCAATGTATGCAACTGGGACATACCGGGAGCTGACACAAAATGCTAGCGAACCTCAGCTGCGTCTGTCCGCGCGATAGTGTCTAGAAGCAAGTGTTAAGTGCAATATACTGGATTTAATAGGCAACTTTCTATAGCTACGAGAAACACTTCCAGACGTGAATGCTCGTGAAGGATATGTCTGCAGACAGACAGACAAAAGAACTTTATTTTAGACAAAAGAACTTTATTTTTAGACAGAAGAACTTTATCTAGGATATGTCTGCATTCCGCAAACTTATGAGGTCAGCGGGTGTTCGTGGCAAGTTGCGTATTGCTTCTTCAACGTTTTTACCTAATAGATCTCCTCTACTCAGAAAGAAGCTCCTTATCCATAGACTAGTAACATCAAACGCGTGCCTGAGACAAGTAAAAATTACACCATCTCTGCGTTACAACTCGCCTGTTAGGTGCGTCATTTAAACTTCAGTTCAAGCTGCTTTTCGCTTACTTGTTGCGAATCTTTATTTGCTCCTCAAGAAATTCTAATAATTTACCTGGAAGCAATCAAGTGTCTTTCAATTAAGTTTAAGTTGCCTAGTAAAGGTTGTACTTGTGGGGAACAAGTTTGTTCCATTATATGACGGTGTTTCTGGAGAGAGAGGTTGAGGTAAAGACCATTTCCCTTATGCTATTGAGAAAGTATAAAAACAGCGCTCAGGAGTTTCATACTGGAATACCAAGTAATTAGTAAATGAGGACAATTTCGAAGCTTCTACGCTCGAAAATTTCACTAGCGTCCACCTTTTACACTGCCTCTTTCAACTAAGAATTCTCCCCTTCTCATGTATTTTTCTCACTTCTTGTGTATCTACATGGATAGATAATTCTAATAAAGCTGGTGTTACGTCATGTTTAACCAAAACATGCGGCGGCTCACTTATACCCAGATCATCCGTGGTGTGGAACCTCCTTACCTGATTTGGTGTCTCCATCGCTGATCATTTATTGTTGCTCTTTGCCCTAGCTAACATTGTATAACGCACTAAAACCATCCTACCCGTTCTTTTTGTACGTAACACTTATAGCTAACATTGTATGAGGAATGAATGTCATGTTTCACTCCCCTCCATAATGCCTTCGGCCCAGAGGGTAATACGGAATAAATAAATAAATAAATAAATAAATAAATAAATAAATAAATAAATAAATTGGCGTTTCTGCATCAGTTATGAAAGCTAGGCGACGAAAAGTTAAACATTTTACAAGCATAAATAAGGCGTTAATACGTTCTCCAGTGTTTGTTCTTATAACAGTTGTTCAAAGCTCTCAGCCATCTTTTCTTACTTTATTTTTTGAATTTGTTGACTGAAGAGATCGTGCTGACTGTAAGGCTTTCTAACGCTAGTAATCGTAAGGTCCAATTCGAAATAATACAGGACGCAGCACGAAAAGGAAAGAAGACAGGAGATCGAAATATTCCACATTTGGCCGTAGAAAATAAGTGAGAATCAGCAGGTATTCGGCCCCTACATGCCTTAACGTGTGTTCTTGGAGAGGCATAACGAGACGCTTTTTCTCGGAGCGTAAACTAACCACTTGAAGACGCACATTAATTCATGTACACCGTCCTCACGGTCATTCAACCGATCGCCTCTTTGAGTCCATGTGCCACGATCACTCTACGCCACATTGGACAATAAACAGACCTTCCGGTATAACCAGAGCTGTAACTACAAGCAAACGAAAATATGTGTCTCCTATCCAGTTCCGTTTGATATGGCTGTGTACTACCCGTACGTCCATGGTTTCCACAAATTTCCACGCACCACTTTCACGCCTCTACGCTCTCGCCAAGAAAGCGTCGAATTTCTTCCGCTATTCACGTTACAGGAGCATCTCTGGCATCTAAGAAGACCGCGAAAAAAGAATGAAAAGAAAGAAATCGAGTGATGCAAAATCGCTGCGAACGAGACAAAAATGAAAGATACGGAGAACTAAAAAGAGGAAAGTCATGAAGAAAAAGAACTGAATGGCTTCGAGAAGGAAACGGAAACCGGAAGCGGATAGGGGCGCCGCTATAGCCAGGGTGAAATGGCCGGAAGTGCGGGATGAAATTCCGTGCCTCGGACTCGCGCGCTTCCGCTGGACAGGACGCAGCTTACCAGCGCGACAATGATGGCGCGTCCCTCGCCATCGCTCTGCAGCGAGGCCTCCTTTCTCCCACGCGCATCCCGCGCCTGCCGGCTCCAGAGGGTCTCGTATGCGCGTGTATGCGTTTCCTTCCTGTATATTTCCAAGCTCGTCGCCGGGCGTCGACCAGTGAGGCGCGAGGAAGCCGCCTTCAGGGCGGCCGGGGCTACGCTCCAAGCACGCGTCATATCCGGTGCCGAAGCCTAATGTCGGGTATTATGATCGCTTTCGGAACCGTGTACGCCTTCGCCGAATTTCTCGTTTACCGGCGCGCCTCGTTTACCTTCGTAGTTTCAGTTTTCACGGGGAGATGTTTTATTCGTATATTTCTTCGTTGCACTCCGTAAAAGGCGCGCCTTTATTTTTTACCTTGCATGAAGGTTGGTGTGTGGTGGCTACAGTTATTCGGTTGCCATCCGACGTATCTTTTCTTTAGGGGCGAAGCTCCTTAGGGTGTGGGTCGTTCCCTCCTCTGTAGTAGTAGTAGTATGTATGTAGCCACCTCGCTTCGCCGGGAGGCTCGCGCTCGCCCTAGGCGCGTGCCTCCCGGCGCGCGAGCTCTCTCACTCTTCCATCTGCTGTCTTGTGAGAGAGAGAGAGCGAAAGGCGCGCGTTGACTATGGAAACGCTCTTTCTTCGATGAACGCTCTACCAGCTCGCAAAGAAGGAGAACGCGCTCTGACCCTCGAGAGACAACGTTGGCGCAGGCAGCGTCTTCTAGCGAGTTTCTTGATTGAAAAATACCGACTGCTCGCGCTGGAGAACCGTTCACCGGCCACCCATATATATATATATATATATATATATATATATATATATATATATATATATAGGCACTCGATCTTGACTTGAAGTGCCGGTGGGAGATTTCACTTGTGCGTAGTTGAACCATAAGGATTCGTAGCGTGCGCGTTAACTAAATTAAACCGGAACTCGGCACGATCTACGATGAACCTCTGGAGCTTCGCCCACTCATGATCATTCACTCCGTGGATATGCTGTGTAGTTTTTTTTAAATTCTCTTTCGTGCTTCGATTTTGTTATTTAGTTTTCGAGGTGATAAGATTTTCATAGGTCTGCCCGTAGGGCTATCGGGGTACGATGTGGGTGAAAAGAATTTGTGATTGCCTGAGGATCTCGCTCTTTAATCCGTGAAGTTTAATATCTTCACCTAAGGCGAACGAAATTTTACTCCTAAAAAAAAAAAAAACAGGCAGAAGCGCCAATGTTAAAGAAATTGGGACAGCTACGCACTAGTGGTGCCAAGACTGAGGAAGCAGATGAGCGGGTGGCGTTGCCTCCCTCCTTTTCCCTCCTAGTCACCCTGACTTCCTTTTCCCACCCCCTTGTTGTACTCTACAAAGCTGTGCTGCGCTTTCTCGCTATCTTTATTCTTTTCTTTGTAGATTTCTGTTTTTGAGTTTTGGCGGGGACATGTTTTGAAGCCATATTACGCGATGATGCAAGTGGTAACTAGATTGTAACTTAGTTTGAGATTGCAGGGTACGGGATATGGCGTCATCTTACGTGATTTTGCTAGTAACGTCATGTTACGCGGCAACGGGAGCGGTAACTAGGCAAGGTTACGCGAGGCGCAGCTGTGCCAGGTGGTTGCTAGGCGACGCGAGGACGAAGCACAGCTGGGCCGAGTTTTCTGTACACAGGAAGCGTAGCAACGGAAAGCTGAACTGCTCCTCTGTTGAACAGATTCAAGGTATATGAAGCGTATCGAAGCTGGCACATCGTAAAGGTATGGTGGCAGCATGTAACGCTGCAGCCGTAACTACGATTGAAAGTGCGACGCGCAAGCATCTCAGATGGGAGCATCGGGATCGGTGCGTGGAGATTAAACTGTGCGTAGAGATTGAAGCGTGCGGAAGTTTAAATTGCACTGTTATTTATGGCGTCGTTGCTTTCAGCACGGTTCCGTTACGTGTGAATGGTTTTAACGTTGCAATTCATGGACGTCCGTGTATCTGAACATCGCTGCTATCGTTCACCGAGTTTGTAATAGCACGCTTGAAGCGACCACTTGCCTTCCTGGCTCTGAAACGACTGCGAATTCCACATCGCGAACTTCCTTTCGTTTAAGTATTTCGTCTTTTTATTTGTACTTCTCTAGCGTGTTGAGCATGCTGCTAAAAATTTAGGTATAGCATGTTTCAATAATTACACTTTAGTTTCACAGTTTTCCCACACTTATGGCAGTGAGAACTTGAAGCGTTGCGTGGTAGCGGAAGCGCTGTCGATGCATGTAATCAGCGTACTTAATTATAGATTGAGCAAGGGGTGCAGAATGTAATTCATTTGGAGGAGATTTGGAGTGGCGCCGACGTAAACTCAAAGCAATTGAAGGGGAAAGCAATGTCCAAGAACTACAGCAAAAATTGGTATGACCTAAGCCCTTACTTGTCATGCACGACGCACAAATGCACCGCGCTTTAACCGTCCTCTTTCGTACAGTTTATATTTCCGTGCGTCGTTACTCTACAACGTTTTTCTTTTTCTTCGGGGGTGAATGGTAATTGATGTTCATTTATAATCCTGATGGTTCAGTGTCCCCTTAATGTAAACTATGCATGCAATGGTAACGCATGCGACTGCTATAACACGTCTTCTTTCGTACAGTTAATATGTGTTTATTGTTTTACTTGGTAACGAATTTCGTATAACGCACGTTTAGGTCGGAGCTAACGGGACGTGCTGCGCTAATAGCAAGAGTACAGCACGCTGCTCATGCCGCTGAAATTACAGTGAACGAGCTGAGATCTGACTACAAACGCGCTATCCTACTAGTGCTACACAGCCAAATGACGTTGCAAATTGCGTGCATTTGAACAAATGGTAAACGACTCAGAGACTACATCGTGCTCTACTATGTAGTGCTGTCGCTTGCGTCAAATAAGAGGCGTAATATACACATGGGACTGCGTTTGATGTACACTTTACATTATACTACTTCCGCGTCGCCGCATTTGAACACACCCCAATAGAACCTGGGGTGGGCATAAACACCAGCAAAACGGTGGGCTTACATCTCGGTTGATGCAGTATATGTGTAGAGAAATGTATGTTGGGGTGTTAAACTGCTTCGCTAAAGATGTCCTTCTCTATACGACCATTACTTAACGCCAAAGAAAATAACTCGTATAAATGAGCTTTTTGCAACGTTTGCATGGACGCCTTGATGCGTTTGCGTCCAGTCTTCTCTAGAAACTTCCACAGCAGTACAGGTTCCCACCATAGGCAGCGTAATGCAACGCCACATGATGAACGTCTTCGCGTCTTCACTCTTGCCTGGCGGGAACGTGGTCGCTCTGGTGCAAAGCACTGTGCAGAACGTTATCCAGGCAGTGAAATGACCACTTAACAAAAACTTCGCCTTTCAGATTCAAACACTCCGGTTGCATCTGCACGTGTTCTTAACATAGTTTATTGTAAGTCGCTCCTCTCTAATTATTCAGCCCTGATTGCGAATAAAGCGAGTGATTGATTTGATAGCGAATGATTGACGTGTACGGGTGCCAATGCAATCATTTATTCAACGGGCAACAATTTTGCTACGTGCCATCCGAAACCTTTAGTGACTTGGCATCTATCCAGAAACGTTAGCTGCCATAGACAAGCAATATAAGCGACAGCAAGAACAACAATGACGACGGGAACAACGAGAAGGACAAAAACAACATCAACGAAAACGCGTCAACGTGAGCTGAAGTAAACGCGATATAAACTTCTTGTCTAAGACAGCGCGGCTGACACATTCGCACTGAAATCTGTCACTTGAACAGAAATCCAGTTGACATGTTCCCTCCTTTGTTATTCAACTGAATGTCAAGCATTCGCGCTGTTTCCATCCGCACGTGTCGCCGAGCAGAATTTGCCGAGCTCTCGCTGATTTATGGATGCACGGTGTGCTTATCAAGTAGCTGTAAGTGAAGGCAAGTACGTATCGCAAAACATCTATACTCGATACCCCGGGCACGCGCGGCTCGCAATGGCGTCCCTGTCTGCTCCGAAAAAAAAAAAAATCTTATTTGACAAAAGCGTCGCCTGCCCTGTTTGCATACGCGGTGCATTGACCTTCCGTGTTCTTTTCGTTTCGTTACAGGTGAGTTCCTTACGTGCCTCGGAAACAAAACCAGTTTCGACTGCGATCGCGAACGGGTGAGTCGAACAGGACGGGAGGCCGTGACGAGCGGGAACACATTATTTCCTTTTTCGTTTTCTTTTTCTTCGTTTTTTGCACCTTAGTACACACGTTCGCTGGAGCACTGGTCCATCGTTTGCAGGCTCTATGAGTTGCACTTATTTCACCCCTTTTTTCTCCCCCGTGATGTAAGAGCTGTACGTTGCTTATCGATTTGTTTTATACAGTTTTCCTCGCTTCCACTCCTGGTTCCTTTACTCTTATTCATTGGTTGTGGTGACAGCAGCGTCGCAACCGTCGTCTCTAACAGTGCAACCGCAAGATCCGTCTCCGTATAATCCCGAGGAGAGCTCGCTCTTGCACGCTACGCTGACGGCGGCCGCGCGGGCACGCCGATTCTGGTCACGTAAAATATACGGCCCTTCAAACAAGGGCTCCGGATGTAACGCCTGTCGGACGCGCGGCCGTAATTGCCTGCTAGCGATCCGTGGCTCGTTCGTAAGCTTCTCGTGCATTGCTGCCGCGCCAGTGAGGGGTGGGTTCAACGGGCGTGGGGGGTGGCGGGTGTTGGCGTGTGCTGCCAGAGGGCGTTGTGCGTGCGCATCCCGGCGGCGCCTGCCGTCCGCCCTTCTCGAGGTCCGACCACGTTAATGCGTTTTTTTTCCGCCAGAGTTATTGCGTCCCGAGAGGGCGTTCTTCTAGGGAAGAGGCGTCATGATTGATGTTGGCATCGCGGCGAGACAAAAGAGGCAAATCGGGGGACACAAAGTAGCCTGTGAAAGGAAATTGTTTTTTTTTCTTCTTCCTCTATCTCAAGTTCATCGAAGACGCTGCGTGTGCCTCGCTGCATGAATGAATGAATGAATGAATGAATGAATTCGCCACGCCACTTGAGTCGCATCTGGGCATGCAACATAGCTACCATTCTTTTGCTCGATGGACAGAGACGCACATGAAACCGTTGAAAGCAGACGCTCCTTAAGAGTTTTGTTTGCCTCCAACTAGAATTACCACGCCCTATCTCTTAACTGTCCACATTAGAAGTGAACACTCGCGCATGCGCGGTGCGACAAATCAGTCGACGTTGTAAAGTACAGCCGCGGCCATGTCTCTGTAGAGCGCGCGAGCGGCCGGCCCTGCTCTGCAGGGCCACACCTAGTGGCCGTGCAGAAATATGCAGAAATGATTTACACGCCGTTGTAAATCAGAAATGATATTTTTAAGCGCGCTTGTTATGCCGGCTGTGCGCATTACCCGAGGGCACCGCCTTACTGCACCCGGTGCAAGGGGATTGCGCCCATCAGTGGCAACGGGTGCGATTCTGTCGCGACACTTACATGCAAAAAAGAAAAAAAAAAGGATTTCTTCACCCATCCCAGATGATATAACCGGTCGGTGTAAAGACGATATCACGTGTCTGCTATCTGCATCAAAGATATCGCATCGTTTATGCGAAACAGTCAGGCGCGTGTTATCAGTCGAAACGCGCTTCATCTTTTGGAATAGATATGACGAAAACGCTCTGAGGGAGCGCGTCTTTGGTTAAACAAGCACACCTTTCTACGTTGTCACTCGTGCAGAGCAGGTCTGCATGTATATTAGGCCGCACATGCTCCTTGCACAACACGTCACAGCCCGCAACGGCCGCAAGGTGTCGCCCCGCAGAGCAAGGCCAGCCGCTCGCGCGCTCTACACAGACGTGGCCGTGGCTGTACATGTTATTCAGCGGAAAAGGGCCTAACGCCGGCTGGAAAGCATCTTTCTTAATTATCATTTGCTATTTTACCGGGACGATTTTGCGAGACGATCGCTTGTGGTAACGTTTTCAAAGTTTTGCCTCCAGTTCGTGCTGATAAATCAGCTGACAAAAGGCAAGGAAGTAGGCCCTTCGCCATTGAACTCGCCAGATTATACGTCACGCAAAGCAACACTTACCGATAGTGATATTCCGTAAGAGTGTACCAGCTTGCCTATACCGCATTTTTCTTACTTGTTGTTTTTCTTGTAAGGTTCGTGGATTGGTGATAGTTTTGTGTGTTCCGTAAGTTCCGCCGTGTTATGTTTAACGTTTCCCCTCAAGTTAGACGTCGTCACACTTCGCCAAAGTGAAGCTTATGCACAGCAGTGTTTGTGCGCTCCTAATATGAAGCTTGAAGTGATTTGAGCCCGGTATTTTCACAAAAGATACCGTGAAAATACGTGCTGCTTAATTGGTTGTCGTAAATTCAAACATTCAGTGGCCATCCACTCTATGTAGAAGGACGACCGGCAGAGCTTTGGTGGTGATATCGGCCAACTGCTGAAAAATTCGCTGTCGATGTGACCCGATAGACGGGCGCATTTTTGGTCGAAGCCGAGCCGCGTGATTAAAGCTTAATTAAATTCATTGTGCCTTGGGTTCACTTAGGGCACCTTTCTGTTATTTTGATTGACAGTTAACTCGCTTAATTCATATTTGATTATTATAAAGTCGCTTGTAGTCTACTTAATGCCCATTTGAATCAATTTTTGTTATCGGTTGGTTCACTCCATAGACGTTTTATTTTGCGCGTGAGCCACTGCGCTCCGCCCGCGCACGTGCTCCCGGATGGGACCATCACTGTAAAATTGTTTTACGCGCCGCTCTGTCCGCGGACTCTATCGCCCAGAACCTAGCGATATAGATCATTTGCATAAGCTGTAAAGCTAGCTTCCCTGTAGTGTAGCTTGTCCTACCAATGGCGACAGCTGTCTTTATTTAAATTCTGCAAAATTCAAGTTGCACATGCTGCGGTCCATTTTTTGGGAATGTTTGTATCAGAAGGGCTGCGTCGACATTTTACATGCCCTATCGCAAGCAAATTGCGCTTGCACACGCTGTTCGCCGGATTGTCAATGCCGCCATAAGTAGGGCAAGCTGCATTGTAGGGAAGCTAGCTTTACAGTTTATGAAAAGGGTCTATAGAGCTTCGCAGCGTTTAAAAAATAAAAAAAAGACGAGAAAGAAAGTAAAGTTAGTTCGTTTATCCTTCAAAATTCAGCATTTTTCAATATATCTGAGAGGAGGAGGAATCATCTTATTGACTTTTTTTATTTGAAAGACCTGCATAATGTTACTCAGGAGTGCGCTGGCGAGACACTTTGTTGAGCGCCAGCCGCTATGAGGGGCGCACGGCGGTTTCCATCATACCACGATAGGCAGCCACTTCTGATAGATGGCGACTCCTTAATTTCTCGCCGCCGCCGAGAGAGAAGAGAAATTCGCCGTCGAGGTCTGTTGAATGGACAGTCCATTGTGTTCCAATAACTGCCGCGACATTGTGGCAATCTTTGATAGCAACGTTTGACGTTTGGTGTTGATTTTCTTCCCTCGTTGCCGAAAGACGAGCAATGGGTAATGGCTGTGTGGCGTGACAGGGGCTCTTACTTCTTTGTGCATTCGGCAATAGGTGATATACAATGCAGAAAAAAAAAAGAAGAATCAGCGATAATTCCGCGCGCTCCCCTCTTGAGGAAAACCATGACGGTCCCGATGCCGTTGTCGGGAGCAGACACTGCGAGGCCCTTTCGTTTGTTTGCAGACATAAAGGCGCAAACATCGTGAAGAAACCCGACTGTTTCAAACAGTTATCTTAGCTGAGTCCTTCCAACGATAAAGCTGCAGATTCCATCGAACCTCCCTTGCTGTGGCGCAGCTTTGCTGCGTCATCTCTAGTTAGGGTTAGCTTTTGCGAATGCATATTTCCTTTCTTACTGGAATATAAGACACCCCCATCTGACTGTCCCCTGCAATGGGGAAGGGACGATATAAAAGGACTGCGTCTTTGAGGTCGTTTCAACTTCGAACGCAACTCGTTGCGGAGGCCGCCGGCTATGTTCAAAGCAAGGGACCATTGATCGAATCGTTGCGCTGCACGTGCTATAGATCGTTGCAGGCTTTGGAGATGTCGCAGGCATCTTTCAGTGTTTTTCAATATCAACATTAGAGTAATGGACAAGCGTAATGGACAGTTGAACGTATTCCACATTTACGTCCATATTGCTTCCTCTGCTTTATTTCTTTTTTGTTTATTTAATTAGAGCCTTTGCCAGAGCATGACAGAAAAGCTGAAGCATGTGTGGTTGACAGTCCTTCCTTTCCTTCTTCTCCGTTTAGATGTCCACGTGACAGAAAGGCGATGTCCTTGCTCAGAAGTTAAATAAGTGGATTGAAAGCTTCGCATTTAGGAACACTCATATTTAAAACAAGAGGCTGACACTGCATCGTCACATATGGTGGAATAATACCCGTTAAATGATAATCTAGAGCGTTGTTACAACGAAGTGGTTCACCAGCAGCTGTTGTGTTCAAGATAAAACAGAGCACGAGGTTGAGAGACACAGAGTGGGAATATAAAATGAACTTAAATTGGATGACAGACACAGAGGCATTTATTTATAGAAGTGTCAGACTGTTTGGTTCTGGCCTGCTACAGTGCGAAAGGGGGCACGTGGAAGATGACGACGAAGAGTGGTGAACGAGGTTGGTAAGCTGTGGAGTTACGTAATTACACGGTCCATCACGGTGGGACAGCTTTGAAATCCCGCGTCTGGTCCACTGCCTTGAAGGAAGGGGACAGCCACTTTTGTTACCACACTCGTATACTGTTTGTGTCAGGTCGATGTCGTAACACGGGCTCATCGGATAATGGTCTTTCAGCAGCTCGTGCCATGTAAGAAATTAAGCTTTTGTCGCGTTCATTTGCCGAGGCTGTGGGCACGGGAAAATATCACTGTTCGGGAGTTTCTGGCTGGTGACAGCGATCGCAGTTGGGACCGGTGTCATTGCAGCCGATTGTGTATACACAGTAAAGAAGACGGATCCTGCGAATCATAACTGTGTTTTGCTGCAGCCTGTCAGACAGACTCAGGCTTGTTTCTGGGCCCTGTACTTGTGTACTTGCTCGTGTTGTCGATCAGGCTTGGTCAAGTGGGGTCTTGCGGATCACACACCGAATCGGGGCGTTTGTGTCGGTTCGTGAGGACGCAAGCCGTACTGCGGGGGCATTACTTAAAGCTGTCTCAGATTCAGAGTTTACCTCTTCAACCCTGATCACACCAAAGTGCGCTCCTATACACCGAAACGTGACACGGTTGGCATTTGTTGTAGCAATGTCAGAAATTGCTGAACATTTTGTATAGTGCTAAAATAATTAATTTGTTTTGTCAAGACGCTTGCCTCAAGACGACTAGAGAAGTCATGGTCGTTTAACAGAATGGATTGTTTGACTCCTTGACCTTACATTTTCAAAAAATGAAGAGCATATTATACACACACACAGATAAAAGGTAGGCAGCTGTACAAGCGCCAGTCCACTGTCTGCCTCTTCTAAGCCTGTGTGCCTGTCGCGCTCTACTCTTTTAGTTACGGTCCTGTTTGAATCATGAAGCGATGTTCATTTGCGAGATGACAGGTGCTGCTAGACAGATCCATCAGTGTTTACGTGCGCAGTACCTCCGTAAGTCGCTTAAACAGAAAACAGGTAAGCCGTTTGAAGCCGATAGATGATACGAAAAACTTCTCCACAATCAAAGGGATCTCAAGTCTAAAGAACTATCGTTTTACGCAGAACCCAAAGATGTGCTTTAGGAACACATATGGAGGTGGGAATCTTGAGCAAACGGTTGCCATTCTCGTGTTACAACGTCCGTCATTTGACCAGATGGCCACCGCAACGTTTTCACATTTAGAGGGCACACCGTTCTGTCAACCGATATTGTAAAAACAATAATATAGTTGCCAGCTTCAAAAAAAAAATAAAATAAAAGGCGTACGTTAGTCAAACCTAAAGCTCATTCGTTATAGGGGGTCCAGATACACTTACATCCCCGTAGTTCATTAAGAGGCAGTTAAATATTGCACAGATGGCGTTGGCGTAGGCTTATGTGCTTGTTTACTAAATCCTGTCATATAAGAAGGCAAAGACAATGCGAAAACCAGCGGCGGTAGGCTGGGAAAAAGGATTGCGCATTACAAGGTTTTCAACTCATGGTAAGGCCTTCAAGTCAGGGTCAAGGATGGAACAGACGCGACTGAAGTAAATGGACGCTTGATTGCCTCACAATCTTGATACGAATAAGCCAGGCTTTAGAGAAGAGAATGTTGTAATGGCGAATCGGTCGACCATCAGAGAGTTTTCTTGGCTTTGGAAGAATCCAATGATTGCCCGCAGCCAGACCCTCCTCCGCTCACACGCAATTATTGGCCGACTGCGACCATCCATACAGGCGCCCATCAGGAGGCAAAGCTCCTTATATGCCTCCATTAAGCTGCAGCTATATTGATGCATTCCCTACTTAATAGAGTCTAGCCTGACAACCAGCTAGTACTGCTTTCTTCCAACAATCTCTTCTTCGTGCAAACGAATTTCCAAGACAGACAATTGCTTCGTTCGTATGACGCTATTTATCGGTTTTCGCGAGTACCTTTTATGTTCTTTTACACTACCTAAGCGGGTCTAAAATTTGGAGGATTTTATACTTATGTGTTGCAGCCTACGCAGTGCAAACGTGCGATACCTGTACCGGAGGACGTAGTCATTCGTTCCCCAGAATCTCGCGACTATTTCTCCTATATACGATTCGAATGTACACATAGAACACGTTCGAAGCTGAACTTCGGGGAAAAAAAAAAGCCACTTCGAAGGTTTACGACTGGCACTGTGTGTCTGTTGGGAGGTGTACAAAAAAAAAGGGGGGGGGGGGAACTGGCACTGGAAATCGTTTCCGTGTGAGCGAGCTTCCTTAATGACTCTGGGCCGGGCGATACACGGCAAGGAAAAAAAAAAACGATGATGCAGAAAACGCGCAAAGGGCAGTATAAAAGTAAAGGAATAATAAATCAGTACGTCGGGAAGCGCTTCGGGAAGTCGAACTATTTCAAGTTTGGGGACACAGTTCTTTTCGTAGGAATCTACATCGTCCGCTCTTTCTTTGCTTGTTTGAAGTGCGGATGTGTAGCGGCGTGGCAGTGGATTCCGAAGTGCGGAACATCAATTCGCCACTTCTGCCTCTGCCTTTCTCGATTATGTGAGTTTGCTCATTCCGTAAATAAATGCTCGAACAACCGAAGAGGCGATAAAAAAAAACCAAACCAATATCGCGAAAAGTGTGCGCAGTATGCTCATTTATATGCATGTGTTGTCTACCTTGCTGTTATTTCTCTTGGAGAATGAAGGAACGCGGCTGCATCGTGCGTGTAGTTCCCTGAGAACAACACTGCAGCCTTGTCAGGGATCCTGAAACCACACCACGCGCTTGGCTTTGGAAAACCATGGCTTGGTGTTTAATGAAGGCCTCTCACAAATACACAGCTGAAATATTTTTTTTTCAAAGATGTTTGCTTGGAGCGACGATATTGCATGGAACCGGAAAATCTCTCTTGCCCATTTTTTTCTCAGCACGGCAGAATGGGGATCTGTTGGGCGGCTCTAAGGCAACTGCCCTGCCTACCACGTTACGTCACCTGGCTTCAATGCCACAAGAGCATGGCTGATTGTACAGTTACTGTATACAGTAACTCTACACCAGGCGGCTCCATACTGGAAGTTACTGTATACACTAACTCTACACCTCCAGTATGGTGGGTCCGTACACATTGCTCGTCGGGCTGCACGGAATGGCTTAATTTGCGTCAGCTATCGGCCGCTAGCGGCAATATGCTGTGTGATGAAATGGAGCAGCTGGTAGGACAGTGAGGAGCACTCTTTATTTGAAGAGAAGACTCCTGAGCGAACGGCAACCTTGTGGTCCGCTTGTGAACGCTACGCATCGCGGCCGACTACAGTATTCGGCTGAGCTGAGTATCGCGGCGTACACTGGTCGTAGGATGTGTTTTTTCACCAAGCTCCGGGGGTCATTCAGGATCCCCTTGAGCCTACAAGGAGAGTTTTAAAGACAAGTCTTTCTTGGGATACTGAACGCAGAAATTTTGGTCTGTCTTTCTCTTTGTCTGTCTGTCACACGATTCGGCCACCCGGCCAAAGTTTAAGCACTAGCCTAACGCCCAGCCATCTTGAAGTGGTAGCTGCGTTCATACTTGTGAACATTGTCGATCAAAAAGCAAATATTACGCATATCTGAGGCCCTTACTAGAAATTACATAGATACGTAATTCTAGAGACCCTAGTGTTTCTTAGGCTGCGCTAAAAATGCGACGCTATGCACGAAAAAGGCCTCTGCCGACTATTTGGTGCTGCCACCTGGCAGTTGCCTAGGGATTCTGCACAAGATCACATTTTCCGACGGCACTGCCAGATGGCGTCCATATCTCACACAGCGTAGTACGGTCGGCAGAAGACTATCATCTTTCGACGACATTTGCAGCGAAGCATGCAGACACGCGAGCAATTTTTGAATAGTGCATGACTTGAAGGACACAGAAGAAATATGACAAAATTAACATATCTTGGAGACACAAACAAGCCTAGCTAGCGCCGGTGAACGATAAATTCGGTGTAGTGCATTGAACGAGTGGCATTATGCATAAGCACAGCTATTTATCCTTGCGCTCTTGTGGGGCTTAAACAATGGCCTGCGTAGTGTCAGTGCGGAAGAGTTGTCATTTCTGCCCGTCCCATTGAGTGTTCCGTACAAAATAACATTTCTTTTTTTCCAGAGCCATCTTAGTGGGCCAAAGTCGTAGCGTCATCTAACGACAAACGACAAGACAGGCGCTTGCGTTACCTGCAAGTTTATAGCATCTTGAACGTTTTAAGCCATTCTAACACTTCGCTAACACACTTTGGGAAGGAAAAAGTATCAAGCGCATGTACAATAACTCGTCATAATTTTGTGCGCATAATTAGCCATCCAGACGCTTAAGATTTTCCAGCTGGAAAATTAGGTACGCATATAAATGAAAAAAAAAGAGGGAAACCCAGGTATATTAAATGTGTCCACATTCATATGCCTAGCTTTAAACAAGGTTAATGATAGTGGTGGTGGTGGAGGTGGTGGTGTTTAATCAGGCGGCTTTAGCCTAGCGTACAGAAAGGTTAATGAGCATGGCCGTTATACATAATTTTTTAATAGCCAATAGCACTAATATTTTAAATGTGCACTCCTCGTGATTGCACCACTACACATAAAGCACTTTCTGCCTTTTTTCTTCTTTAGATAATATTCCTAATGCCCGACAATGGCAACTTTCCTACTGCAAACTATTCTTACTTTTATTAGAGCGGCATAGATGGGTGTATAAGAGTATTTTTGCGTTACATTTCTGTTGCCATTATCTGTATGAGCTTGGTGGAAAATGTTAAATATTTATGGTTACTTGTCGCTATGATAGCCAAAGTTCCAACATGAACAACGGAGAACTTGTGAGGCGCAGCATTATCTCGTAAGTGGGCTGCATTTTGCGGGTTTAAAAACTTCAAGGTCAGTGTGTCATGGCGAAGCAGTTTATAATTGAGCTACCTCTAGGTTTTTGCATAGCTGCCATCTTCCTGCCCTATATATTACGGTTGTTATAGCTTCTTTCTTGATTTCTTGTGCTTATAAACTATCAGGCAGGATCAGGCAGGCAGGGTGGCTAACAATAAACCTTGAATACTGTAGTCGGCAAGGTATGTCAAAAGGATATAGCAACCTTTCTACAACTTTATTAGCACAGCTTCGATTGCATTCTGCGGTTTTACGTCCCAAAACTACCATATGATAGGGGGAGTGGGCTCAGTAAATTTCAATCACTTGGGATTCTTTAACACGCAAAATATGTCAGCAGGTATCGCCTTTTCTTTTTTTTTTTCGTTTTGTCATTTGTATTGCGTCAATTACGCCAACGCGCAGCTGACGCAATATTCTTGGTAAAATCATTGCCAATTTTACCAAGAATAACTTAGTTTGTGCGAATAAAAGCGCGCTCTTTCTCAACCTAATCATTTCCGGAAATAACTTTTCGGGCATTGCCACTGTGGTACTCGAAGAATGCGAGAAATTCCCGGAAAAATCTAGTCGCTGTTTCTTGTTCCTTGAAACGAGGCTAATTTAGCCAGGTTATACCTCCCGGTCTTAAGAGCATTTTGCAGCCTGAACTCTTTGCCTGCTTGTCTTAGGCGCGTGCGAAGGAACTCGAGTAGTGCGGCGGAATTGCCTGCGCTGCCTTTGCCTCTTTTGTAGCCAGTTAGGTTCTCCCCCGCCTCGCGGCAAGAAAGTCCTGTCCCTTCCCTATAGGAGCTAGCTCGTTCGCGTGCATGCCGCAAGCTGCGCGTGCTTTCCAGTAGAGGGGCTTCGGTTAGGCGCACACAGGGAGTTGCATGCCAGAATATATAGTAACAGAGGCACTGCTCGAGGCACAGTCGTGATTTGCCTCGAAGCATCCGGATTCCGACGGGCGAGTAACGCAACGTGGCGGCAGCCACCACGGCCGCATCATTTGTCTTGCTGTATACGCAGCAAAGCAAAGGGGCCTGTGGAACTGTTTCTCTCGGCTCGATTTGTTGCTGAAAACAGGCTCGTAAGAGCGTTGGCGACGCCTTAGTTTCACATAGTTGTGTGGTTTAGTGAAACAGGAAATGGTGCAAGATGCACGTACTGGTTACGTGCTAGTAAGCCGTTGTGGAAACTTAAACCACGACGCGAGAAAAATGGGACACGTGGCCAACTTTTACACGCAACACTTTCCTCTCTCTTTCTTTTTTCTCTCGCTGTGGTTGTCTGACCACGTTGCATTCTTTCCTCTTTATTTTTTTTTTTACTTTCGCGTCCACGTATGTGATAGTTGGCGGGATATCATCGCGCCGAGCTTCGTACTGTGCCACCTTAACCAGTTTACCACTATGCGGAAAGCTTCGCAAAAAAAAAAATAATAATGAAAACGAGGACAGAGCTGTAATGAGGACAAAAGGGCAGCACAAGCGCATTCTAACAACTGATTTTGTTTGGAAACACACAAAATATATAGGGCGAAAAGAACGCGTGAGCGGAATTAAATAGCTTCAACAAGTTATTTTATTTTCAAAGCCGGTGGTAGTTGCGTCACCAAGCCTTCCGCAGCGTTACACAAAGCAGATATTGGTTATATTGATGCGCACATGTAGGTATTCTTACCCGATATATCTTGCGTTTTTTCAATAAACATCTCGATCGTTAGCTTGCGCCCGTGCTGTTAATTCCTCCCTCTATACAGATTTTTGTTTTTTCGCGCAGTTTTCCAGATAGTGGTATACCAACTCGTCCAACAGTCTATTCTTCCAGTTTACCACATCAGACGGCTCCCCTATTAGAACGAGCTCGTTCGCTTTATGGTTGCAAATTAGAGAATGAGATTCAGTGATGCTATTTCTGGTTGCAATTGTTTTACCTGCGCCGTTTCGTCACCCCTACACAATGGAACAGGCTCATAGAGCTAAGAAACGGTTGGTACGGCATCTACTTATTGTCATTACGCAAAGTAAAATGACTCCAGCTTATTGCTGTCCGTGAAATCAGGCAGCCTTCCCGGAGAAACGCTCGCTGCCGCGTTCTGTTATTTTTATTTTGCAATTGGCGTTACGGGCTGCGCTCATTCTCATTGAACCTTGCTCGACTCGTCTCATTAGAGCATCGCTTTCTTTTTCTCATTAACACTCCGGGCTCCAAATAATGCATGAAACAGCATTATGCCCAGGGAAAGCGGCTACTTCGGGTAAATAGCAGGCGGGCCGCGTGACACGAAAGTGCATTCCCGCGAATAGCACCGTCCGTATTCGACGCATGTTCTCATGTAGCCGCTGTTTTTGCTCCACGGTAACGTAGCTTCTGTATCGATGCACTTTACTCTGGTGCCTATGCATCAGGGTTATATTATAATTCCTAGCTTTCACAAACACTTCACTCTTAAACAACATGGAGTGGTGAGTGAACTTGCAAAAACGCGCCCAACGAAATCGAAGTATAAATAAAAATGAAACAAGATTTCACAGGAACTTCGCCTCGATGCTGCGACTAATTGGCGCGGTTGCGAAAAAAGGTGTGCCTTGATAAAGTAGTGGGCTTGCTCTCACCGGGTATTCTGGTTAGTCCAAAATAGATCATCATGCTATTTTATTTTTTCTTGCATAACTGATTTTCTTGCTAAAATCCTTGTTTTCTTTTTGCCTTTCTTGCGGTTTTTACATTTGTGCAGCACATGTTTACAGTATCGTTCTAGAATCTCTTGTACGTTTTAAAACCATTCCTGTCTCTGTGAGCAGAAAAGCAGTTCTGCATTAGGGCGAACCATTACGTACGGGATGTACTATCAACCCTTAAGATGTCAGCACCACCGACAAACTTGAGAACGAAGCAGTGAAGATTGCTCAGGGAAAGCGTACAAACGATGAGAAAATATATTGCGTTCACCGGATGATGTTCACGCAATCTTTGCGGTGGAACATGTACAAGCGAAGCCTTGCAGCAAAAAATGAAAAAAAAAATGGGAGGGGGGTTAACGCAAAATAAGTCCTGAAGATCCCACGTATTGTGGGAATTCGGGTCAAGCGGAGTAGTGAGGCGAGGAAAATTCCCATGAGGAATTGTTTGGTACTCAGTCAAGTGTTGAGAGTGGGACAAAAGTCTTTGTGCAAAGCGCATGAGTACTCACTCATGAGTATGCCTGACGTGGGCGTCAGGAACATCGACAGCACCGTAGCGACGGAATGGCAGCTCATGGTACGGCGTAAGGTTGCAATTCCCGTCAGCCCAAAGCACAGACATCTGTTTTCTCGAATAAAAATGCACTAAACGGTGCGTAGATGTGCTATTGTTAGCGCCATTCGTTGAAGTATTCCTGCGGGATCGAACAAAGTTGCATAAGAACATACCTAATGGTAGCAGAACATACGTATTGCTGTGATAGCGCTTGTCACAAATTAGAAGCGCAATTCACGTTATACAAGCGGCATTGTTACAAATGCTGGTGCAATACGTTTATTTACTACATATTCCGAGCGGGAGCAGGCAGCCGTAGCCTAGCGGTAGCGTGCTTGCTTGGCACCTCGAGGGCCCGTGTTCAATACCACGCTAAAGCTTAGTAGGTTGCATGTGCGTCCGCGTGCTTGTTACGCCTACATTTCAATAGCAAGCGAGAAAAAATGGTGTTCATTCGTTGTTTTTGAGAGCGTGGCTCTTTCAGCCGGCCGTTTAATTTGCGGGCCGATTCTGGAGGCAGCGTAACGCGTGTGAGTTGTAGAAAACTGCGCATGATCGCAGTATCGTCAGTCGTAACGTACGTGACGTTTACATCATTTTGGAGATCTAAAGATTACTCATTCGTGATCTTAATTCATTTACACCTTACCTCCCAAATATTTGGCCGTACCAAGGCCCGATCAGAGATCGTCATTTCCCAACGCTTTTGTTTTTATTCGCTTTTCGCCGCACATCATTGGCCTGCGCCTTGCTAACGGCGCATACCGCGGGGCGTAGCCGCGTTTATTACGAAAACGTTTTCTCCGTAGGTCGTGCGCTTAGGTTCACGGAGAGAAAAAAAAAAGATTTGTTCTTATAAAACAGTCTTATTTATGAGAAGCCGAAAAGCTTTTCTTTCGTTTTGCAGTATATTGTCACGAAGGAGAGAACGACAGATGCTCGTCAACTTGTGGGATGTTCATCGCTTGCGGAGTGACTGCTCTCGCCCTCCCATTGTAACATATTTTATGGGCCACCGTGTCACAAAACAGCGTCTACTTAAACAGCCGAGAGCGATCAATGCTGGAAACAGGTGCCATACTCAACGGCTTCGAATCCATAGCACGCACAAAGAGAACCGCGCTCCTACTTCGTGACGTTGCAGCAAGCGAACGCGTTCTGTTCCGAACAATGATATCCAATCACTTCCCAGGTGAACGAGCGACAAGTAGAGCGCAGAGACGTAGATAGATAGATAGATAGATAGATAGATAGATAGATAGATAGATAGATAGATAGATAGATAGATAGATAGATAGATAGATAGATAGATAGATAGATAGATAGATAGATAGATAGGTGCTGTCAAAGTAGCTGAAGTTCGCCAAGAAATAAACTAGGCAAAAACAGGGCTTAAAGCGGAAAGAGAGAGAGAAAGAAGGAAATAAGGAAGGGAACGCAGGGATGTTAACCAGTCAGCAGTCCGGTTTGCTACCCTACACTGGGAGGTGCAGCAGATCTAAAGAGACATGTCCAGAATGGGCATGTCTTGAGGACACTTCTGCTGTGCCGGTGGGATGCGCGGTGGCCCAGGTTTGGGCGCCTCGCGCCGGAACAATGCAGATAGAAATAAAACCCTACATTGGGGAATGGGAAAAGGGGAAAGAAAACTAAAGAGAAGGAGAGAGGGGGAATGCCTACAGGACAGTCCTATATAATAGCATAAGCGCTCGGTAAGGCCAGATGTTTTTAGAAAGCCCAAAAGCGCTTTCATTGCCTTCTGAGCCGTTGGTCGGTGAGAACGGTATTCCAAGATTGTCTGTTCACTAAGTGGACGATCGTCGAGCTTTTTGAAGGACTCGGTGATAGGCAGTTTAAAGCGGAAGTTTTACACGCAGATGCTAGACGGGAAAGCTTGTCGTAAATACTAAACTGAGTAATGAACCTTACTATTACGCAGCGCAGGGTGGTAAAGGCCTAGAATTCCCGTCGCACATTCTGTAGCTCGCCAAATTGGAGCCTTCTCTATTATAGACTCTCTACCTTAGGCGTCACTGATAGCCCAGTGAACGAGCCATCCCACTGTCAGATGCTGAGGCATGGGGCGAAGTGTCGAATAATAAATGTTGCGTTTAGTTTCCTACGAACGTGTTCTTCCTTCACAAATACTGCCTTCACGGCTCGCGCACACCGCTTTCGGTGTTTCGTGACAAAGTCCGCCAGCAGTACTCGCTTGCAGCGACCAGCTCGCGCTCTCAAGTCCTACTGCTGCTCGCTTGTAGCGAGCAGCCGCAGCACTTGAGAGCCACCAGACGCAGCCACAGACAGACATAACAACTGCGCCTCCTCCCCCCCCCCTCCCCCTCATCTTTACAAATACACACCCGCTTGGGGCATCATGGTGAACTTTCTGTTACTTCGACACAGCGATTTTCCCGTCGCCATGCAGCACAATAGCTTAAAATCGCGAAGCAACACGCCAGGCCCTCGCGCCAATAGCGACCATTATTGACTGGGTGGGTGTTGATCGTTGGTCGCCACCAAGCTTCTGAACAACTACGTGTGTCATTATGCGCCCAGAAGAGGCCGTGGCAATGTGTAGTAGCATCCAGGAAGGCGCCAGAAGGACGTCTTGAGATGACGAGTTGAGTGCGTGCGATCAAGACACAATAAAGGAAGCACGAAGAAATGATCAGAGGATAGCGCAGTGGTAATGGCTAGGGGCGGTGGCGACAACCGTCAATAACTCTGCTCATAGCTTTTCTTTTTTTCTCATAGCTTCGGAACACGGTTGGCCGGATACGAAGGGGGCTGCGTGAAGGGTAATCGTCTTCGGAAATAAGACTGTGTAAGGAAGGTGACCCTGGGCGGGCCTGTTTACTCCTGAACACACGTCTTTATCTTCCCGTGAATCCCTGTTCGTGTTCAGATAAACCCACGTTTTTGCATTGTACCGTTCAGGTAGTGTTCGTTCTATCAGGCGACTCATTTCAACAGACAAGTATAAAACATAAGTTCATTGACATTTTCGTAAAGATCTATACGACCTAGAACATTGTACGGTACACGAATATGTGTAACCAATGTATTCTGTTCATCAGCGCTAGCGGCAGGGTATATTATGCAGCATTAACTCTAGCGCGCGTGTATGTTATAAAAATGGACTTGAATCACAGCTGTGAATGTGGTTAATCAACGAAGCTGCGCTACATACATTACGCGAGTACCTGCCTTGCCACGCCTGGAACTTGCGCTCGGCCAACGAGGCACGAAATTTTTACATCCTGTGGAACCTGAGCGCAACGTAGTTGTGCCGTTGCTGTTCCTGTCACCGCTCGTCGAGAGCCTTCTCGGTTACGTGGTGCGGTCATGTAACGCCCTCAAAAGACTGAGGCGCACTCTTTCCAAAGCTACATGCTCGCAATTGGTAGCGCGGAGGAGCACGCGCAACCAGCAAGGTACGTATAATGACTGTTAACGATTGGTTGCGTTGCAAGTGCCCTCGTTAAACCTAACCCGTACATGAGCTTTATTACGCCACAGATATTGCCAAAGCCTCCGTGGTAGCTCAACAGGTAAGGTACCGCGCTGCTAATCACAAAGGCAAGGGTTCAATTACTGGGCACTCTGGCCGAATTTTGTTGGGGTGCAATGAATTAACACGCACGCACTTGTACTTAGCTGCGCGTCAAGGAAACCGAGGTGGTCGAATTTAATCTGGTGTTCCCCGTTACTGTGTGTCTCATAGCGATACCGTGGTGTCGGTGCGGGAGACCATTCATTACAATGCATTGCACGTCTTCTAACAACGCTATACAATAGATGAAGGGGCGGTTAGAAGGAGTGGTGCTGTTAATGCATAGCATTCGTTTTGCAACAAATAATGCATGCTAATGAGTTAATGTTCTTTCTTTTTTTCTGTCCCTCTCCGTGGTAGTCAAAAATATGAATTCTCATGCTCTTACCTCGATTTAACGTCTGAGCCTAGTGAAAACGGTGTTTTTCTTTTTCATATCTGGGGAGAAGACGCTTGCATGATTCCACTGAACTATGATGCGCTGGTACACAGCTCTTGGAGACCACGCGTATGTCCGGAAAAACCAATGATCATTACCAACATCACCGCTAATGTAAATCAATACTGAAAAACCGGCATATCTTTTAGGTCGTCCGTGTATGCTCCCGGGCGTACTGACAGAGGAAATGTTGCAAGTCGTGACTCGCAGCACTGCGTCTCACGGAGGAGTTAATGCGATGCGCGCCCCGCAGAGCGATGTGGGCACTTTCACACAACTTGCGCAGCAGTGGACGTCACTACTCGCTTCAAGGCACATCCAGTCATGGTATTTGTCCACTGAACTAGTGACATCGTTATCAAAGCATTGTACTTTTACTTACTAAGCGTAGTAACTCGGAAGGGATGGCGATAAAGAAAAAGACAGCAACATTAAAGCTGAAGAACACTGGGAAAGCTCAAGCGAGGGTTCAACGTCGACTTGCGCTCGGAGTGCGAAACAGAAATGCCTTGCCGGAGCCGTGGCATCCAGTCATGCCTTGGATATGCATGAATGCGCCAAACTGATTGTCACGATTGCGATAAGACAAGACAGAGGATGGGAGAAGAAGCGTGATCCGCAAACTGACGCAATATTTCTCCTTCTCGGTGACGCCGCGATTCCTCAGAATGCTGTCTATAAGGGCGCCACTTTTCCGGCGAGCGACTTTCTCATTATTTTTTTTTACTTTTCCGTTTTTCTTGTTTCCTCCACTTGCACGAGTGCGCGCCTGTCTTCGTCATCGTCGCATCTCTCGAAAGCAATTTGCGACGGCAGCACGCATATATACTCCCCGAAACATCTCCCGCACGTGAAAGCTGATTGCATCAAAGCGAGCGAGAAGACACGCATGACAAGAAAATCCTAATGCCTCTCCCACTCCCCCCTTTCTTTTTTTGGCTACCTAAACGCGGGGCTCTTTAGCGCGAGTACCATATAAATGGGGAGCCTCGGGCGATTGTGGGAATCATTGGCGTCAGGAGCGCACCCTCTTCACTGTTTTCTCGCTTCAACGATTCGCGCATGTTCTGCGCCCCGTACAAGAACTGCCCGTGAGCCTATAACGAAATAGGGGGCAAGCTGTGTGTGCAGTTATCGCAACCTGCGCTGCTCCTTAGTTTTCTGCGCATCGCTGCTTCTCCCCACTCCTCTGCCACGGGCTGCTCTACCGCAAGAACTTGCCGTCTCAAATTGGGTTATCGCGCGAGCACACACACACACACACACGCACGGTGCTTCTAGCGGAGACAAATAAAGAGAACGAAAGAAGGAGGGAAGAAGGGAATGGAAAAAGAAAGAGGGCCAGAAGCATTGCCTCAAGAAGAAGCTGCCGGAGTTGTGAGGGGTCCCTAATGCAATCTGAGCCGCCGAGGAAAAGCTTCTACAAATGAACCCGCTCGGAAATCTAAAGCGATACAGCACGACGACCCCCGAGCGTCAAGCCGCTGCCTCCGTGTTGCGAACCAGAGTGAATCGAAACCTGATCGAGGAGGGGGGAAACCGATCTGGCAGCAGAAAACGGGGGTGAACGGGAAAGAAAGCAAACTTACAGAGAATGCCGGAGGACAAGGTGAGGGTACCGCAGCAGATATGGTATCGAGAACGACGAAACGGGTGAAGGCCTCCAGCATCAAGAAAAAAACCACAGCTCAAGAAGAAGAATGGTGGCAGGTTGGGAGGAAGAAGCGGGTAAAGAGCGCGGAACACAAGGACAGCTTCAGGGTTGGTAGATTGGTCGCTTCCATCTTCTTTTGCTGAGCACACATAGGCGTAACCCTTTTCGTAAGCACATATCTAATGTCATTCCCCCTCCACCTCTTCCACGTTCTTTCAGTGTTTGTCGCAGAGACGTGCCTCCTTTTCTTCTCGAATACGTCACTTTTGCCTGCCTCCGCAGTGCAACCGACAGAACACGCCTATCTTTGCCCTTGCTGTCCCTTCACGCATTCGCCCTTCACGACCCGTCTCGGCTACTTCCTATACCTTCTGTGTCCTCGGCTGCTTCAGGCTTAAGAGGCAGTGCTCGGAAGGCACTTATGCGCGCACACGCACCGTATGGGAGATATATGACTCGGTCGGACCTGTAGATGTGTATCTGTGAAAACTATGGGAACCAGTGGAAATGCCGGGGGACATAGAATCAAGGGAGAGGTCTTCTTTTATGCGATGATCAATGATGTCACCTATAAGATGCGTACTTCGTGATGCACTTAGACGCGCCCTTAACGCTGCACGCGATGTCCATTTTCTACACAAAAGAAGCCAGCCCATGTTCAGCGTAGTTCTTTAGTAAGCACAGTCTGTGAAAGGACATCGCCGAGTCGTACCTTTTGTTATGATGGTGACAGCAGTAAGAAAAATATTCTGTGAATGTCGGTCTTGACGGGACACTTTGTAGCAAGATGGGTAATGAATAATGGTTGCGTTGCATCACGGTGACCTCACAGCAGCCAGTCATATACCGCCTGGTGCTGTAAGCACTGTTGCAGTAACTTTGCTTTCGAATGTTCAAGTGTTTCCAAGTGCGATCCAGTTAAAGGCCACTGAATGCTTTCGTTTGGTGATTAGTTTTGCTTGCACTACACTCTTAGCGCAGTAACCTTTAATTCATTTTATAGGTACACTAAAATGTGAAAATATGCTCCTTTACTAAAGGTTAAAGCACTTTAACCTTGAGTAAAGGAGCATATTTTCACATTCTTGTGTACCTATAGAATAAACTAAAGGTTACCGTGCTAAGAGTAGATTTGTGGACCGCATTCACAAGAACGTCGTACAGTAGAGTAGTTCGTAAAAGAACATTTCAGCCGATATTAATACGGGGTGTATTATTAAAAGGATTCAGCAGTGAAAAAGAGTCTTTCGCGTATTAATAAACTACTACCTTGTTGCAATAGGGAAAGCCCCATTCTTGCAAAGAGTAGTTGCTTTTGTAAGCTAGAAAACGCACGAAACGACGATACAAGTCGCCATGCAGCTCTGAGTTTCCCCCACTAAGACGCGTGACGTCATACATCCTGGCGACGTCTGCTAAGGCGTTAATAATTATGTGTTGCTAAAAATCAAACTGAAAGGGTTTTAAGGAAACCACATATACTTCTCATAGCATGTTTGAGCAAGCTTCATTGAGCCAATGCGGCCAGTGTGCAAAAATAAAAAGCTGGGGTTAGGGACACCATATGCTCTTTAAAGGTTACGGCGAGAAATTCAAACAATGAAACACTGACCTCCATTTTCTGCTAATATAATGCAAGAAAACTGCAAAGTTAACTGAAATATAGTTTAGCAAGTATAATTTATGTGTGCAACCCACATTAGTGTTTTAATTTAGTGTCCCTTTAAGGACTCCAACTCCAAGGCAGCTCTTCAGTGTCTTATGTTGCCATTTTGTCATGGACCTCGCGAACAACCAGTCGATGACATAAGACTTCTTCATCACCATGCAGTCGAGCAAGAACACGACATCGCCTATCAGTGGACACCGGGTCGTTATGGGATCAACGGCAATGACTTTGCCGACAAAGCCGCCCGATCTGGCCATGGTGGTATCCGCTGCAAAGCAATACCATCCTCCAGGGCCGACGCGTCTGGAAGGCATCGATCTCTAAGCACGTGGCCTTACACGTGCACAGTTTAATTTGACGGAATTCACCAGTGCTCGTCGCCACAGCTTGCAGCCAGACCTTCAGTTCCGCCTTCCATCAGGAATCCCTCGAGCTGAGGAGCCGCTTCTGGGCCGCCTGTGGCTCGGCGTGGTCTTCACGAATGCCTTCTCTTTTCTTACTGGAATGGCCAACGACCCTTTTATGTGAGACCTGTGGCTGCGACGAAACGATATTCCATCTTCTGTGCGAGTGTCCCCGTTTCAGTGCCTCTAGGAAGCAATTTACCGCTGCTCTATACTGACTTGACAGCAGCTCTTTGTCGGAGGAACGAGTCTTGGGGCACTGACCGGGACCATCGTCTACGCGGAAAGCGCTGAACGCGTCCTTGCGCCTTTTAAGGACGAGCGGACTAAGAGACATACTTTAAGCAGTGTCGATTTTTTTCTACCTTTTCTTTTTTCGTTGTCGCGTCTCATTCGTATCATCTTTTATTCCCATTACTCCTTTTCCCCTGCACAGGATAGCCAGCCTATCTCAGAACTGGCTAACCTCCCTGTCTTTCCTTTTTTTTTCCTACTCCTCCTCCTTTAACGAAAAAAATCCGTCCAAATTGAAAAAAAAAAAATTCGTGACTGGGACCCCTGCTAAAGAACGGCCGCACTTTGACGGTTCTGAGAAGCAAACTTTCACTGAAGTCAGCTGGATAGTAGCTGCCGCATAAGGACTGGTCTTTCAATGCTCGATTTGACCAGCTGACTACTAAAGTTGACCGATGCTTATGCTACAGAGCTATTAGGCGAACCGCTAGCACCCATTGTTTACTCTCTCGAAAGCGTTATACGCCTCACTTGCCGAAAAATCTGACGTCTGGGGCTCGTCTTCCGTCGCGCTGGCGTGAACATGAATGGTACCAAATCTTAGTCACGTGGTCACGTGATGGCGTCATCTGAATACGTGAACAAGACGTCAACACGTGAAGGAGTGAAGAACGTGAAAACGCCATAAGGACGTCGTCACCTGACATCGTGTGACGGCTTCGAAATAATCAGACGGACGCAATGACGCTATGCCGCCTCACGCCGTGCTTGTAACACAAACAAACCCACGCTATCCACATGTATGTGGTACGTGCGGTTATGCCCAACATGTGAAACACCCTTCGCGGTGGGGTGAGGTTTCGAATAAAATGCGCTTCGGCGCGCCTCAATCTATGATGTGACGGTGCAACAATAGAGTGGTTTTGTAGATATCATTGTGTCCATTCCAAAAAAGAAAATTAGAAAAGTAATCAAAATTATTGCCCAAGCAAAATCTTGTCCGTGGGACTGCGATGCTTGATCATGAAAACAAAACTAGAAGCGCCTCGTTCTGCAGGAGGGCTCCTGAACCGGGCGAATACCAGGCAATGAAAACTTTCCGCAGCGCAATGAATTCCGGCCTATATAGCTCGCCCAAAACGTGGAAACATAGCGGTAGAACTGTGAGGCCTGGGCATGTTCCCGTGAAGAAAATGCCTGTTTCAGCGTCAGTGCTTTACGCGCAGGAAGTGAGCGGGTTCGGGGTACCACAAGAAAATTAGCCTTATGGTCTCACGACGGCGGTTATTATACGAGCTCCTACAGATGCTTCAAGATAACGTAGCTTGTATGCATCCTTCGCATTTCGTAGTCATAGCGCTCTCTCTTCCAAACCTTAGAAAAAGGTTACCCAACGTACCACTTCCGCATTCCTCTAGGGATTACGGACTGGTTGAAGTACTTTATTTTCTGTAGTTTCATGGTGCATGCTTTTGCGTGTGCTCCCTTGCTCGCACGCACTGTGCGTATAACTTGACTTATCATCATGTACACTGGAAGCAGCATATTTAATCGTAAGGAATTTTCGCTCTCCATATCCCTCGCTCGGCACAAGCATCGGCAAATAAGACCTTCCCATCCATTACAAAATTTATTTCTTAACGTAACGTGCTGACTAACATAATATCATGATGAAAGAACGTTACGTTTACTTCTACAGTTGCTTCATCTAAATTGAACATGGTGAAATTCCGTACTGGCGGAAGAATTCGCACGCCTGTTAAGTGATTTAACGAGATCGCACAGAAAAAAAAATAGCAAAGGAAATGGTACAACTTTGCGTTGATCCTTTAGTACGCTATTGTGAAACTATGGCGGCGTTAAGCGTCACATTTGCGTTGCATCACACTGCGTTTCATTACACACTGCATTAGCATCAAATTACGTTGATCACATTGTACTGGCATCATATTGCGTTGATCACATTGCATCAGCATCACATTACGCTGATCCCCTTAGCGCACTATCGTTAAAGTAGGGGTCACTTAGCACCGCATTTACCAGCGTCACATTGCGTTAGCATCACATTTTGAGTGCGCTATGTAAAAAAGTATGGCGCCGCTTAGCGTCACATTAGTGTAACATCATATTCCGTTGCATTACGCCATGAGGAAGGAATTGCTGAGGAGAGACCCTACCGTATTCCAGTGCATTGCGAAAAATGCGGCGGAAATGACGTCAGAAATTACGGGCCAGACAGCAACCTATGGGGCAGACAAAACAGCAGAAGACCTGGGAATCGTTCATGTAACGGAGATTCGCCATTCGCAGTGGTGATATTAAGTGCCGAAATAAACTTGGCGTGAGCTGTGGGCTCTGTATGAGGTGAAACGTGTTGAGCGCCTTACACGTCTTCAACGTCGAGTGCATGCGGCACTCGACGACATAGAATTGGTTTAGTGTCCATTCTCTGCAAGGAAGGAAGGAAGGAAATAGTAGAGAGGGAAAGGCAGGGAGTTTAACCAGTGTAGGACAACCGGTATGCTACCCTGCACGAGTGGAAGGAGACGGAGGAGATTGAAAGGTGAAAGGAAAGAGAAAAGAGAGAGAGAGAGAGGGCGCACATATAGCACATTGTCAGAGTCAGTGGCACCTGCATGGTACGCGACATCACAGATCGCTGTTACAGTCGCTTGTGTAAGTCTATCGTCTTTAAAAACGGCAGCAGCGCCTTTGTCACCTTCAGCTGTGATGTCTTGTGTGGTCGACGTTCCAGAATGGCAACGTTATCGTGCGCGTATTCGACCTGTCTTTGTGCACAAAAAGAGCATGCTTCTGCAGTGTACTTAACGAACATGTGCTCATGATAACATGAGGAGCGGGCATACTATGCAACACGCGCAATATTTCTGATAAAATAGAATGGTCGGCACAGCCTCGAGAAAAGCGATGCTTACTGTGCACGCATTACTCGTGCTGCATGAACAACGCCAGATAAAAAAAAATTACGCACGTGTGTTTTCGTCTAACGGAAAAGAAAACACGAACAATGTGCACGTCAAAAAGCTTCGCATGCACTGACAAACTCTACACATACGCATGAAAACTAACCACGACTCATTCCTTAGAGCACGCGACCGCTTGTCAATACTGGCATCGCCTAGCGTTGGCACTTGCATGGCGAATGATTACACAACTTTTGTCGCTTTCCTTTATGCAAGTCCGTGCGTCTACGCTTACAAACAACGCACCGGAAACAGAAACAGCCCCCGAGATTTTTGCGCGGCTGTGTTATATCTTGAACGTCATGTAAAGAACTGCTTGTTTAGCTGCTGTACTGCTCGACGGCGCTACCGCTGTTAGCAATGTAGAGGCTTCATGAATATGACGTGAAGGCCTCTCTCTAGTTTTTCCTTCCTCAATGCTTTACGCATTCAATTAGTAGCACATTGTGAAAGTACGGTGGCGCTTAGCGTCACGTTTGCGCAGCATGACACTACGTTGCATGACATTACGTTGCATTACACATTACATTATCATCACATCGCTATTATGAAGGTACGGCATCGCTTAGCAACACACTCATTTTTTCTCTGTTATATATTCGGCGACTTTAATTTGTAACTGACAGTTCCCGCTCGTTAACGTACGCAGGGTTCTGTGTGAAGCTACGCTTATCAATTTTATGCACTTCCAACGTTCAATATCCACGTCAGGTCGAGCACCAACGCCGTGCAAGAAAGTCGTTCGACAGGCAGAGCAAGCTCTTGCGCTCGTTGTTGGGGCAACAGCTCGAAAAGGACGGACGCGCCAAGGCAAGAGAAAGAGGATTGCGCCTGGCTTCGTGATTGTTATTGTTGCTCATTATGTTCGGAGCCGTCATTTCTCGCATCGCGGGAATCTCTGGTAGCGATCCCAAAACGGAGGGGCGGTCCGATGATGAAGGCCTTTTATTATGCCCTTGATTTGCCATCGTTCAAGCGTGTATGGGTGTTCTTTGCCGATGTGCAGTTATACTAGAAGGATAGAGGGGAAAAACAAGAAAATAATAAAGGAAGGGGGCGGGTGGAGGAAAAAAGAACAGCTGAAGACGGCTCGTGATGCTGCTTTTACCGCGTCGTTTGTTGCTTCCTATGAACGTAATGTCCGGGTCAACATATAAAGCGCTGCAGAGCAGCCACCGGTGAACGACCGCGACCAACGACGTTCATATGGAGGTGTCTCTTCGCATCTTGCCGGCATCTTTCTCTCTCTCTCTCCCTCGGCTTCATCCCATCTCGTCCCTTTGCCACCGTGAGGAACGGACATGCTTAAGGCACGGAAAAAAAAACAAAAAAAGAAACGCGCCCGAGAAAGTGCTCTTACCGCGTTGCGCCTTTCTGCGTGCTTCTTTGGTAGGGATTTACTATACGGGTTGCCGTTACCCTGCCTGTTTTCTTTTTCTTGAAGTTAGTGAAAAGTGAGGTATAAGGCGCTGGAAAGGAAGACCGCGGCGCCGTTGCACGGGAAAGAAATGACGCGTCATTTTGAAGGAGTATAGCACAAAAATAACATTTTGAGAAGTGCACAGAACAGGAACGACGACAGTAAAAAAGAACAGGGAGGTTAGAAAAAAAAAAACGATTCTCTCAGATTCGTAACGCTCATGATGTATAGGTGTACTGGCTGTACGCGAAATGAACGCCAGCCAAATCTTTCATCGCGCTGTACAGGCAGTAAATATGTACAGAAAACGTCGCGCAAGAAGGTATGCGACGTGACTTAGGTGGTATATAGCGGGTAACGCCGAAGACGTTGAGCTTTCAAATAAAAATAAAAGAAAGCAAAATAGAAAGAAAAGCTCCGAGATACAGGAAACCTAGTAAACCATATTCGTGGGATTCGAAAGGACCGCGAGGAAAGGAAAGGAGAAGTAAGGGAAAGGGTGTGACGTCACGGGAAACGGAGAGGGAGCGAGGAGAAAGCGTTTGAAGCACGCGAGGATGAGCTTAGTGGCAATGGTGTAGCCCCAGATGCAGCAGGAGTAGCTTAAACCTTTCTTTAATGCGTTCGCTTATATTATTTTTCTTTCCTTCGACTGCCGCAGTATACCTTATGCGACAACCGGCGACCACATTTGCCGCCTTCCTCCGTGCGCCATGTTTGCTGTTTTTGGCGTAATAAGGGCAAGCGCTGCGGCTCCTATAATTACGGGAGCGGGTTCGGCGTAATGTCCGCATAGTGCTTGAGAGAATCGCCTATACAACGTAAAAAAAAAGAAAAAAAAACAACGTACGTGAAAGAAAAAGAAAGCGCGTTCGGCATTGAAAATGAATACCACGGCAAGAGAGGCTGGCCAGAGAATTGGAGCTTGTGCCGTGGAGCGAGAAAACTCGACCGCCGTAGCGATAACGATTATGATAATCGGCCGGCATGGAGCTTCGTAACTAGACACCGTTGCCCTGCGACGAGTATACGCCCAGCGCCACCACGACGCCACTCTTCTCCCTCTTTCAGACATTGCTACTCTTTTTCGTGTACTCCAAAGTACTTCGTGCATTTGTTTCTTCCGTACTGAGCCGCGCAAGGTACCTCTTCTTCCTATACGGAATTTCTATTTCTTGCTGAGCGATTCATTCCACAATGCCGGCGTGTCTTTTTGTTTTTTATCTTTCGCTTCGTGTTTGATGAATACTCTGCAACTTCCTTCTCACGACATGCCGCCCCCCCCCCCTTTTTTTTGTTTTGTTTTTCTTCTTAACGTTCAAGATAGCGGCGCCTGGGACACGGCATATTTATACCCCGCAGTGTGGCCAAATGGCGCCATCAATACTAAGGCATTGTGCGCCGGCGGCCATTTTCCTTTTCTGTCCTTTCTTTTTCTTCGTCCTTTACGTTACTGGACACAAAGAAAAAAAAAACAACCTTCGTGCTTCTTAGTCGTTTGTCTTACCTTTGTAAGTACCGATGAAGAGGGCGGCGTTCCTGGTTTTAGTTACCGTTATTAACTCGGCGCGGTCAAAGGCGAAAATTCATTCTGGTGCGCCGCTCCTAAAGAGCGCACCGTGGTCGGCAAGTAAGTAGGGGCATTGAAGGCAACTTCTAAGTGGTCGGGTTCTTCAGACGCAGATGGTCATTGCTTTACGAAAGCCGCTGGGCAAGGAAATTTACTGAGAACACGTGGCAAGTGTTCCTGATCCCCACTAAATAATGTGCTACTGTTTTGGAGATAATGCTCTTCATGACCACACGTGCATGTCGAAGGACGAACGTTCTGGTGGAGATTCCCCGGCGTGGTGTTGCTTTAATTGCATGTACTCTGCGGTCACTTTCATTTCTAACCACTTCGAGTTCGTCGTCTCTTTAACAGGGCTGCTGGGAAAGAAACAAGCAAATTAATGTACTGTTACAGAAAAAAAAAAAAACGTGCTTGCAATAATGCAGATTCGTTTTCGTAAGGAGACGCATAAAAACAATATCGGTATTACATTGCATTAGAGCTGTTCCTGTGGCTGCCGTAAAAAAAGCTTGCACTGGTTTCTTCTTTGTTAAGCAGAGATTTAAGCATTTATTTTCTGCTCCTACTACCATATTAAGGCGATGTTGTTTAGGTCAGGGAAGGAAATTAAACCTAGCTACTAGACGCAAAAATTTTTACATTA
Source organism: Hyalomma asiaticum (assembly GCA_013339685.2). Classification (NCBI taxonomy): domain Eukaryota; kingdom Metazoa; phylum Arthropoda; class Arachnida; order Ixodida; family Ixodidae; genus Hyalomma; species Hyalomma asiaticum. Next base: position 96,670,447 of record CM023482.1, read on the forward strand.
TATAGTGAGAAATATTCCGTCTCCCCCCCTTCCCCTTCCCCCACCCCCAAAAGGCAAATTGATGAAAATTGAAAACGTTACAGAACAAGGAATTTCAAATGCGCCAACGTATCGCCAAACGGACTTGTCTTCATCAGGGCCATGGATACCCTCCCGACGAAGACAAGTCCACTGGTCGAAACGTTGGCACTAGTGACATTTCCTGTTCAACAATATTTTCATCACTTATATGTTACGCTTTCTCCGGAACATCTCTCGTTACCCAGATGACGAAACATAGACGCCAGTATATATCTAAACTACTACACGGATTAGGGTTAGTACTTTTTATCAGCTGCGTGTGCCAGAGCAAACGTTCACTTACTAATTAATAAGTGTCTCAGGCGCGCTCTCATAACGCTCGCGTGATAAACGCCCGGCAACGGCTGAGCAAACACTATATACGTCCTGTCTTTCGTTTCAACGCTTCACCTAAACTTTGAGATAACTCAATAACCAAAACTACAGGCTAATTGGAAGACGGCGTACACGAAGACCATCTTCGCCTGCGTAGCCTTGCACCATCCGCCCAACTAACAAAGGAGGGCGCGCGGGCCGTCTATGTGCACAGCCGCGCGGTTAGTTAACGCAGAGCACTGCGAATTGTCACGGCACTGATTATGGGGGCACTAAAGGGAAATTTACCTGGCTAGGAAATTTACGAAATTTATTTTTCTGAATGGTTACCGCGTTTTGACATGCAGTAAAGGCTCTTTAAAGGACGAGCTTGTACTACCTGGAAGCTATGCAACGTATAGGCCGCAGAAAGCGTCACATGAAATGTCCGCACACATGTACGCGCACTTAGAACTAGTAGGCAGTAGAACTTGTAAGAAGGTACGTAGTACTAGCGTAATCGCACGTGCGATTACGCCAGTACTACTATCTTGTGAAAGTGTCAATTCATTTGCGCTACCTGTTAGGTCAAGTTACAAGCACGCAATCATGCTAAGCCACGAACGAGTTATACTACACACAGATATTGCCGATGAATGTGCTTGTGTAATCTCCGCCGCCGTCTGTATTTGTTGCTCGGCACCTCAGCGGCAGTTCCTGCTGTATTTGTCGCATTAGTAATATTATGGCACTCACGTTAGCACGTAGCTTGAAGTCACGTGTTCAAGTAACCTCTCCACTTCAAGATGAGTCCGAAGCAACTGGCCCAACTTGCCATTTTAACATGTAGCTTCATGTACGCTGCTCGCAGAATGAAACGCGACATGTGAAGATTCAATTGCCCCAACTGATATGCGAAATTCCTCAACGCAACCACGTCGTCTAGTGCACGAATGTAGGCTCCCCAGGTGATGTTGGTCTTGAAGCAAGTATATATGCGCTATATTACGCCACTGGGACACCGAACTGAATATGACAGAAACAAAAGTATCTTCATTACTTAGCCCTAAATTTTGGCATTTCAACTCGAGGATGCTGTATACATCACTGTCCAGAACTGCTTATCGTAAACACTTACTCAGTTCTATGTCCACAGGAGGTTTTCACAAGGTGAAAAGTGCACAAGTACACACTTAAGTCCATGTTGTGTCCGTGGTATACAGGACAATGTGAAAATGCGTTTCAGTGTCCAAGCATTAGCAATATTCCTCACATTAGCCGTGAAATTATTGAAGAAGGCGAGGCCAACTATCCTAATTTTCAGTCGTTCTAGGCACTAAACTGTTTACGCTGTGAAACAAATACATTCCTCGGTTGGAAAACAGTCCTTTTGAGATCTCTACGTAAGCTCTCGCAAGGATCTAATCATATGAACAAATTGTCTGCAGACGCAACATCCAACTACTTTAAGTAGGAGGTCGTGGCTCGTCATTAATGTTTCAGCGTACCCTGATGACACAGGGCCCGAAACAATTCCTTTATTCCGGGACTGCTCGCTCTGGAACGTGTTCAAGTGGAAAGCTTGTAACGATAGTTGACTTAGAACAATATATTCGAAGCAACATTAAACGAAACCGCCTTGTATGGGTAAAAATAATTAGTACACACAGAACTAAACTGTTTCAACCAGTGGACCGCCTGCCTGACAGTTTTGCACGCCTCGCCTGGTCCATCCCATGCACGCACCTAAATTAAGCAGGACCTGGCAAGCGTCCACACTGCTTGTATGAGAACATATTGCAGGGATAAAGCCGTCTGCTTTCGAAAGCTTCCGGGGTAGCATACGTCCTGCAATTTAAATCTATAGAATTGTTCCAGGTGAAATTATCTGCGTGTGTCCACGTAAACATACATTTGTTTGCAGACTGATACTGCAAAAATAAACTTGTGTTTGAAGAGAAATGCGTGCCACTTAGCCTCAAACGAAAGTTTTAGGCTAATCAGTTATGATTGGGTACTGCTAGCAGACGATGCCAAGATTTGCTCAAACAATACGACGTGAACCGTTGCAGCACAATGCGCCAGTGCATGTTGGCGTAGTTGGGCCCTTACGTGCATGGAGAAATCGAGGCACATATCTTCTCGTCTCCTGGCCGCCTAGTTTGGAAAATGCTTGACGCCGCTCATTCGTGAGCGCCCGAACCTTAAACACGATATTTTCTTGCGAGACAGCCATACGTCAAATGCGGTGCTGGCGTTGTTGTCACGTGCAAGTACTAATTACCGGCCGAGAAACGCCCGGACCAACGCCAATTTATCGCCGGAGCTGAGCTAAGTAACTAGCTAGTGCAATCTAAGTTTGAACACACTAAAAGAAAAATAAAAGATACAGGGCCAGTGGAGTCCTTTCGAGTGGAGTCCATGTCGATAGTATATCCACACGGACGGTACATGTTCATGGCGAACTGTGAAAACATGTTTCGAGACCTCTCCTTTTTGAGGTAATTGAGCAAAGCAAAGTAGAAGACTGAGTCATGAGTATGGCTCATCGAAGAAGGCAGTGGTTCAGCACAAAAAAAAAAAAGAATTAAACTCGTATGTTTAGAAGGGCACGCAAACTCGCAAACCGATGGAAGGTTTTCCGGATTCGAAATCCTACTCCCCGGGTTCGATTACCAGAATTGCAGGTTTCGCCTTTGCATCCCTGAAACGACTGCTACTCTGTCCTACCATTTTCTTTATGAAACATTTCCTCTGTTCCCGTTGTTCCCAATCACTACACGTAGGAGCCATAATTCTGCCAGCACAGGAGGCGCACTAGACAGTGCTTTATGGCTTAGCATGTCCATCGCGAACAATCACCAGAGTATTAACGAAGCATGAATTGCTGCCGCTGAAGAAGCTTGGTTCACGCTTTACGCGCGTCACTCCTTCGCGTATTGCACAACAACGCCACCGCCGCGTCCACCTCACTACTATACCGATACGTAATGGCGTCCTTTTCGAGGTAAAAGCACGGGAAGCCAGAGAAGTTCGCCGGAAGAATCTTTACCCCTTTCGATGCGTTTGTACGACTTTGCCTGACTGACGCTAATGCAATGCAGTTCCCATTTCTCCGTGGCATTTATCGAGCGGATGGCGGAGGAACAAGCGTCTGCGCGTAATGGCACGACTTACCCTCGTTACCGTACCATCATTCTGTGGAATTAGTGTCTCGGGCAGACTGCAAATCACCCTGGTGCTGTTGCTTGTCGAATACGCGTGGCTTCGTGGCCACTCGCTAAGCGGCATTTCAGATTTGGACGTTCACTGCGCTGACATTCCTTGAGTGTGCCATGTGCATTACGTCTCAACCAGTTATTACGCTGTTTTTCTTTTACTAATCTCCCTGTCGTCGTGTTGCTCCCTACTTTACGCGCAATAACACAAAGGGCGCCGCTTCCTTGAGCTATTGGGTAAGCGATAATCACTGACAGATTGCGCTCGTGCGCCTATGCCAGATTGTTGACGATGGTGTCCAGGCTTTCTTCTGGCTCTTTCTTTTTTTTCATTGCTTAAGACTAAAACTTGCACACCACTGCCCTTGCATTAGCATCGCAGTACTTATAAAGCGCCAGTTGGATCTTAAGCTGGCCTCTTCGAAAGCAAAAGTGTGGTTGCCATGAACTATGGCACGAACGTCGTTCGCGTAATACAGGGGCCAAATTCATGAAGGTTTTCGGTGCGAAGTTTTTTTTTTTTTGTATTGGCTACTTGCCTTCGGCAATAATATGTCCAGCGTCAGGAATGCCATACGTTTACTTTTACAGACAACTCTAGCATTATAACTTTTTGTATATGCTCTTCCATATGCCCTGGTTTTTGAAAGACCGTAGTTGGAATCGATACGCGGGTGCATCTTCATTCACTTTTAAATCTATCTATCTATCTATCTATCTATCTATCTATCTATCTATCTATCTATCTATCTATCTATCTATCTATCTATCCTGTCTGTCTGTCCTGTCTGTCTGTCCTGTCTGTGTGTCTGTCTGTCTGTCTGTCTGTCTGTCTGTCTGTGTGTCCTGTCTGTGTGTCTATCTATCTATCTATCTATCTATCTATCTATCTATCTATCTATCTATCTATCTATCTATCTATCTATCTATCTATCTATCTATCTATCTATCTATGTTCTTTCTGCCTCTTTCATTCCGGTACTCCAGGGTAGGTGTGTGACCCGACTAATAGCAACAGGGTAACCTCCCTGCCTTCCTTTTTCATCTAACCTTTCCTTCCTTAGTTGTTTACATTCGCACTTCAATTTTAATCAGAATTTTCATACTTCTTGCTTTTTCGCAAAATTGTACGCGAGTTTGATGTACGACATAATTTTATAATAATTTTCTCTACGGGGCTGCAATTTCTTAACACGAATTTCGGCAGGCACCTTTGGAGAATAACGGTATCGGACATGACATCACCAATGCTTGTCCTTGTCGTTCTTTGTGTCCTTCGTTGTTAAGGGTCCGCAAAATAATCTCACCATGAACAGCTACCAACTAGCCCAAATCAGTACCTTTCTACCTAACCGATGTTTCCTAGATTCCATGAAAGAAAGAAGCCTGCAGGCCAACCTTCCAAGAAAATAAAAGTCACGCTATTTGTGCAAGGCTGTTGTACTCGTAGTAGCATCACTGACACTTTCCTTACTTAAAGTATGACAAGTGTTTTTACTTTGTCTTCTCATGTTGTTTACCGTGTAGTTTTCTCCCACATTTGTGCTCGCAAGTGAAAACTATGAAACAGCAGATGATGAAAGTTCGAAAAAGTGAGCTAGAACAGGAAATTGCCTTTACTTTGTATTCGAATCTGATAGCGTTTTGCAAGCGCGAAATCCTGTGAGGACAACTGCAGAACCCTGAAAGTTCACTTGTTCCACATCTCAAGCAAGTGGAAGAGAGTAAAATCTCAAGTTTGAAACAGAAGAAGAAGTAACACAAGGCAAACTCCACGTACGCCTGAAAACTACACCCCTTAAGTATAGGACGATATCTTTGCAAACATGCTGCTGTTCTACACGATGTCACGCTGAAAGCATTCATTCGATTTTTGAAAACCTCCTTCTAGATATAGCCGCCCGACCCCTTGTAATACTAAAATAATGTCAATAAATGAAACATCACTTCCTGTAATGCCTTTGGAGCAAAGAGGTTCCACTCGCACTCTAGGGAGGCGTCGTTTTCACGCTTGGCGGACAAACACTCTCTTCTCCGAGTACCAAGACCTGGTGCTGTACTCGAGTTCCAAACTTCGCCAGCGACCTCGCCAACAGGAAATGCGGATCTTTCGAGAGTGCTTGCGGAAATGTCCCTTTTTTGCCCTTTGTACAAAGAAAATCTTTGGTGCGTGTCACCCGCATCCTCCGTATCAGTGAGTCCCAATTCTCAAAAATTAGGGTGTCAGCGTTTATGTCATCTTTCGTGCTTCAACCGGAACCAAAGCGAGCGGCTTCAATTACCAAAATTAAATGCAGGCTCGCTTCGCAATCACGCTTCTCTTCAAACCTCATCGAAGCTGCGCAAAGTCCTCTTCGTAAGCCTCGGTTCTCCTTAGGCCCTCCTTCGGCCCCTTCGCACGTCGTTCTTCTATTAATTTTCCCGACAGTTTTGTCTAATTGAAATAGGCTAATGGAAACGCGGCGGGGCAGAAGGAACATTTTCCTTAGGGAAGAGTGATCATCGTGTAAGACACCGGAACTTAGAACTTCACGTTGCGGAGAAAAGAAGCTCTGCAAGGCGTATCCGAATTCGTTCAGAAGGCGGCGACACACTTTAAGCGCAGGTTGCCCCTTTGTCCAGAGGAACCTTCGCGCCTTAATCAAGTCTGAGTGCGTTGAGCAACGGTACCTCACTTTATATTATATAAGTGTAAGAAACAACAAGTAGTGGCCGCTGATGCTTGACGTTTGGGTTTAATGCGTGATAGCGAAATATATGGTAGTTTAAAACAATTACCGTTGATTATTCATGTCGGCCGTTTACGCCGCCCTGATCATTGCTGTCGTATCTCAAACACACTTACAATGGACATGGGTGAGAGGTGGGTAACTTTGGAGCGAATCGATTTTTCGGAGCGGCTGTTTAAATAGAGCGAGTAAGTAGTCAATCAGCAAAAAGTGAGCGCCGATTTTTTTCGGTAGGAAGGGGGGCGACTAACCAAACGGTACCGCATCACCTTAGTCGGGAAAAAAGTGTGGTTGATCTCTCTGTCACAGAAATCAGTGTATCACGAAAGTGAAATCTGTCTTCACGAAGCTGTGGAATACATAAGCGGCAATCTGGCGAATCGAGGGACGGGGGATCGATAGGGCATTCTGGGCATGTGAGCCGGTTGGATGTAGACATCAGCGGCACCTCGACATTGCACAGAGATGCTCGACAGTTGCGCACCAGCGAAAGTTCTGGAACGGGGTATATATATTTCTTGCGCTGTGGCGTGGCTCAACGTGCTCGATCTCCCGTCCTTCGAGTCACACTAGGAGTGTAGTTTGCTGGTTCGCCACGTAGGAATCACCGTTCTCCTTGAATTAGCCTTTCGCCTAGCGAGCTCCCAGCTTCAGTAGCCGTGCTAGTTCTTTTATTTAGTGTCTGTTTTAGGCTTGATTGCTTCGGCTGGGTGACCGTGCATAAATGCATGTCTTGAGAGATATGTTTTCTACGCATGCGCATGCAAAAAAAAAAAAATACACCTCAGGTGGTTGAAATTACGAAGCCTTCTTACAGCCTCGATGCTATACCAACGAGAACGTGAATAGTTTTCCAGAACGATATTGAGAATGGGGCTTATGATGGGTCCTTTCAAAATATTGTTGCTTTGTTCAAAACCAGAACACTACCTGGAAGTAAACTGTACTCACTTACATGCACACATGATCAGAACAGTCGCCAGCGCACCAACACCGTTTATTTGAAACACCGATTAGGAGAAATGCGTATTTCGCACTAACCTTGCTTTCTTAAGAGAAACGACTGTCTTGAATACTGCAAAAGAAGAGTTTCAACCCTGTCGCACGTTTGTATGTACATTAGTATAGGCCTGTTTTTTCAAACGATCGATAAACAGGACTGTATTTTGCTATGACCACAATGAATGAAAAGAAAGCGTCACTTTGTAATTATGACACAGCGCACGACTCCCACTTCATGCACGCAAGGTAGAACCTGTCTTCATATAAGCAATGATAGTTGCTGATGTTTTACGGACCAAAACTAGGATTACGGGACGACCCACGACGAAAACCACGTAGCGTGCCGTAGTGGCCCTGCGCTATCCGGCGGGCTAGGCGCGTATAGGCGCCTAGCAGAGACTATAAGACGTGCAGCGATTATAAGACGTGCTAGGCGCTAGGCGCTGCCAGGCCTCCATTGCGGCGTACTTGAACGCTTACGCACATTCTCCTCATAAATTTAAGGTTATTACTGCGTTCTCGCTTTGGCGGAGTACAAGCGCAAGTCGTATGATGATTAATTAACGTATGTACTTTTACACCTACATTCGCATCATATCGAGCGGACCATGTAACTAGGATCCGTGTGTGCCAAGCGTCTGGCGTGCTGCCTTGTACGGCGTTAGGGAAAACGGGTCCAACGTTTGAACGAGCTTGATTTCACGCTCGGCATTCATGAGGGTGTGCTATTCCGCTTGATAAGGACAGGTGCATGTGATTAGAGCAACTGGGGTTGTAATGGAGGCGCCGAACTCACAGCAGGGCACCACAATATTGCGTTAATTTGTTTACTTAGTAGTCTGTGGTTTATTTTTGCCCTATTTAGCTGTGTCGTCTGTAGACAGTGTCGCCATCACAGCGAAATAGAGCGGGACATGAGCTGGACATCATTTTGAAGCTCGCGAGGCCCAGAGCAAAACTTTCTTCGAGGGACGGCTGCAGTAAATATGAACGAGAAAAGATGGGAAACTAGAATACTCGCAAACTAACCAGTAAATATTATAATGTGGTCGACAATAAAAAGACTAAAGAAAAGGCCCCCAAAAAGGCCACCGTAGATTGCAATGTAATAAGCGCTGCGCTCGAATTGTGTTGAAATACTGCTATACAAAATCGAGGCAGCAATCAACTTTAGAGTTACGCCGATTGAAAACGCTGTTTTGTCGTTGATAAAAAAAAACAATTTCTTGCGCCCGTATTTAGCTTTAAACATGACGGAAAAACAAGCCTAGCTTATTGAGAAGTTTTAAGCAAAGATTACTTGCCTGCCTACAATGTGTTATAGTAAAACTACCTTTTTATGGCGCGATATGGGGGAAGTATGCACTACTGTGCGATTTCAAGTACCGTAAAATGTATTTATTCACTCTACATTACGTACGCGTAAACTTGAGTCGCACTGCATGATTATTACTTGAGCTGCACGGCGTGGTTTACGCACGTTGCTTTACCGAACAATGTGTTCGTTTTCTTACTTTCATATTTCACGTATGTTCTTTCCTATTCGTTCGTTTCTCCTACCATTCGTGACGCCATTGCACATCCAAAGCCATGCAGATCTGGTGTTCAGTCTCAGAAAATTCAGAGAGCGGAAGAACTTTCCAGTATTACGTACATTGGTAGTGTCACTGAAGTTTTAGTGCAATAGCGCTTGGATGATTCTTTAACTGGGTAGATGCAACAAGAAGCTTGCACTTGGTATTGCGATCAGCTTATCGTCAAATGAGGAATACAAGGGTTTGATTGTCGGTCCCGTTCTGTCGAAGCAGCGTGCTCCTAAGTGAATAGGTAGAGCAGAGTTAGTTCGCGTCATCGCCTTTCTAACCATCGCTTCCTCGGCAGGGCATGTCCCCAGACAGATTGTTGCATACTGTATTTTTTTTTTTTGGAAACGTGTAACACGGAGAAGCACATCATGGGGTGTTTGCTGCAATTGTAAATTCCTCAACACGCGTATCAAATCTTGTCCTCATGCACTGTAAAAACGTCCCTCGCGTAAGCGAACTCGGATTCGGAGCACATCCAAGCTTCCTCGGAAGTACCAGTGCTCGGTGCAAGAAGTGTCCTCCCTCTTAAGTTCGCATACAAATTCAGACACTTCAATACGCGTAGCCATGCCTTGCATGAATGTGAGGAAACTCGAGCCTATAGCAAGCCAAGCACACACACACACTTCTATAAAAACGAATCACTGACGAGTATTTCAAGGTTTATGTTGACTTTAATACATGTGTGCGGATGCCATACATGGAAGTGCACATTTAGAATTTAGCAAAACGCATCACAAACTGGCGGCCGTCCAGAAGAAGGTGAGAACACTTGCATGTGAAATGTCATATGAGGCATCTTCCTATATGCATAGCCAAAAGTGACGCACGAAGTCACCATGGCCCGCTCAGATACATAGGTGCTTCTAAAAGAAAGGTCAAGACGCAATGTTTGAGCCCAACTAAAGAGTATCGCGCAGAAAATCCACTCCGTCGTCTGCGTGGTCATCTCTTCCTTATTTTTTTTTTCTGTAACAAGATAGCGGTGACAGGCTTCACTTTCGGAGGACCACCCTCGCTCCATAGGGATTACATGTAACTTCCATGGGTGCTACACACGCGCGCGCGCACACACACACACACACACACACACACACACACACACACACACACACACACACACACACACACACACACACACACACACACACACACACACACACACACACACACACACACACACACACCATACTTCAAGCAAATTAGCCCTAAAATGATTACTCACCAAAACGGTGTTCCATTCTTGGGACGTCTTTACCGGTCGGTGTCTTCATGTCATAGCAGCACACTCAAACCTATATAACACCTCCTGGCCATGTACTGGTTCGCCACGGCAACTAATAAATACAGACCGGAATTTCCATCTTTTGTAGGAGGCAGCCATATTGGCCAATAGCTGTGGGCAGGTTGGAATGAACAACTACGCTGGCGTCCGACATATTCTTAAAGCACGTTTGCAACGAGTGTTCGTTTATTATCAGCTGTTATCCTACAAAACCGTGTCACCAGCTTATAACTGAGATCAAGGTCATGTCAAGACTCCGTGCACTCGCCCTGTACGTGGGTGGGAGAGTCAAATGATGTGGTCTATATGCAGACGCATGTACTACAATACGCGTGCAGGATGAGTCTAGGTGAACGGCAGTCTGCAGTAGCAGAGCAGCATTTAGGCGGCACTTGCAGCCGAAAGTGAAATTTTGTATTTTGTCCGCAATGTTTGACGAGGCAGTATTGAAAATGGGTATATAGGCCATTTCCAATTCTTTTTTTTTTCAGGCATACTGCACTGGATCCTAGGCTTAAGAGAAAGTACCGTTACACGCGTGGGTACGCGTCACATATAGTTTGCATCGCCATATATAGTTCATCCCTCTTTTTCCTCATTCCTTTCTGTCCCTTGCGCGGAGTTGCAGGCCAGAACGTAGCCTACTAGTTTAGGCTGACCTCCCCATATTTTAATCAATTCTCCTTCTCCTTCATTCTCTCTTATTGAGTTTAGTCAAGGTGTGTTGAAAAAAGCGTTACTATCTCTCTCTTTTTCTTCTGCACAGGTTACGAAAAGTGTTCAAAGTGAACCAGGAAACACGCAGTGCTGCTCGTCGGCCGAGTAATTTTGGTCCCCTAAGCTGAGAACCCGCAAAAAGGGCATAAACTGTTTTTAAGTGAGTTTATTAGCCTCCTGTAAATGCTACTAGTGTTCTCTAAGAAAGTTGTAGAAGAACAACAAGCTAGAACAGCCTCTTCCTGTTGCCCTCTTCGCTGTGTCCGTGTATTATCTGGTTTTTTTGTCTACACTGATGCACTAACTGACTCAGCTTCCGATATTGTTGCTAAAAGAGTTGTTGCTTCCTTGAGAAAAGAAAAGTTCCAATCGACTTCCAACCATGCGTCTTTTTTTTCTTTCTATCGTCTTCTTCTCGCCTTAACAAATGGGCATCCGTTGAAGCAGCACTTTTCTTTTTTTAGGGTGGAGGAGGGGAGGGGGGAAGGCTAGCTAGTTCCGTCGGTTCCGAGCCACGAAGAGTGTCTTGGGGAACCGCAAAAATGCCGTCTGGTTCATTATTTTCCTTCCCGTCTATTTCCGAAAGCATTTGGCAGCTTGTTGCTCCGCTTTTTCTTGTGTATTTAGCTGTTCTTCGCCGACATAGTGGCAACCCGAGCATGCAAACTAATTTGCTTCCTGAAAAGGAATGGGAAATAATGGCTTCTTCATCCGCAAGTAAATGAAAGATTGCCGAAGAGGGAAGCCAAACTGCTTGGATCAATGCCCCCGCAGAGCTCTCGTTAACCTGTCCCCCGAAGTTCTATTCTTTTGTGTGTGTGTGTGTGTGTGTGTGTGTGTGTGTGTGTGTGTGTGTGTGTGTGTGTGTGTGTGTGTGTGTGTGCCTGATGGCCGTTTTGGTGCTCGACACCTGCATTAAAGAAGGCGGGAATGTAGGTTGTGCTTGGGCGCCTCTATAAATTTTTTTCTTCGGATGTTTCTTCTTCCATTCTAAATTTTAGGCACGCCTATATTTCAACAGAGATTGGCGTTTTTCAATGAAGTCAAGTGAATATATTAACGGGATGAGAAAACCCCCCAATACATCGTCCTGAGCCGCAGACATTCCATTACTTTTCCTTCAGTGCCTACCGTAACAAATGCACGTGTAGAACATACATCGCACACTGTGACATATAACATGCTGCTCTATCATCGTGATTGAAAGACGAAATAAGACTTTTAACAGGCTGGTGTGGGATTCAAGAACTAGGTGGGCAAGAATATGCGACTATACGCCACAGAAAGCAGGTATGTGCCAGCAGTCCCTCACATAGCATAACCATGCCTAGTATAGCGTTGCAAGGTATTGGGAAAGGGACGTGGTGGTAAGGAGGAAGGAAAGAGGGCGGAAAGAGGATAAGGCATGGCATGGCCTTTTACAGTATGTTTTATGCCCTCAGAGAGTGGGTATGTGTCAAGCAGCCCTTAGCATAGGATAACCACGCGTAGTATTAGCATAGCAAGGGGGCTGGAAAAAAGTGGTGGTGAGGAAGAAGGAAAAGTTAAGGGGAGACTATAATGCATGTGGTAGCCTCGTATAGTATAGTTTAGCAAGCCGATGGGAAAGGAAAGTGAGGGTCAGAAGGCGATGAGAGGGTAAACCACGGCATAGCCATGTGCACTAGTATTATGGCAAGGAATGGGAATAACAAGTGAAGGCGAGGAGATGAAAAAGGGGGAGAGAATTCAATATAGAATGATATAAAGAAAGATGACATAAAATAAGAAGGAAGAAAATGTATTAACAGATGAAGGAAGGTGAAAGAAAGAAGAGGATGAAGAAAGGTGAAAAAATAAGTCAATGCGCCACCATCTGGCCAGAAAGGCCAAGTTATATTGTGTCCAGAAATGCCTAGTTAAGCTTAGAAAAGCCAAGATAAGCTTACAACTGGTAGCTAAGGACCCAGCCCCGATGTTCTTTCGGACTTGGCACCGCTAGTGGCAAGCTGCCACAATTTTAGGTTGAGGACGTTTTATTCATCATATTGGCACTACTTTTTCCTTCGGATTCTGCGTGACCTTGACGTCTATAAAAGGTGACCCTGCGTCTTGCCCCGGATTCCTGAAAATGAGTATATAACAAAATGTTGTTGTGGAAGCCCTCGTCAGATTGCTTCTAACTAAAAAAAAGGAAACAACAGGAATCTACCCACTTAAATATAGCTGTTTTGTTTCCTGAACTTGTTTGCGCCACATAAATATCGCTACAGTTACTTCGTACATTTTACAGCAACGCAGACTGATTTCCGCGCTTTAAATTGTACGTCGAAAAAAGAACAGGAAGACCTGCGCTGAGTCCGCGACAGAGACGGTGATGCTGGCTCACACTGCTGTGACGTTTATCATAATCATAGTGAAAACAGCGCGCACACACGAAGTCATCATGAGTTTGTTTCATCGTTTGTTATCTTTGGTGAGACTAAATCTCGTTGCCGTTTAGACGTTTCTAGGTGGCTCTGGGAAGAACAGTAAGAGTGAAAGAAATTACAACAATATGAGTGTTCTTTGGTGAACTTTTATTAGTACGGAAAGCTACAACGTCGCCCTTGGAAGGGGGAGAAGCGCTGTAAACTGGAAAAAACCTCGAATGAAACATCTGAGCTTAAATTCAAGAGTCAGAGAGAGAGACAGATAAAGAGATTTCAGACAATTCAAAAATATAAAGACGCCCCGAAAGACCGAGAACGTTTAAAAGTACGTATAATTTCTTCCTTTTGCATTACGACGCATCGCTCCTAGCACCTGATTCTCCCAGGCCGCTCACGCTAACAATGTAGATGATTAAAGCTTCGCTTGAAAAGCAATTGTGAACCAGGCGATGTCGGCAATTCTTACAAATTCGTAGGTGGAAAACTTAACCTGTGATTTTAACACTACTGCGCAAACTTACGAAGGACAGATCTGAGTGAACAAATCTTGTGCGGTTTTCAACAGATGCAAGGGTATTTGATAGGCTCTAAACTGGGTCCCACATTATGAAGGCGTAGTCTAGTTCGGGACGCGCCAATGTAAGATGATTTAACGAAGGTTGCTCAAAGAGTACATATTACGATGGCGACATCGCATAAGGTTTGCCTCGCGAACAACATGTGGTGCTAAGATGTTACGAACAAGACGTGGTGTACACCTCAGATTACGTGTTAAAAGTTTGACCAAGGTACTTACACAATAATGCGATGACGATGTCAGTGCACGTTAAAGAACCCAAGGTAGTCGAAATTTCCGGAGCCTTCGTATATGGCGTCTCTCATGATCAGATCGTGGCTTTGGGACTTAAAACGCCATAAATCAGTTAATAATCAATGCTAACCAATGCATGAGGACTACAAAACTTCAAGGCTAAAACAAGCTTGCCAACTTTCCTGGGAGACCTCCAATACGTCATTCCACAGTTCAGTTCCACAGTTCCACAGTTCCGCAAAAAGTATATCGTGTTAGTTATGTCAAGACGAATCCTTACTGTTCTTCATACATTGATATTATACCGCCCCAATCTTGTTGCATACCACCTGAACGACACGGCCAGGAGAGCACCGAGACGCAGGCGGCTGACATGAACAACTCAGTCAGTGGACTAAGAGGAAATGAAGCCTACGCTGCTTTTGTAAGAACGGAGAGGTGGAATTGGTCAACACTTACGATCCGTTTAGCCAACAACAATGTTAGCCAGCGTTAACAAGTGCTGATGGATGAGATTAAGTGCGGCTAAGCTGGAGCACCACCCTTCACAAACGGTGGGGTAATTCGCTAAGATATCTCTAATATAAAATACTAAAACGTGAAGCGAGCATGACTGCACTAATGAATGGCATTGCCGGGCCATCTACTTCATCTTTTCTACGCAAACCGCAATTGCCGTAGGGTGCTATGATCGAAGCTCTATAAAGGAGACTTCCCATATTTCAGGAGCTCTGCGTATATTAAGCAGATGGACATCCATTCTGCAGAAACGTTTGCGTTCCGCCACCATTCTGTGAATATGTGCTGCAGCGTATGCCGTCTCAGCTTACTAGCGTGGGAAAGGGTGCGGTGAGATCTACCATACTCGATGAAGGAAGAGACCACTGTATCCACTGGCTTCGTTATCTTCTGCCTCGTGGTGTTTTGCATGTGTCCCTAAACAAGAACAAACATTGCCAACTACTGCGACAGTTACAACAACAAACAACACGTCGACAGTGCGCTGGTCTTTATGCCTTAACGCACTTCAGTAAGCCCATACAGTCGCCAAGCTACTTTTACTTCGCTTTAGCGCTGAGAAAAAGGCATTCAAAATCAAGACTAACCAAACGTTTTGGCAGCTCGTTTGTCGCACGACTCCGTCAGACGCTTGTAAGTAAATATTATAGGTTATTGCATTTTTTTTAGTATCACTGCATTTATGCTGACCTAGCTGCCTCCCCCTCGCTTTACAATCCGCTTTGTCTACGTCTCGACCAGTTATCTGCACGCATTCCGGTTAAACGATACCGTATTAACATCACAGAGGTCACTGGCATGCGAGAGAAGCAGAGACAAACAAAAATAGTTTCGCTTGTAGTACTGCCAGGGCAATAATTCCTATTCACGAAATACAGCTCGTAATCAACGCTGTTATTGCATGCTTGTAAGTGTAAGATTTGTATGCATGCAAATGTGACTGCGGAATAAGCCCGACTTTATTATTTTTCATCAGCCGCTCATAAACGACGCAAGGACTCAGGCCATTAGCAGAATGGTTCCGGACACATACAATGACATGTTGCGAAGTGCCCGCGGCCTCTCTTATTCTCATGTTTCTTCCCCGCTTCTGCGATAAATGGGGGAAGACCGGAACACGACGCTTTATGATTTCCAGGGGCTGACTAAATCTGATGCCATTATCTCTTTCACATGAGCATTTGAGGTAAAGAAGAAAATACAGCACATAAATTGACACCATTCTACTGCGTGCGAAATGTGTCTAATACATACAATTATATAACAGCAACGGCTGTAATGACGCTGCGTTAAAAATGCTCCTTTCGTCAACTATACTAAAAGTCGTATCCACGTGTATACAAATTCTGGAAGGAAGGAAGGAAGGAAGTAAGGAAGGAAGGAAGGAAGGAAGGAAGGAAGGAAGGAAGGAAGGAAGGAAGGAAGGAAGGAGAAAAACAGAAAGGCGGGGTGGTTAAACGGAGAGACGTCCGTGGCTACCCTACACTGGGGAAATGGGAAGGGGAAATAGAAATATGGGAGAGAGAGGAAGAAGGCGAATAACGAAAGAGACGTTGTAAGACGATTCCATCAGTCAAAGGTGTCCGCGCACACTCGCCATTTTCAAGAAGCGCAAAAGTGCTTTTAGTGCCTCGTGGGCGGACGAGCGGTGAGAGCGGTGTTCAATCAGCATGTGCACAGAAAGTGGCCGATCGTCGAGTTGGCCTAGAGTCTGAATAAATGTTTTCCTTTCCGCGTCGTGTCACGGACAGTGGCACAGCAAATGGTCGAACGTTTCGTCGGTATGCACACCTTGCATGCTGCACTGTCGATCGCTCGAATTAATGCGGAATATGCGTTTGTGAAGGCAACTCCCAGACAAAGTCGACAAAGAAGCGAGGCCTCATGTCGGGGAAGTCCTGATGGAGGGCGGAGATGCAGAAAATGGTTTAGCTGGTGCAGTCGCGTTCATCTGATGTTTCACGAGTTCCACTCAACCAATGAGAGACTGCGTGCCAGATGTCAAAGATGCAATGCAGCATCTGTCTTTGAGAGCGGAATCGAAACAATGTTCGAAACAAATTCTGAAGCCAAGGCAGACGCAGGGGAACTTATTGCTTATCGATTTCTAATGTGAAAAAAATTACAGAAGACAAGTGGAACTTTTCCTAATAAAATGCGTTTGAGAGAGAGGGAGCGAGAGCCCTCTGTTGAAAAGCTGAATAATTATATAACGTGTGTTCACTAACAGTCCTCCGCGCACTCAAAGCACGCACGCACGCACGCGCGCGCGAGCACGTGTTATTTTTTTATGGGAGGCTCAATCTTACCACAGAAAAGCAATGACACCGAGATACGTCAACCAGTCCAGAACATGTGAACGCTCTGCACTGTTTTGATGCGCAAGGTGAAGCATTTCTGCCAAAGTCCACGGACCTTGGTCTAACCTTTGCAAGTTCTATTGGTATTGGCGCTCGTCTTTTTAAGTTGGTTTAATGCTAGGAATTGAAGCAAGGTGTGCACCACAGAGTGCATGGAGCAGTGGTTCACGCAACTTGGACTTCAACTCTGGCCGTTGCTGTAAAGCGGACTATTCGTGTGCGCTTTGTTTAGGCGATGCCGATAGTAAGGTATCTGAAGATGTCATAATCGCTTTGCTTTCGCAGAGGTCTCTTATTTAGTAAAGTACACTTTGCGCACAAGCGCTTGCGTGCATGGGGACCTTAGCAACAAATAACTTCGAATATTTGAAGTCTTACTGGGTTATTTGCAGTTTGAGCTGATGTTGTAGCTCTGCCATCGTTCTCCTTATTGGGCGTTCACGTTTGTGTACTATGTGTTCATGTGGCAAGCGGGGCAGGGGCGGTGGAAAGTTAGGTGAGCCGATGAGATCAAGAAGTTTACGGGGATAAATTGGGCACACCTAGCACCGGACCGGGGTAATTGGAGAGCTATGGGAGAGGCCTTTGCCCTGCAGTGGGGATAGAGATGATGATGATGATGATGATGATGACTATGTGTTCAGTACCTAGACGACGAGGCCGCTGTCAAGTTGTTTTTTCATACTTTCATTTCCTTGTCTCGTGCTACTTCGTAAATCTCAAATTTAGATGCGTAATATGAGCTGAGCGCTTTAGTGAACATTATGGATCATTGAACTTCCATGATTCCATGTAGTCATTCACTCTGATATCCTCATAAAATTTGAAGAATTATATTAAGCCTGTAGGTGTTGTTTAGCATTAATTCATTTTTCTTAACGATTTCTGTAATCATCTTTTATTCCATTAAGCCCTTTCCACAGCATAAGGCATTCAGATGGTCTGAGCCCTGGTTGCCCTCCATCTTTGTTTTTACGCCTACTCCCTTCTTCTTAGTAGTCTGTTGATTTATCTTGATTATCGACACGCTCCTTGTCGTGATTGGGAATTAATCCTCCACTTGGCTCCCTACCGAGACGAATCCTTTTTCTCTTCCACCAGTTTTCTCTCCCGATATTATTATCACGGGGAGTATGCAGAGAAGCGCTTCTCTTTTCATTTAGCGTGAGAGAGAATACAGTCGTCTTCCCCTCTCACCGCAGCCCACTCCTGAGTCGATCCAAAGAAGCTCAACGGATTTCCTGCCTAAGCCGCGGACATTATGTGCATGGCTTCGCATGGCGCGCGACGGTGCGCGAAATCAATAGAGGCCATCTTCAGTCCTCCCCAGTGGGAACTTCAGCCGATCGTGTTCTTTTTATACCGAACTGCGCAAACTGTTCCTCGTAGTCGGCTGAGATCCGGAGCACTTTCTGGACTTGCCTGAGCTCTGCAGCACAGATAAAGAATAAACTACCGTTCCATCTCAAGACACCGTTCGGGGAAAGTTTTTTGTGGTCGCCATGCAGTATGGTAGTGGTAGAGCGGGCAAACACAGGCGCAAGAGAAGAGAAGGTGAAAACACTGTGTCAGTGTGTTCGAGCCTTACGTTCGTTCATGAGGAATCCCTGTCAACTATAGCTAAGCTTCCTGGTGAGATGACGTGATGATGACAAAGTCGCCGTGATTGGCCGTACGAAGGTGGAAAGGACACGTAGGTGTTTCAAGCGTTATCAAGGCAAGCTTCGTGGTCAGGGTCACATGACAGGGATTTAGTTTGGCATGAATGGCTGCACAAAGGCGAAAAACACGCTCTTTCGAGGGTCATCAAGGCAGCGGCACGAGATACAAAGCTATATCGGCGTGCGTTTCACGTTGACTTTGGGACCTATACCGCAAAACGGCATACGCAATACCATTCCGTCTTGGTCCTCCCTGACTGGTCAGTTCTGCTTCTCAAGGCAGGGCTGACCAATCAGAGGATTGATATTGGTCAGGGATTGGTCAATTCTGTCTTGAGAAGCAGAACTGAACAATCAGGGAGGACCAAGACGGAATGGTGTTCCACATTCCTTTTTACGGTATAGGCCCCTTTGTTAGCGTCCGTGCGCGTACGACAATGGTTGCTGGTTGCTGTAAGCATCGTCCCATATACCCCACGGTCATGTATATCAATCTATCGAATACGCTTGCAAGCGTGGTTGTTTCTGTAAGTTTCATATCGGGCCCTATGTAGTACCAGGGTGCCCTTTACGCGGTGCCCTTTTTACAGCTTTGAAAAGCGAACACGCCAGACAAAAAAAAAAAGCAAAACAGGAAAAGGTAGCGAATTTATTCAGTGCCATCGTGGATGGGTTTATTGCCGGTGTCACAATATACGAAGATTTTATTTCGCTATGACATGGCGGCTTTGCAATTCTGTTTGTGTGCCGCCTTTGTCTGCGGTAGAATATAACAGTCTTCTCGGTCTTGGCTTTGGCGCACTCAACAGCACACTCCTTCAGCAATTAGAGAGCTTTGGTGATGGGTACACCAAGTGTCACGGGCGCCGCGTTCTTGCGTCTTTTCCTTTTTACCCCTGACTCGGGGAAGAGTACAAAAACTAAATCAAGAACGTGCGTATGTCAATTCGCTCGGATACACAGTACTAAAGCTCTCTATTAACGTTTCTCTCTGCTCTTGTGCAGCTCTCGTTCGCTTTCGAAGTCATGTCCCATGGTTGGTGCCGCGCTTATATGGTCTGCCCCTGGGTCTAATGTGGTCAGCGATGACCAGATCACATATTAGACTGAAATACGGCTGCGTGGAGCTATACCGATTAGTGAAAGTGGTGTATGCCACTCCCATTGAGCATTATAACATCGCAGCATCCTTGCGGTGCATAACGACTGCCCATTGGTGACCGGCGTGGAAACTAAATTGCTCCTCGTAATTCTTCTTCGTTCGCGAATCTGCTGGTCTCCCAGCAATAGCTAATATCGCAAAGTGACCACTGGAGAAATTAAGGCCTTTTCTTTTTCTGGCCTATTTGAGTTGGGCAGAGGGGGAGTACGCATTCGCTGTCATCTATTATTCTTTATTTCCCAAAGAGCGCTGGGCGTATTTTCCCGCAACGTTCAGCTAATCTCAGGAAGTTAATCTTACCCTGAAAGCGCTAAATGACTTTCTGCTTCTGGGTGGTCATGTATTAACTTGTAGTGAAATTCGCAAGCCTGTGCTGATTTCTTATCAACCGCTGGACAATACACGAAGCCAGTAGCCAAGATTTCTCTTTTTTTTTGTGAGGGGGTGGGGGGTGGGGGGGTGGGGGGCGCACTTTGGTAAAACTAAAAATTTCGAGGAGAGGAGAGGGGAGAGGTGGGCTGGGGCACCCTTTCCCACAAACTACGGGTCTTCTGTACATTACTCTGTACATTTCATACGATGCGATGTACTACGATGTTCCCATTTATTGCTACCTTTTTTACTCTTCTAGTCCGCACTGTCCTGCTCGTTCCATTTCAAGCCGAGGAACATTAAAGAAAGTTTCTAACCCGCTTTTCTGCTCTTCTTGTGGTGTTTCTATTGGTTTGCATGAATTACAAGAAGATCAAAACTACAGTGACTTAAGTTCCACAAGCTTAATTTGCACTCGTCGTGTTTGTTACCTTTGGGAGCATTGAGGGCACAAATGAGGCGAATGATATGCAGGAGTTCAGTTCCACTTTGTGGCAGCGTTTCCAAGAAATGAAAGTGAATATGAGAGTCATAAGCGAAATCCCCAGCACGACGAAAACAACCCGAAATAGAATATTCACAAAGAGAACGAGTGCAGCACTAGTGCAACTTTCGAAAGCTGCCGAACCGCTAATGTTAGTGACAAATAATAAAAAGAAAAGAGTGAGAAATGAGGTAGAAAAAGGAAGGGCAGGCTGAAAGAAAAAGTTCTGCCGGCCTCACGTGTTTATTTGGAAAGGCCCCGCCCACTGCTCTGGCAAGATAAGTACACAAGACCTAAGAAAAAGAATGTAAAACTCAAGAAAGTACTACAGACGTTATTCATACACTAGCAGTGATGAAGTTTTCTCGGACAGGGGTTGCCTAAATATGTGCTAGCGGAGCGCCAGTTGGGCTTCAGTAGGCGCTCCTCCCTCTCGGAGCTGCGTCCACTTGGGCAGGATATGCCCGCTGCTGCAGCTGCTGCTTGCTTCTTCTTCTTTTTCTTCTGTAGTGTCTAGACTTGGCACAGGCGCTCTGCTTTACTGCCCAGCTCATGATGCCGCTCTAACTGCTGCTGTTGCCGTTGATGTTGCTTCATCTTTCTTTGACTTGTACTTCTCGCTTTAAGCAGCTAAATGCACCTGAAGAAAAACAGCTCCTTACTTCGATTTACATGAAGGGTCAAGAAACTCAGCTAGCAGAAATTATTCCAGAGTTTTCCCACTATAGTTGGACATGAAATCATGTCGTAACTTTGGCTCGCAAAACCGCAGCCCTAAATTAAATTAGGTATTGGTAAAATGTGTGCTACGAAAGCTGTGCACACGCAGTTATTTTTACTAGTGCTAAAGGGAAGACACTGATGTCCCTTTGTTGTTGTTGTCTTGTTATGAAGATCACGCCTCCACAATCCGATTTGTGGCGTTCAATAACCGCTGCGGCCATGCATGATGGTGGTTTATATCCATTGTTAGGATGGCGAGTGAACTAAGATATGCTTATTTGCGGTGTTCATGCGTGAATATCATGTCCTAAGGCATGTTGACATGTGCTGCTTTTGCGAACTAGCACAACGCATCAGGTCACGTTGCTACGCGAGTGAAGCAGTAACGTTTCTATACCGACGACAAGTGGTTGTAGAGAACATTTCATTGCTTGTGTAGCATGGCCGCCACTTGGTCACTGCAACTTGCATGGCAGACTCTGAATGCGTGTTCTTCATGCAAACACCGGATGTATGGGCGGATGTTATGAGCGTTAGCCTTATAACCAGGCGGTCAGCTTTGTGCCAGAAGTCTGTCACTGATGTCGGCCTAATTTGGTTTCTATCTGAGCAAAGGCCCTTTTGCTTCCAAGGAAAGAAAAATCTACAGCCAGAACTAAAATTTCTGCTTTTTACGATATATTGAAATGATTCGTTTTCATGCTACTTTGCTTTTTTTATTTCTCCCTACATTTCTGCCACAAATCCTCCTCCCATCTTTTGACTGATCTCTGTCATGGGTACATTTATTTTTCCCGTGCTCTCCCTATTCCGGACGCTTCTTGTAGGATAATGCCCAAACCTATCCAACAAGTGTCTGAACGTGAGAACTGTCAATGTCTCACTGTATTTCTGTATGATACCCATACAATGTCTTACTGAAAGTGAAGCGCATTGCCCCACGTAGGTAGTGCTTTAGTGCTACTGAAACACGCAGTAGTATTGCCTTATACTAAACTGACAACGTTTTATTAAGATGCTGCTTGTTTTTGAACAATCGCATCATTGCGCTCGCCCCAAGTTCCGTTTCGCTCAGTCGAGCGCACCAATCCTAGCCCATCTTGGAACTCTAAGAAAGCAGGGACCTTGCCGTCATCACCATATACTCGCTTGAGTTCGATGGTTAAGAATATGGACCTCAAGTGAGCGCTTGTGCTTGTACTGAACTGCATCTCCTTCGGCTATGATGAGCGTTTCTTGCCTTTGCTCTTCAAAACGTACGGGCCTTCCTTTTCGCATCCACTTCCCGCCGTCTTCATGTCATTTGACAGGGAAATGATGGGAATGCGCCATGCTTTACATGCACAAGGAAACGCTTGTAAGGAAAGCGCGCTGAATGAAGACTGTGAAGTTTCTAGCGACCTCGACGGTCACAGAAAAAAAGTAGCGTATCGCCGGTTTTGCTGTCGCTACGCCAAGTATTCTTCGCGGGACACGAAGCTCTGGCTCGCGGTTTTTACGCCTACGCGACGCCGGCAGTAAAAGAGAGCTTGCTCTTCATGCATTCGACGGAATCCTGCGCCACTTGGCGTACATGAAACAGCTCGCAGCTCGCAAGTAGTGTGTAGTCCGATACGAGCCAGTGTTGCAAACTTCGCTTGTCATCTGTGTGAATGTGTCTAATAAAACTCATTTCACTGCTTTATCACCGGTTTGATATGGAGTCTTGCATTCTTTTCTTATGCCTGTCTTCTTTCTTTCTTTCTTTATTTTGCATGTGCTAGTTCTTCATAAAAGCCACGATCGCCTGAAACAGTACGGGAGGTGAAAGACTCTTCGAATTCCTAACTCTTTGCCTACTTTTTCTGGCGGTGCTACGCAGTCCGCTTCCATTATTCATGATGGCAGGCGCAAAGAAGGAATGCCAGGTCGTCGAGTACATTTCGTGATGTCCGTCGCGTCGCGCACTTCGTGCACGTATGCTGCAGCCTCTCTCCGAATGTTATTGCGTAGGGTGCATAGTGACGGCTGCTTCAAATACCCAAAGTGCAGGCTTTCTTGACTTTGTTGCTCCTCACGTTACTCTGGAGTTACCAAACTCATAGCTAGCTATTTGTCGCATTGCCTCGTGTCGATACTTGCGCCTACAGTTCTCGTGGAATCTGTCTGCATTTTCAGCCGACTAAGTGCAAATGTGTTCGCTCTAGTTTTATGTTACCACAGTGACATTGCACGTAGACTTGCTGCAAATGTAATCACTTTGCAGACCGTGATGTGTGCGCGAAAGGCATCGGGACGGACCATGCTGTGCCGCTTGTTCTTCCGGGCGCAAATTGTCGCGTATTTTGATGTTTTATCCACAGTTCCTGGACGCAACAATAGGGCATATTCAAAATGTAGAGCGTCATCTGTAGACATCCTCATAAGCGTCATCCGCCAAGTTCTTCAAGGCGCCTGAAACAGAAACTTGCGGTATCTCTGCCTGTATTGGCTGCTTCCTGATGCTTTTTTCCCGTCGTTCCGCGATGTTTTCACATACCTAGATTATTTGGACGACGAAGAGAAGATACTGTAACCGCAGTACTTGTGGTCTCATCAAATATATTAGCACAATTGCGTGCGTTCAGCACTGTGGTCGACGCGCATAAAATTGGCGTTTAGCCTCGCTTCTATTTTTTGCCGTGAATATAAGTTCCATTCTTAGCGAAAAAAGCACTGGCAGATTTAGCAGATGTTGGACTGGTACATCACGCAGGCACCATCGAGAGAGTGCCATGGTATGCTTTCTGGTGCTATTACTTTTCGCGGACGAAAGTGAGCGTTCGTGGGGACAAATGTGCAAAAGTTGACGACGTTGTGTGAGCGTACACATTAATTGTTTCGAAGCGGTATGCGTATACTGTGTGTTTCCGGAAAATTACGTGACATGCAGTTCTAAAAACAAGACGTTATTACTACAATAAACATGCGACGCAAGCTGTAAGTTTCCTGGTGCTGCACTATGAACCAGCGTTCATGAAAACTATATCCTGTAGATGTCATTAAAAACGTCTCATACGTACAGCACGCATGATTGCGCAATGATTGAATAACTTAAAATCGCGTGTTCCGTTTCTCGTCGCTGTGCCTTCATTGTTTGTTTTTGATGCGAATAAAATGCGATCGGCAGCTCGAAATATTTGCGGCCAAGCTTCAGCTGTCCATCGGCGCGCTCACCAACAAGCCCAATTCCATACCCTTGTGATTTCCATATTTGGCGCGGGTTTCTAATCACACTGGTAAATAGCGTGGGAGCATCGTGTTGGCATACAAACTTACCTTAGACATTTTACACTCAGACATTCTCAACAACCAATAATCTCCTTGAACGTTTACCGCAGATCAGAAGTGCGCGTCTCAAACGGACAAGTTTCTGCGTACTATTACCGTAGCGAACTAGCACGCCTTTAGCAGCTGCATTCCGTGTGGGTACTAACGAGCGCAAGACTTCGTTATTGTGTTCTCGTCGACTTTTGGTAGCAAAATGAACTCCACTGACCTTTCGCAATTGGATATCGCAGGAAACTTCTGCGTGTTCTTGGCCCGAGAGCACAATCAACGATAGCCTCCAAGCCTCTCCCAAATGCCATCTCTAGTAGACGATTTCGCGGCTGTGCCCCGAGGAACATGGCGGACGCGCCCAGTGTTCCCAGATCACAATGCAATATGAATATCCGCTATTTCAAGTTTATCGGCCTTATGAATGCTTATTACGCGCAGTACACAATATATCATGCGCAGCTAGGGGAGGTCCTGTAATGAAACACAGGTGGCTCTGTCCTAACAGCTGATCTCGTATTTCTATTTGAAGTCAACGTTGCGATTATATGCCATGGCGTGGTCTACATTACTGCGACTGAAGATTGCTGTCGTGCCAGGGCTTTCATTATTTGGAGCATGCATGCGACCGATGGGTGTCGGATTACACGCTGCCACTTCGGTTAGAGCTACTGCTCTTCTTTATGACTTTGTGAAGGTTATTATGAAAGGGCCCTGTGAATAAACATAACGGATCATGGGATACTTTACTGCCAGACGTTGGAGCATTTAGCCAAGAAAAGCAGAGGAATAACTTCTATACATTTCCATGTGACGAAGCCATGGCTGTGATTTCTATCTTTATGTTGGGACACTTTCAACAGCTGTAAGAGCTGGGATGTTGCTTGTTCCGCGGGCTTGTCAAAAAGAAACAAGAAGTTGTGAGCCATAAATGCCTCTGTATTAGAAAGAGCAAGAAAAAAAAAAAAAATGCCGCGAGTAGGCCTTCATGGTTCGCCTAGTTGGAAGCTCAGCAATATTGTGTGGCGACTACACATCTCGGTGCCATTACACTGCACACTCAGCAACTGGAGAAGCAGGCAACCACAAATAAGTAGTTTTCACGGATTTGAACATTTCGAATTGCTTGTGTTAAACTCACACTATGTAATAAATATATATGTTCGTTGGTAGAACACGATGGCCTTGACCTAGCATGCGAGCAACGTAGTGCATAAAAACGAAAGCTGGATTACGTTGCAGTAACGTAGTTATGAGAAACAAAGAGAGAATTGCTGGAGACCCTGAGCTGCTTCGAGGGAAATTAACATAGATGTATTCACCGCCATTTGACGTACGAACAGTGCTTGAAGAAATACTTTGCTCGAAAGTATTTCCAACTTTTGCATATCATTTGCTCAATACTTTGAACAAGTCCACCGTGATCATCGCTTATTGTAGCGTTTTCGAAGATATGGCGTAGTACCCCTGTTTAAGGGTCGATGAAATGCCGACTGGCAGCATGCAGTGTAAGGTGTCGATGAAAGCACTGCGGAAAAACGTTACAGAATACAATATTATGAAAATATATATAGATTCAGTGAGCAGCAGCAGACGTGGATGAGTGTTGGAAACAGAAAAAAAAGGAAGTAGAAAAAAAAAGGAGGGATAATACCATAATAACAAGGTTTCTAAAATATACAATGCTACTGCGTGAAACGTGAGCGAATGTAATTTCGCGTTCATTCTTAGCAGCCTTTTTAGTTCTCACGGGAAAGAAAAAAAGTAGTATTATAGAAACAATGCGTTTCGTTTCTCCCAGCATGTAGTGTTCCGTCATTCACGAGGCACAAGTTTCGGGAGTTCACTTTATAGGTGTTTTTAAACTACTGCAAAAAAGGAAATCAAAGAAAAGAGGTAAAATATAGAGGTAAACGGTGGATCAGACTAAGCTCAGAAAGTAAGGAGCCGTTAGGCACTCTCGTTGAAAACCTCTCGCTCACCGACACGGCCCTCCTTTTTAGCAGTAGCGCGTTCCGAGAAGAAAATTGACGTGTCTTTCGTACAGCAACCCAGCACCCTGACCGCCCTGAGGCGTGTTGATGGATCGGCGGGCCCACGGGCCACACCCCTCTACTGATCCCCTCATTTTACACGTTCGTATAGCGTCGCAATATCGCGAGATGTAGCCGCACGCTACCTTTTTCTTTTGTTTCCCCCACCTTTTTTTTTCCCCTCCCTAAAGCACGGCCTTTGCTCTTAGCTGAGCTACTTCGCGCTCACGCATCCCTATCGAAGCTGCGCAAGAGGGCGTGTCCTCGCAGCCACGCTTGGAGAGAACACAAGGGAGGATCATGGCTGCGCGGGTCTTTCTTTCGAGATCACCGCAAAAGAATCTCCGGTTCTAGGCACGCCAGAGCTTTAGGTACGTGGCTTAGGGAGCCAACACGTAGGGTCGAGCTTCCGAGGAAACCCCACACCGCGGCTTTTGTCATCTTAGGGAAGCGATTCGCCTCCGTTCCGGGGGCTATTAGTATGCCTCCGAGGGTGTCTGCCTCTTTCATGTCCGTTTTTGCCGCTAAACACGCGCATGCTTTTCCGCTTATGGTGAAACTAGCTCGCTCAGGTGCGTTTTCTTTTTTGTTGTTGTTGTTGTTTGTCCTTTGCAACTCTGCATGCACGTACCGACACGTGGCGTGCTCGCAGATTGGCTATTCGGGTGAAATGTTTGCAGAATTTAAGCAGAAAAGGAGCCATTTAATGGAAGTTCTTGTTGTTTTTCGTGATGCTTAAAAAGAAAGTGTGCGTTGCGCCTACGAGTCACAGCAGGTGTTCCTTAGTAATGACTTTCCCATGAGCGCCGCTTTGTTCTTCGTTGTTTCTCTTATGCGAGCGCGAGACATTAGATAGAAATTGGAGAGAAAGACTGGTGAATGCGAAAAATAATGGTGGAAGCCGAAGCGGGTCTGTGTTTTGAGCTCAAGAGAGAGAGAGTGGAGCGGGGATTGCGATTTCACGTGCCGACGCCGTAATGACTATCAGAAAAGCCACAGCTGTCGGCTATAGCCTTGTTTTGCTCTTGATGTGTTGCGCACGATGAGAACTTGGGGTTCTGTTGCGCCTCTTGTTACAATTGAAGGCGGAGGCATGCGGCGGATATTGCAACACATTCAGTTATAAGTAGTGATACCTTTGCCACATGTATCTTGGAACAACACGCGTGTTCAAGAGCAACAACACATGTTCAAGAGTTGACGCGTATTTAATGCGTTAGTAAACGTGCAGTCGACTGTCGCCCCATGTGGGATCGTGCGGCACATTCCCGCACATACCCAAACTTAGGTATGCGGGCATACCCCAGTCTGGGTATGTGCATACGCCCTAGACTGGGTATGTGGGCCGCACGTCATCGGGTACAGGAATTCGCATACGCTTTAGCAACCTTACTCGGTTCGCCGCCGCGTGCTTCCATAATGTCACCGCTCCAAGACACACTCAGTGCTTTTGCTCTAATGATTCCAAGTATGCTTTTGTCAGCTACACGGCTGACAGTTTACTACCTTGTCAATAAAGATGCGCTAATTTGCAAAGAGCTGCGTTAATGGTGCATGAGTTAGTCGCTCACTTCGGTATTTCACGAATTTTGAGCACGTAATAATGCTCGTAATGAGAAAATGAACTTGAGTGAAGGAATGCTAGCGCCGGGTGTGCATGCGCCTCAATTTTAATTAACCAGAGGGTCTTATATCCAAGTTGCTCCATTTTAATGAACCTGGTACTGACTTTCTTATTGTCATAACTGTCAGCGATTTTCTTGCAAATCAAGGCGCGTAAGCACCGGCACGTGAGAAGAGAAGCAAACAGAACGAACGCCGCTCTCGACCTCCCTTGTGTCTGCACGCCTCACCGTACCTCATTATGAACCGCTACGAATTGGCTTAGCTTTATGTCGCCTAAAGTTTTCATGTGCTTTGCTCAAAGGGGCTGTTCCTTCTGCACTATGACGACTCTGATTTATCATTGGGCCAACCAATTCGGGGAAGATCGCAGATATTAAAGAGACAATAAAGTGAAAAAGTGGTTTAGAATGATAACTTATATTTCGAGACACAACTGTCGTCAGTTACGGCATTTTATGTTCGATATTAGAAGAGACATTGAATGTCAACGTTTCAGTTTTGACATTCGCTCCGGAACATCCAACCCAATGACGTCAGAACGACGATTTATTATTTTTTTATTTTGTGTTCTCCCCATGCTCCCTCCATCAAATGTTCTGAAACTTAATGTGTCAAGTGTCTGGCTTCCTTGGAACACAGTGTAGGTCCTTCTTACCAATAAATATTTATGCAAGGCTTTTGCAGACGCCCTTAACTATCTGTGACGCCACGCGTCTTAGGGCTGGAACTTCAAAGCGGCATCGCCACCCAATTTTTCTCTCTCTCTTTTTTTTCACGTGTCCTAGCTTACCGCGGGTCCTGTCCTCTGATGTTTTTAGTGTTTCGAAAGGTTAACCTACTAATACGAGAAAATCTGTTTTGCATTTTAATGTGGATTTAATTTACAGTACTTGAGCAACGTCGAAAACGTCCACTGTACTTTAGCTCTGAATATTGACGCTGTACTTTCAGAGCGATCCGGATAATTGGGGAGCAAAAAATATATAAATTTAACTTTTACGGCTGGCGCCTGTTGCTATCATAAATTTGTAGTTTAGCCGCTTTGTTGCCGTATAACGCAACCCTATAGTACAGCTATATGTACCGAAGCGAGAGAAACTTGCGTAACGTAAGTCTACTTTTAGCTTTCGTCCACAACGTGTGCGCGTTGGGTCCATGAATGCCTGTTCTTTCCTTCACGTTAGACGGAACGAAACGTGTCTAATTCAGTTAAAGTTTAATGCTGCCTAACATCATCTATACCACATGCCCTTTAGTTTAGTCATGAGGAATAATTCCGGCGCCCGCTGAGCTTGCGCAGCCCGCACCCCTGAAACCTCGCAAGCGGGGTTCTAACTTTGTTCAAGCGGCTAATGCCAAGTTGGGAGCAAACAGCAAGACGAGAAGAAAGGGAGGGGGAGGGCTTTGGTTGCGAGGATTAGGTGGATGCATGGCTTACTTGATTGAGAATATTTGGTGTAGTGCCGGGCAAACACCAGCAACAGAGTCTGAAGGGAAAGAAAAAAGAAATAGCAATCGGCAAAAGCACGGTGCATTTCGCAATCTGCTCCTTGGCTTGGGTCACCAGTGGTGAGCTTTGCGCAAGGCACCGAGTCTCGAGCTTGCCTTAATGCAAAATCGATTCCGATTTTGGCGGGGAAAACGGCACGAAAATGTAGGTCGGCGAACAAGGAACCTCGCTTGCGCAGTATTTCCTCTCTCTCTCTCTCTCTCTTTTTTCCTCCCCTTTTTTTCTCTTTTCGCACCTCCACATGTGTTCCCCGGATATAGAGTATGTTCGCGAGAAATAAATTTATGTGCCTCTAGCTCACGTTTTTGCTCTCGTAGTATGCAAGGAGGGACTGCGCCATTTCTTCAGGACCAACAAGAAGTGAACGTGTAGATTGCTTTTTTAGTTATTAATGAACAAATCTTTCAAAACGTAGGAGGACAGGCAATGTCACCGGTGCCAACGTTTCGACAAGTGAACTTGTCTTCGTCAGGACGGCGAGACGGAGATTGATTGATTTGATTTGTGGCGTTTAACGTCCCAAAACCAGCTCTGATTATGAGAGACGTCGTAGTGGAGGTCCTCGGAAAGTTCGACCACCTGGGGTTCTTTAACGTGCACCTGACATCCCACAGTACACGGGCTGTGCTCAACATTTCGCCTCCATAAAAATGCAGCCGCCGCGGCCGGGATTCGATCCCGCGACCTTCGGATCAGCAGCCGAGTGCTATAGCCACTGCACCACCGTGGCGGGGCAAGAGGCGGTGACAAGTACATTTTTTGAAACGTTGGCTCCAGCGACATTCACTATTTCCGTCGTTTTGAGCGATCTGTTCATCGATTCATGCCTCCATCTTCCCCATAGCCTCTGTTCCTTTTAATAGTTATTAGTATGATTTGACTCCACGACACGTGGTGCTTGTGTTCCACTAATGATATCGACATGTTTTTATGTTATCTTGACGGATATATATTCTCTCTCTCTCTCTCTCTCTCTCTCTCTCTCTCTCTCTCTATATATATATATATATATATATATATATATATATATATATATATAGAGAGAGAGAGAGAGAGAGAGAGAGAGAGAGAGAGTGAGGTGTTACGTTTATTGATACTAGATGAACAAATAAAGAAATTTAATATTCGTTTTTTTTTCTAATAAAAGCATCGTACAATGCGCAGAAAATCTTGCACATGACCAAGTGACGTAGCTTCAACGTCATCTCAAAGCTGCTGCCGCGCTCCACGTAGTTCGCTGAGGAGCTGCACCGACGTGACCAGTGAATAGACTTCCCGCATCGCACGCCACTTCAACGACTAGATCAAAACGAATGCGCCAGTCTTTCACGTTACCGTCGACAAAAGACGGCGTCGATTCACAGCGAGCGGAATCGAACTGCTCGTCGGGACCACGTTAATCAAAATATCAAGGACAGCACTGAGTGTCGCGACAGGGAGGGTGCCCTCTTCACGGGCTGCGCTTACTAATTACCTAGACGACAGGCTCCTGCAGCAGAGATTAACTAGTACGCTGTTACCTCGGTTTAAGAGGTACGCTGCACTAAACCTTCATGATTCAGAAAATGGCAACTCTGTGCCTGCGTCAGGGGACGTGCAGAGGCGGAGAGAGATGACGGGACATGAGTATGAATTCATTTACACGAGCCGGTCAACCTAACGACCTAGCTAGTCATTCCTCTGAACTCTTTGTTCATTACATCTGGCCCACTGCGTAGACTAGACGATATGCTTTAATTGAAGTGTCGGGGAACGTGGCCCCTTTGAGCGCATAAAGTTTTAACGCGAATAAAAGATTTCAGTGCTATCCGGACGCTATGCGCCCCCTAGTGCGTCGTTAATCTCTATATCCGGATATTGTAGACAGGACGTTTGTGTTTTTGGCGAAGATTACTTCTATGAAAAAAGATACGCCGCTGCAGAGTTGACTGTGTGCTTCCATAGCTCACTTGGTAAAGCTTTACGAGTTTTATTTGCATTTTTAGCGGGTGCGGGAATGGTATTTTTTAGGGGCGAAGCTCCTTAGGGCGTAAGTCGTTCCCTCCTCCGTACATATTATATAGCCACCTGTAGTTTTATGAAGTGCTCACTAGATGGCGTGATGGCGCTGCGGTGCTCGCTTCATTCAGATGTATGGGAACGCGTAGTATGGGAGTCTGTCTGTCTGTCTGTCTGTCCGTCCGTCCGTCCGTCCGTCCGAGCGCTGCGGTGCTGCTTAGCTAGTACGTGAATCGATCAATAGATGGTGCGGAGGCGCTCGCTGCCTGCTCAAGTGTGATAGGAGAGTGCTAGATGGCGACACAGTGTTTGTCACGTCTTTGATGATGTACTGGGCAGGATTCACGGAAGATTCACGGTTTTTGACCGATGAGCCTCCGGAGCTTCGCCCACTCATCATCGTTCACCTCGAGGATATGCTGTGATATTTTTTCTTACGACAAATAGACCTCGTGACTAATTACGTATTACGTGATCAACTAATTACGTATTCCTCCATAGGTATATTCTAGCCGTAACTGGCAGTGCCATAAAGGGCTTAAAGCAGAAGTAGAGGGAAAATATGTAATTTTCTGTGTTTCATACAAACAAACAAACAAACAAACAGACAGACAGACACACAAACAAAACAACTGCAAGGCAGGCAAGCCAAAGCATTTTCTGCACTATTTGCGCTGTTTTATCTGCTTCTTTGTTGAAAATGTCGAGTCAGGCAACGTTATATAACCATGAATTTCTGATGTTTCTGTTGTGTAGAAGCAATTAACAAGGCCTCATCCTCGCATGTATTTTCCTTCCATTACGGTTTACCGCTTGGAAATTTATGTAACCGAATGTAACTCTGCGACACGGGCTTGTGCTGGTAGGTGTAGGTACATATTTGAATACGAACTGTTTTCCGTCTATTCTCTACGATGCAGTTGCATTTACACACCTGTTAAAGTGTGCAGTGCCAAGGCACACAAGGTTTACGCAAAACACAGCGCGATATTTTTGCGGTCGCTGCACATGCAAGCGCGTGGCATGCACATCACACTCTGCTTTGGACGTTGCGTCTGGACGCGGTAGTAAATATGTATGCAGAGGTCGGACCATGCAGGTTCGCGAGAAATATAACGCAATAAATTGCGGATATCTTTAGCGTGAGATGCTTTTTTTTTTTTTGAATGGAGACCAGTAGCGAATTCACAAAGCTTTTCACTCGTAAGCGCTCTTCACACTTGTCGTATCACTCTGCCTAAGGATGAGTCCCGAGTGACGGCTAGGCTGAAATATTACTTCACAGACAATCAAAGGATAATGTGTTTATATATATAAACGCCACTCCACCTTGCGGGTTTCCGCAGAACTCATTTGCCGGATAATGTGTTTGTGTAACTAAGCGTCGCTGGCTAATTTTGACAAACCAGTCACCCCAAGCAAAAATCGCGGGAACTGCACTCTTTGCGATAGCGCCAACGAAGAAATTAGCGAATGCTACCGGCCAATCCGGAAATGTTCCTACGAACAAACTTCTCTTTAAATGCTACCCTTGCTCAGCAACGGCCCGGACGCGACAGCGGCGTTGATGCTTGTAGAAAGAATGGTTGCGGAACGTATGTTAAAAATATAATTAAAGCCAGCTTCACGCCTGCGCAATTTGAGTAAACAGCGCACCTGGCAAGCATGCACCACAACCTTGCAAACGTAGTTTGAGTTCTTTCTTCATGTCCTGCTCCTTTCTGTCATCTTTCTCTATATCTATTTCTATATTGCACTCTTGTCCCTCCTCACCATCAGACCACTCCTCCATGCCATTTCTCTTTCCTACCCCTTGCTAATGGACTGTACAGTGCTATGGTATAATTTACCTTCTTCCTCCTTTCCCTGCGCTTCACCCTTATATAAGTCCTCGTCACCCCCAACATCCATTTCGCACGCCCTTCCTAAGCTGCACGGTAAGAGGCTGTGCCGTGCTTTACCCTCTCCCCTTCCCCTTTCCTTCTTCGTTCTTACCCTGACGTCACTCGTCCTTACACTTATTTCTCTATCTCACCACCTTGCTATGCTATGCACGGCTACGCCATGCTAAGAGCTGCTTGGAAAATACTTGGCATATGCTCGCTCAACCAGTCTTTTTCGGATCAGGCCAGCATTTTCACAAACTGAAACGGGTACACTGCTAAAAGAAAATGGTACAACATATACATTTTAAAAAGACATGTCTCTCACACCCATGTTTTTAAAGTGACAGACACCACTTATATGGAATTTAGCAGCAACTGGCAAACGCTAAATGCAGACGCCAAATTCCTCAAGAATGAGGCATCCTAAACATAATTTAAGAGAAAGAACATAAGGTAACGTGTTGAGTTTCAATATTTATTACATTATAATGTCGGCTATTCTTATTGATGCGGCTAGCCAGGCATCACGTATATAGGTTTAGCGATTTGCTCTTTGATTATCCAAACCAGAGTTGCGATCATTGGTGCTGCACATTTAAACAATACTCAGTGACATATTATTTGTGACGCGCGCGCACACACACACACACACACACACACACACACACACACACACACACACACACACACACACACAGAGAGAGAGAGAGAGAGAGAGAGAGAGAGAGAGAGAGGCAAACCGTTTTCATATCTCACCCGAAAGCTTCCCTTCCCCGCGAGCACCCACGAACAGCTAGCAGCTTTCCGCTAAAGTATGATTTGTGCACACGTGAATGCCTGCAGCTGCGAAGAGTGTTCTGCAATAAACAGGCGAGAGAAAACAGGTAGATTTGGACAGTACGTATAATATTGAGTGTGCTTGCACTGTCATTGCTGTGCACCAATTTCCGCCGCGCTTTTGCGTACGCGGACATTCACTTGTATTCATTCTGTAGGCAGCGATCGTCCCAATTGTATGTCTCTCGAGCCGGTCAATATCGTTGCATAATTTAGGTACGTAATTCTCTCCTGGCGTTGAATGCTAACGTACTTCGAGCAGCTCTTTGAAAAGCACAGCTCCGCATTTTAATATGGATAGTAAAGAGTCCGCGCGTGCTACGACTGTGCCGAAAGATATCGTAACGCCACACTCAGTGTGTGCCAGGTCGCAAGATATTACCCCGACTGAAAGGAAGCGAGGTGAGGCGCGCCCCTATAGACCTCGACCGGTGAGAGCTATACTGCCGGTCTCTCGCCTTGCATTTGCATGTCAATGAAGGTGAGCTCGTTGCACTGCCTCGAATACGCGTTGTCCGCCCCGGCTTGACCGCACTTGCCGGTACCCTTCAGTTCAGAAAGCGCACTCCCGACGCTGGCTCCAAGGAGTGGCATATAACAAGCGACAATGTCTCCAGAGGTTGAAGCAGACAGATAGAAAGTTCACTTCAATTGCGAAGCATTTCTTGGCGAACTTGAGTCACTTTGGCCGTATCTATCTATCTATCTATCTATCTATCTATCTATCTATCTATCTATCTATCTATCTATCTATCTATCTATCTATCTATCTATCTATCTATCTATCTATCTATCTATCTATCTATCTGGCCACCTACGTGTCGGTGCCCTCCCGTTCATCTCGCTCACTTGGTACGCCCCAATATTTGGATGGTAGAGTATAAATGCATGAGGAACATGAATGACTAATCTAAACGTCATAAATGTCATACACTCGTCATGTACGTTATGATTAACAATACTGTAATCACGTGTGCCACATACCCGTAGTGCATAGCGCGTGGTATGCCGGTAGGTCTCGCAGCTCTCTGAATCTTTTTGCGGCCTATGTTAATGAAGGACAAACCAGAATAGTCATGTACCGTATCACTGGAACACGGTTAGGAACAAGAACGGCATATGGCTTGTCGCAGCCTCCAATTGAAAGGTACACACAACGCCACGCACACACACAACCTGCCAACTGGTAGGCGGATATCGAACCCGGACTCCCGAGATGCCAAGGAAGCACGCAACTCATAGGCTAACGCCTTCTACAGGGTGTATAGTAAATAGACCTATTGATTCAGTAGTTGCGATTATGGTGCTTGTGTAACGTGGATTTCTAGTGTGTGCTAAGCGCCAGCGTAGCAGTGTAAAAAAATAACATTACATATGTTCTACTATAGTTCGACAGGCTTTTATCCAACTTTGATCGATCTCTCAGGAATACCTCAACGATCGACGTTCATGATAAGAGTGCCAGCGTACCGCAGCTTGCGTTTTCGTTTGTAAAAACTGATGTAATGTGCTGTTCAGTAAGCGGAACGTTACGTCGTACCATAAACTACATTCAGTAGCTGCTGTGCTGTCGATATTGCTGGTTAGCGCATGTTAAGGAGCCACACATGCCTTTGTTCCTACTCATGACTTGGCAGAATGCCAAGCGATTCGTCGTAAGGAATTTCCCCGATGACTGCTTCGCATGACAACGATTCCCACATTGCGTGGTATCTGCAGGATTTATTAAAATTAGCTACTTTCTTGCTAATTCAGCAGGATCGTATGAGGCGAACGTGTATTAAAAGCGCAAGATAGCGGAAGCTAGCCAAAGCACAAATTGTCACCTGCGCAGCTTTAGCTGCGGTGTTTTCAACAACGACGCTTCGGCATTTACATTATTTATGTTACTCAACTACGCTAGACAACGCGAGCGAAAACTATTCACAGGAACTTCCGTTTATTTGAAACCCGCCGTAGCAGCTTAGCGCCTAAATGTTAGCTTCGGAAGTTCGAGGTTCCTCCTCTAAGGTATTTTCCTCAAATTCATATCGTGGCCTTAGGACGTAAAGTACAGTTATTATTATTATTATTATTATTATTATTATTATTATTATTATTATTATTATTATTATTATTATTATTATTATTATTATTATTATTATTATTATTATATTACTAAGCTCTATCACAGCATAAAATCTCAAATGCCTTACGGCATCCAGAGCATGCATACCACTATTCCAACGATGTAACTATTTGTCGCTGCTCAGTCACTGAAAATGGACCCTGCAAACAGCCCTGTACTTTTTGTTGACCACGTGCGGTAAACGATGAGCAGCCCTCCACAACACCAAAAGAGCCGTGGCCTAATTTGCGTAGGTTTTAATTCTTAAAGGACACTGAAGGTATTTCTCCATAACACGGCAGGTTTCGCTAATCATATGTCCAGCAACATGGATAGGAAGAATTTTATTTTCTACGAAGGTAATCGCACGCTCTATGCTGGGCTTCAGAATTCGCCTGCTTCTTCAATCTTTAATAATGCGTTGCTTGAATAATATCAGCGCCATATCTGTGTGCTCATATACTGCATCTGAGCGAACATTTCTACACGCACAATGTACGAAACGTACAATTCACGCTTGGGGAACTCCTCGGCGCAACTAAAATGTGATCGTGCATTTGTGGCGACTGGACGGCGCATCTGGCGCACGGCGATATGTATATGTGGCCGCGCTGCCTGAAGATGAGGAGTACGTCAGTTGGCAATAATAAAATAATCGTAATAACATCTTTCTTTTTGTCTGCATTGAAGACGTGTAAAGCCTCCCGTGAGAATCTCATATAAGTGGGCTTTAGTTGCCGATCGCCATTGATCGCTTAATGCGGCTTGTTCAGATACATAACCTGTTCAGATACATAACCTAAGACCGGTTCAGATACATAATTTCAAAAATATTCTTGCGTTTAAAAGAATAATTCACCTTTTCAACTTTGCATATGCTTAGCGGATACGTTCAGCCGTCTAGTGATGTATCAAGCGTGTTTTTAGCCCGAACACCAAAATGACTTATTTAGCTTGCCTGCGGGTCTTTTTGTAAATGAAGATCACCTGCTAAGACTACATCTTCCCAAACATTTTTTCTCTTGCACTGCGTTTACGAGAATGCAAGAGCGGAAATTATTTGAGGCCTTTAAGTTCATTAACATTGCCGAAAAAGAATTTCTTCAATATTGCGCGTGGAAGGAACGTCAGAAATATTCCAATAATTGACGAATTCATTATTTGTACAGTGAAATTACTTCTTTAGGCTGCGACAGGAGGACAGCAGACTGCGCTCGCCGGCAGGCAATGCCGTGTTTATCTGTTGAAATCGGGTAGTTGCTGTTAGTATGGCGAACTGTGAAAGTCGGAACGAGTTCTCTGTACATCCGTACATGTTCGAGCCGGTCGCCACTGTAAAGGCGACGACTGAAGCGGCACAGGAAAGCGAGTCCCAACCAGCCACCTTCAACCGCCTCGGAAACAGACTGGCACGTATAAGATGCATGTCAGTGCTTAATTTCACTGTAGTAAACTGTTACAAATGATACGTTCATCCGTGGATATCAAATTTGATAAGAAACAGCAGCATCGGCACTCGCTTTTAGCCGCGTATTGGCACGGTCCGCGCTACGCGCGGGCATCGTGCAGAAACATCAGCTGTTCGTGGATTTCACAGCTCAGAGTGCAGCGTTGTTAATGCAGTCAGTATCGTACTTCGCAGCGGGCAAGGCGCACGCGATGAGTCAGTATGCTACCGCGAGGAAAAAAAAAAAAAGCCAGACGGGTGCCGCTCTCGCCGCAGTGGTGACATGTGCTCTGAACTGCGCTGAAAAATTGCGCAAGGATAGTTTGGCTCATATATTGCAGTTCTGTTTTTTTATAATACCGTCGCTTTTTCTAAATTCCGCCCAGTACTACAGTGATGGTGTGTTAAAATGCAAACGGTATATTAGCTGCGTTAGAAGCATGCGACTGTCGTGTAGAGTAGCTGATTTCGATGCTGCGTGCTGATATCTGTGTACACGTGTTTTCGCCATAGGTGCTCATGCGCTCACTGCGTGCAAATGGGGAAAGAGGAGGACTGCTGCTGCTGCCTCGAAATTCGGCAGATTCGCGACCGCCAGAAACATCCGAGGTGCATCACAACAACAAAAAAATTTAAGAAATTTAAAATTCACGAAGGCAAGTCGTGGTGGCGGCGAGGGCCCCTTCAGGTGCGGAAACACAGAAGGAACCGCGTCGCTGTTCAGTCGCACACTCTTGATCGTCAATCCCAGCGACTGCATGAGAGCCGGGTTTCGTACGTAGTCGCTGTCACGAAAGTGCTTGGAGCGCAGCACGCTTGATCTCGTAGGCTTGAAGTCTTTTCTTTTAACTGCAGCGGACCATTTTGCAGCCATCTTCTGATCCCGAGGAAACTTGTGAAAAGCGACCTCATCGCGACTGTAAGTGCTGCGGCAGCCATATGCCGCGCAGTAACTCGGCATCGCGAGTCCACTTCAACCTTGCACAAACACAAGTAGTGAATGTCGGATGGCGAAAATCTTCAATCAGAAGAGAACGGTGCAATGGCAAGAAATCCCTACGAACTGGCAGAACTGATGCTTCGCTAGGCAGCAGATCGCAGCAGAAACAAGCTGAGCTGACTGAGCGACGCAGGCGGCCCGGCGGCTCGACCCTGACGATGACGTCACCTCCCCACGTGTCTATCTCTCCCAAGCTCCGCCCCTGCGCGCGCGCGCGCCGAGGGGGGCGTTCCCTCGGTCAAAGTTTGAGAACATTGCCGAAAAAGAATTTCTTCAATATTGCGCGTGGAAGGAACGTCAGAAATATTCCAATAATTGACGAATTCATTATTTGTACAGTGAAATTACTTCTTTAGGCTGCGACAGGAACAATTTTAGTGCCTGCATCTCATGATAGTTCTTGGAAATAAAATCTGGTTTCACGGTTTAACTCAGCGTGAACGAAAAAAGGAGCTCTCATAAAATGGCGGAAAAATTTTTGGCAACGAGACTAAATGAGCAAAGATGGTTGGGGACTTCAACGAACACGTTGAAATTTTTTCATGCATATTTATGATGGTCGGAAAAATTATTGTTATGTGGGGTTTAACATCCCAAAACCAGTTCTGATTATAAGAGACGCCGTAGTGGAGGGCTCCGGAAATTTTGACCACCTGGGGTTCTTTAACGTGCACTGACATCGCACAGCACACGGGCCTCAACATTTCGCCTCCATCGATATGCAGCCGACGCAGTCGGAATTCGATCCCGTGACCCTAGGATCAGCAGCCGAGTACCATAGCCACTAGACCACCGTGGCGGGGCTGGTCGGAAAAATGCTGCTTAATTTGGCGTGGAATGACCCTCCTGCATGTTTCCTTCTTTCCCCCTTCTCCTCTCAGTAGACCATTTTCAGGCCTCCGTTTTTCAGTGTCGCAACGCTAGGAAGGAAATTTTGCTACGTCATGCCGCGAAGAGACGTGAAAGTAAAGTGGACCTGTTTGCTAGAACAGGTAGAATTACACTCGGTCTCACTGCTCCAGGGTGACATACAAAAAGTTGTGTCCACTAGAGTTGATTTTCAAATTCGTGTTTTCAAAAGGCCCTGAAATGAAACAAGAAAAAGCTTGAGTGCCGGTTCGCTTAGCCAGGTGTACCTAATTTTATCACGAAGGAACGTTTCTTTGAACGCAGCATTAAATCGATCAGTTATATCGAAAAACTATGATTAAACAAGTTTAGCTACGATCAGCGAGTCGTGCAGGCTGGCGGAGTACGTTAATATACTCTTCAGTGGACGTGTCGTGTGACAATGCTTAATCTAAGAAAGCTGGGTTGTACTGTTAAAAGCTGTTAAATAACTTTTCGGCAGTAGAAAAAAGAGACCGTCGCCTTTCATGCATGGCTAGTGAATTGTCATGAATTTCATTTCAGGCTTGCAATAAACGAGAAAGCAACTGATGGCATTTTTATTGTAGAATTCAAACGCCAAATCCTCACATTCCACTTGCGCATACTTTTACGTGGCCACACGTTCTCAATTCAGGAATTTTGATGAGAACCACTCATCGGGCCTTCGAGCGCTACCTTAACAAAATTGGTTAATTGAGGGCGTTGCTTACGACATGACAGATCCGACGTCGTTATCAGAGTGAACACACACACACACACACACACACACACACACACACACACACACACACACACACACACACACACACACACACACACACACGCACGCACACACGCAAACGCACGCGCCCACACTTATTCGTTTCTTCTTCAGAGCATCTTTTGCCCTTTACCGTTCAAAACGGTGACACCTTTGCTAATAACGGCTACCAAAGCACAGATATAACGAAATAAGGGAGCCAAAAACGTAAGCGCTTCTCGCAACCGATAATGGCTGCTCTGAGCGGCCGTTTAAATCTCAGAACAAATGTTCTAAGGTTCGCTTGAGAAGGAGGGGCAGGGTATGAAATGATAGGTGAGCGCACTCGAATCTTGGAATGCCCTTATTACTCTCCTCGAAGCGGCCTCTTTGATTCTGCTCTTACTACGTAATAAGCCCGCATATTGTATCTGTACTGCGCTCGTTTCTCCGGCTAATCTCCCTCGTTTGCCGTGTTCCTTCATTCGTTATGTTCTTCTTCAGGAAACAGCCACTGTCGCTATTCAGTGCACTTTTAGAATGTTCCTCGCAGTTCTCCTGCGACTTAATCATGTGGCGAAGTAGGGAGGTACGGAAGGGTGTCCTCTTCTTTTTTTTTTTTTACCATGCATGGATGACATTCTTAATAGGCACTTAAGGAAAACTGCTACAGGAACTGCCTGGAGACTTGTTCTCCGCGCAGTGCACCGTTTGTTTTAACTTTTGGGCAATCGTACCTGATGGCTCCCTTTCGAAATGGATGGCTAGCTCTTATTTTCTGTTTTTCTGTTGCGTTTTGTGATAATTTCCCTTCAAAGTGTACCTACTCTTTTGTATTTGCAGCACTGCATAATAAGAACGGGGTACGTGGTTGTTGTAAGGAGAATCGACCATTCGATTCAGCAGATGACACCTAATTATCATCTGGCCTTCTGCTCGAGCAGTCGGCTTTCGGAACTGTCCCTCGTTTCGCAAGTGTATTTCTTCACCATTATCCCTTCAAGCGTAAGGTAATCTTTATTTCGTTTTCTCCATTGCTCCTGCCTGATTTCACTCTTCATCTGCCTTTTTTATGGAGGTCAATTAAAGGTACTTTCAACAAAAACGCCGCCAAACCACACGGACCCGGTGGAGGTCCAAGCTGGAAGACTGCTTGCCACTTGGATCATTAGGGTCGATTCGGTGAACGCCTGAAAAAGTCCTAATTAACGTTCTGGCATCGGTA
Organism: Hyalomma asiaticum; assembly: GCA_013339685.2. Classification (NCBI taxonomy): domain Eukaryota; kingdom Metazoa; phylum Arthropoda; class Arachnida; order Ixodida; family Ixodidae; genus Hyalomma; species Hyalomma asiaticum. The sequence goes on from CM023482.1 coordinate 96,712,458, forward strand.
CGCCTGCATACCCTTTACAATACCTGGTTCAATCAGAGGGGATTTAGAGTGCCAGGTTAAAAAGCCAGTGCGCGAGATTTCATTTCATTCGTGGGTGTGTCGTTGGGGAGGAGGGATCGAAGAGGTTTCCTCGGGGGATGTGCTTTAAAACTATTTTATCCTCCGCATATGCAAGCAGTGGCAAGCCATGGCGGCCTCATGAAACTGCACGAGCACCATTCAGTTCTTCCTATAGTGTGAGCATTCTTAGAAAATGCCATTGCGTATAGCTCACTTCTTTTTCCTATCATTTGCACCGCCTCCTTCGTGATGTTGTCTATCGCATGAGATTTGTTTTATTTGGCTTTCTGGCTGCATTAGGCCTGCATTTATGCATTTTAAGTGTCATCACTTATTGTCAAATCACGTTACTGGTATACGGAGACAAGGGAGTTGACGAACGAAACAGCCTTGATATGTTGTTTCTACTGAGTACGTTGTTTGTTACCGCGTTACGCAATGTACGTGATCTATATTGCTTGATTGGGATGGTCCAAAACTGCGAGCAAAACACATGTGCACTAAGAAATAAGTTCACTCAAGAAAACCCCACGTGATTAGAATTTATACCCACTATGGCATGACACTTACTGGTGTCGTTGTTCTGGCGCGCATAAGTGGCGAAATTATGGTAATTCTTACGCCGAACTTCTTGCGAAAGAAAATAGAATAACAAACGCCCATTGGACAGTGTTGCGCTAGCGAGAGTTGTTTTCTTAAACGTATAGTAAACGCCATCGTCGTAACGCCGTTGAAACCATAATTACCAAAGCTGTTAAACGCTCTAAGCGTTAAATATATAGGCGATTGTTCTCGTTTCCAGATAATGTATTTGGAGACCTGTCGTTTGAGATATTTAGTCCGCAATCTTCTGCATGACGAACTGAACCAAGCATTGTCGCGAAAGAACCCGCTTTAGCGAGGAAAAAGACTCAACGCAGCACAGCGCTTTCCTGGGGATGTTTACCAATGGCGCGATGATAAAACAATGCTACGATCAACAAACGATCAACAAGCAGCTATTGAATCTGCAGTGATAATGTACACTTGTCACGAACGCTAATTTTTGGGATAGTCGGACAATTTTGCTATCTACGATATGTATAACGTGGTGGTCTAATATGCTACCACCGACTCACGAGGTCGAAAGTGTGTTATTATGCTCATATTACCGCGAGAGTAGGCAATTTTTATAGGCTCTCTATATTTCTTTTAAAACCAAGTAGTTGCAGCTTGTGGTGGTCGCGGCGGTGCTTAGCGAGAAAATGTGCATTTTTATGCCGATTTGGCGCTGGTGCATCAGCTGAACAAAGCAGGAAATATTGCGCATAACCGGATTGGCAACCCGCTTATACATCTATATCTTCCTCAGAGGAACATATAGCCTTCCACATTTATGATTGAATTTTGGGGTCATTTACTTTTACATATAACTCGCTCCGCCATATTATTTGCGCCTTATATTCGAAGCTTCCACCAATATTGTTTCGCAGATTTTAAGACGGGAGCCGGAACAGTCGACTAATTACATTACTTTTGAGACAAAACCAGAAAGATTGTGTCTTTGTAGCGCGGTCAAATAATTTGTTACAATTCGCGAGGTGCTTCGACTTCACAGGCAAACCTTGCTGTTGAGAGGGCCGCAAAAATTCCAGGAACTATGATGTTCAACCTGGCCTTTCTCGATACATACGGATGAATAGCCGGACGCGATAGACAGGCATCGTAGATACATAGGCGGGAAAACAGCCGTCGTCACAAACAGCGGTAACAGCAGTTTCCGAGAAGCAACAGAAAATAAAGCCAAGAGCGCCAACGGCTGCAGCTTCAAAAATTACAAATGGGGAGACAGATTGTTAAAAAGGAGCGAACCTACCGCTCTAGGTCTTTTGTTTTCACTGAAAACACGACGGCATAAAAGCCGCCGGGACGAAGACAGAACGAATCAAAAAGCAAATGGCGATACAGTGTTTAGAGAAGAAGAAGGATTTGTGAGAAAAAGGATGCGAGCAAGGAACCGCGAGGTCAGCGCTTTTTCTGGTTCGCCGCACACGGCGATGGTCACCACTGGCGCCACATCACGTCCGGCCGTTCGCTCTGAGGACACGGCCCGTCTTTCTGTATGGCTAGTTCCCGAAGCTCTTCGCGGGGCCTGGAAACCGTCTTTGGCGACCGATGGCTCGCTCCTTCGGTGGATCGCGCTCGTCCGTCTGCCTTCGTCGCGTCCACACCGCGCGGTGTGAAGAAAGCAGACAAGCAAGAGACGTCCATTGAGGAAAAAAAAAAAGAACAAGCGACAGAATTGAGGATTCGCACTGCAGCTCTCTCCAGTGTCGATGTCCACGGAAGGGCAAAAAGTAAAGGAGTACAGAGGAAACGAAGGAACAAGAAGTACAAAAAGGAGGAATAACAACGGACAAGCAACAGGAAGTAAGCCTGTGGCGAACAAAGGGGATTCGAGCGTGGAGGGAGGCAGGGAAGAAACGAAGGGAAGGGAAAATATAAGAAGGGACAAACACATCGCGAGGCGTTGGTGCGCGAAGTTGCTTGTTTATTTGCCTTTCCGCATGGCCAGTGACGAAGTGGAGGCATTGTGACCGCAGGTTACGTGGCGTCCGCAAGGCCGCTTCTTTATTGTCTTGCTGCTGGACAAACACATATTCCGCCCTCTCCTCCTCCTCCTTCTCTCTTTCTCTCTGGTCTCTCTCTTTTTTTTAACACCACGAGTTCCCTTTTTCTTACTCCGTTGGCGTTGGCGTCCCGCTCTACCGCGTTTATATACTTCACAATTCCCTTAGCTCCCATCCTTTTCCTTTTCACTTCCTTTTTTCTTTTTTCTTTTTTTTTGATGCTCCTCCTTTCGCCAGATGCGTGCATCTCCATCTTCCTGCCTCCTTATCAATTCGATTTATGGCCTGCTGCGAGAGAGACCCGCTGTTCTGCTGGATCCGAACGCCGGTTTTACGCCCGAGTTTCCGTCCGTCGTCGGTCTGGTCTGACCCTGATGCGTTGCCTAGCTTTTCCACAAGCCGCATCCCCTCCCGCCTCTCTCCCGTTTCAGTTTTTTGTGTACCCTTTTTTTTTCTTTTATGCGAGGTGTTCCTAGCAGGCCTACACTACACCTGCCCGGCACTCGGTCACAGTTAGGTTTCTCTTAGTTTCTTCGATGTTATTTCTTTCTTTGTACCGTTTCCCCGCCACAGGATGCTCTCTCTATACTCTCCTCTCCGCCGTCGCTTCCCCTTCTCCACTTTTTCCTCTCTCTCTCTCTACTCTGAGGTTATTTCATTCTGAGCGAGCCGGGTTTGTGGTACTCGCCAGTGACCAAGCCTGACAAATGCGGATCTTTGGGGATCAGACGGCTTTGCGCCCTGGGTGGCTGGCTGTTAGGGTTCCTGTCACCGGTGTTTTGCTGCGAGCGTGATTCATTTAGTCGCTGCGGTTAAAGCTGGTGTTGAAGAGAAGACAAAAATCAGCAGAAACTTACTGGCATTGTTGTTCTGCTATGGCAGAGTTATAAGTATGCGGTGGTGAGCAACAAATGAATTATAAGGCCACCGAGTTGTCGGGAAGAAGTAATAATATTGATAGAAGTAAGCATTGTTTTTCTTCCTTTAAAGCAATATCGTTGGGATGCATAACACTGAACATCAATATTTACTGAAACCGAAGTAAAAGAAAACGAACTAATTGTTATATAAGGCGACAGTTTACGCTGTGCTATCCGTAAAATAGTCATATAAATTGTGAGACGACACATGAACGTCATAGTTTAGCGGTGCAGCATTGGCTGGATAAATAATAGCTTTTCAGTTCAGTTGTGTTAAAAAGCTGCCCGCGTAACTGTTAAAGCCAGCGGCAAAAACTGTTCCTTACATTATTGAACTGCAGAAAATTCGCATTGTTGCTATAGCAGACAGACACCTAGATTACTGCACGAAATGCACGTTTCTTATCTAATGTCCGCTGCACTGCTTCTCTCAATTTTCCTGAATGTTGATGCAGTGAATATATTGTGGCATTAGGCTACTTTACGAAGTTAGGGCTTGGTTGGCTGGCTCGCCTTTCAGAAACGGCCTAAACGCATCTAGATGCCTACAGGCACACGACTAGGCAAGACAGGCTTGTAACCATAGTGTCCACCATGACCGGACCTTTTTCACCCGACACATCAACTGCATGTTGCATGGGAAATATCACAGAATGTCGCGGCTTCTGTTTGTAATGTCACGGCTTGGGCATTTGATAAACCCCACTAGAGGTGCCAAGTTCGCAAAAAGTCTCGTACCTTTCATTTGCATCTTGACGAATGCAGTGCGAGTGTTGCTCAGTGATCGCTGCTTGCACTGTTCGTTTACAGGCTAGATGGCAGGTGCGAGCAGACGATGGGCAATCACCCTTGTGGAAGTTCAAAGCCTTGACACATCGCTAGTGTGGAAGGCACTACACTCCCTCTTTGTTACCCCTTCCCTCTAATCCCAACTCTTACTTGAGTCGCTGTCGAAAGAGATCCGTCTTCTGCGGGACCCTGTGATCTCCGATACCGCGATGCGGAACAAAAGGCTCGTTTGCGAGTCGTATCACAAACACGAGATAGCGTGCCGCGTTTCAAAACACCTTGGCTCGCACGGTCGGCGCCAGGTCGTTAAGAATGCAGATTGGAAAGTGTTGCACGAAAGCCACGCAGGCGCGTCGCATTGTGGCGACAGGGCAACCCTCCTTTGTGACGTCGGTACGGCCTGGACTCGGTGCGCGATAGACCTCCAATTCCTTCGAAACGCCAGATTGCGTAGCAAGTCTGAAACATTTTTTTTCTCGACAGCTTCGCTGTGCCTGAATAAATTGTAAGAGCAAGGCCTCGGACGAGTTTCTATGTCTCCATTAATTAAACACACACACACACACACACACACACACACACACACACACACACACACACACACACACACACATACTCTACAAAATGAAACGCAGACAACTGGAGAGAAAGAAACACCGCTCTTGATTGTGTTCATTAGTGTCTGCACAGCACTGGTTCGCCTGAATGCATACCGTTAGGATTGGTTAAGACGTGGTTAGGTTTTAGATGAAAAATCCTTATTTCGAACGCAGCCTGGAGTTTAGATTCGATGGCGTTCCTGACCGAATATTGCCAAAATATAACCTATACCTTGTGGATCATTATTACATAACAAAATATTCAGGTGGCAATAGGCAAAGTTCTGAAATATTCGACTACAGCGTACAGTATAGAAAGATGATGTACGGTTCAGCACGATATAAAATGGAACATCAAGCTTACCTTACCTTTCAGAGGTCATTGTGGCCAAACGCACTTGCCGATCACGCACACACAAAAAAGGAAAATAAGCGTTCATAACACCGCGTGTGACTAAGCAGAAACGCACTTCTTGCAAATTTGTGCGTCACATTACTACCTGTACATCACCAGTGATGTTTAGTAAATTCTCGGTGTTCGTTCTCACATTTCTCCCGAAGGCGCATGATTCGCAATACAGTTGCCCAATACCGTACTGCGTAGTACTCCTCCGTGCTAATGCTCATTCATTGCTCAATTCTGTCGTGACAGTTCAGGGATTGGTCAATTCTGTCTTGACAGGAACTGATCAATCTCTGACCAGTGCCTAATTCCTCATTGGTCATGTCCGGCGCTTACAGGCAGAAGTGACAGTCAGCCAGGACCAGCACGGAATAAATCCCGTAGTACCTTATACGCCCCCATATTCGGGACACACTCAACACGTTCATAATTTTCTCGTTCAGGATTTTTAGATGCGAAGCAGCTCTTTGACTAGCCTGTGTAACGCCCTTTGTGCGTCCGTACGGCGAGGGCGAGGGCAACGCGCTGCCCTCGCCGCAGGTGTTGGAGCGGTGCCAAGTAGGTCACGCCGCAGCTGCGCGTTCACGTCACGCTCCCCTCGCAGTGCGCGCTGACGTCACTCTCTCCCTCGCCTGCCGCGCGCTCGCCGCAGCTGCCGCCTCGTCCGTTCGCCCGCAACACCTGCCGCTACCGCCGCTCACTCCGCTACCGCGACCGACAAAAAATTAACACCATCTTCCCAAAGGAAACCCTGATGGGATGCGAAGCACCCGCGTTAGCGCCGTTCAACCCGTGACGCCACCCGTGCGCAACGCTGATGCTTCGCATCCCATCAGGGTTCCCTTTGGGAAGATGGTGTTAATTTCTTTTTAACATTGAAGCTGTTAGTCACGGCTCCGCAGAAGAACTCGTCTCGCCGTTGCCTGGCAACCGCCGACGTCACAACTGGCGCACCACCTCCTCCTTCTCCGCTCTGCTCCTAATCTCATGACGTCACTGGCGACTGCACATGCACTCCTCCTCTTCCGTTCCGTCGAAGAGCCCGTGCACGGGCTGTCGTGCGTGCGCTGTGTCTATGACCGTGTCTGGTTTGAGGGGAACTTAACGTTAAGAAGCGTTCGCTGGGCCTCGGAGTGCTTCGCGAGGCGTTTCCCGAAGACTCAGACCATGACGAAATACCGTCTTGCTGGATGTGCCAGGAATCTCTGCTGAGCGGCAAGATGCCACACTTAACCACGACGAACGGTTTCGTATACCCTGCCAAGCCAGTACTGCTTACCACAACCACGCAATACGGGCAAAACTCTAGAAAAAGGCAGGACCAGCTAGGTGCCGATCAGCTTCGCTGTGTCTAGACTTGTACCATTTGTACCATTAGTGAAAGCTGCGCCTATCTTTTTCTCTCACTTCTTTTAAAACTCATATTCTGTTATACAAAGTTCACTTAGCATATATTTCTGTTGTTCTACATATTGTTTGCTTACTTCTTCTGTGCAAAGGAACCTTTCCTGGTTCCATCACTAGGTATTGTTTCAGTTTGTTAGTGAACTTTGTACTTATTGAGTTGCTTGTTTCATTCATTCTATGTTAAAAAGAATTCTGTATGTTGCGAACACATTTCTATGTATTCGTTGTTTAATATTTTCGTAATACCGGTGCAGAAGTCCTTTGTCAGGTGTTGCTGCACCTCTAGCTTCTTTATCTTTCCTGGTGTAATAAAAATTAAAAAGATAATAAAGCATGTGAATCTGAGTCTATATCTGAATTCGGTGGCGGGAAAGCGATTTTTCGCAAGTGGCTATTCACAAACGCTGAAATATCGCATTTTAAGAGAGGAAGTGAATTCTCTTTCCGTAGCCGCGCATCAATCGAGTGCTAGTACTTTCTTTGCCGTCAAACGCAATAATTCCAAGCTTGAGAAGAAGGTGATAACACTTGGGAACCAAATTACAACAACAACAACAACAACAACAACCATAAGAGAAGATGGTGATGAAGAAGAATGTGAAACAAGCGACAGAGACGAAACCACAGTGCCATCTGACTGGCACCACAAATTACGTGTATCTTTAAGCACACGAAGGAAAATAGAGAATTCCGGAACACTGTAGTCCCGCGCCTTTATCATGCAGCATCGACGGTGCACAGGGCTATATTTTTCTTGTCTGTTCGTGGTGCTGGTTTCTTCTTTTATTCCCTGCCACCTATTCCCAGCACTGCGTAGCCAGCCAAACCTAAACCCACCTGACATCTATGCTTTTCCATGCACTGCTCTTCCTTCCTTCGAATTACAACTATGCACGGGGAAGAAACTATAATACACCGGAATAACGGACATTATACACCAGCCTGCATCTCTTGACACTCAAGGACGTCGTAGCTGGAAGCCGCGGGTACAAAAGGGCAACTCCATTGTTCGCACCTCGAAATGATCGCGCATGGAGCACGAAAAGGAAGGGGGGGGGGGGGGGGGGGTCAACGAGGACGTCGTGAAGCGACATCGGGACAACGCGCATGTAAGTAAAATAGGCACCACGGTAATGCACCACAACGGAGGCATAGGGCGGCGGCTCCTTTGCCAGCCTTTACTTCGAGTTCCCACCGCGCCGTCATGCATACGTAGTAGATTGCTCTTACGCATGCACAGATTGCTCGCAGAGAGACGGGACTGGGGAGAAGCGGGCAGGCGCGTCGAAAACAGCTGCTCTGCTGCCTGCTCGTCCCATGGGACTCGTACGCTCGCTTTGCTTTCTTTAGCCACCGAGGCCGCCCGCAGTGAAAGACTGCTGCACTCGGCTCGCGGACTTTGGTCGCGGCGGCATGCATAATCAACTAGAATCAACCGCTCTCTCTCTCTCTTCTACAGCTGAGAAAAAAACCTAGACGTTCCAGCAATCTCTCTCTCCTCCTCCATTATACACGGTTTTCGAACCACCCGCCGTGGCTCCCGCATATGTGCGCTTTTCATGCTGATCGGCCTGGCAACCAGCGGTGCCCCCTGTTATAGCACGAAGACGTTGAGTCGGCTATCTTAAGTGCCATCGGTGCTGGTTACCCAGCTACTGGTGCTATTTTTCTTTCAGGTACCCGAGTGTCACTTCACGAACACAAAAGTGCCGCGTCACTGTGCTAAGCAAGCGCTGGCTGCTTGCGACCGGGGCTGCAGCGGGGCGTTACCTATGGTTGAAGTTATTTGTCACAAGTACCAGTCTCTAGGTGTGTTAGTTTGAAGTAAAACCTCAAAAAGAAGGCCAGTATCGACAAATTGACAGCAGGAGTGCGTAATACTTTCTCGCATTGTACCAAAGGGGCTGTCAGGAAAGCCTGTATGATAAGCTAAAGTTGGGCTGATTCGAGGGTCCTCACAGATGATGATGATGGTGATGGTAATGATGACTGTGCTTCGGTTATGGAAATGACGCTAATTTCTGTAGCCCATGTCGGGAGCACGGCTAAGCGTCCGTGGGGAAAGGGAAAAGGGACTGAAAGAGATAGAAAAAAGAGAAACTCCGTAGTAAGGGCTCCGGAAATTTTGACCACGTGCAAACGGGTCTCTCAGATCCTCGCCTCCATCGAAAATGCGACCGCCGCGGCTCCCCACAGTGATCGACAGTTTATTCCGCAGTAGCCATTTTTCCAGAGTTGCCAATCTACAGCAGTTATTCGCGGCATGATAGTGGTGCAGGCTTCTGCTGATTCGTGTTCTCTTGTTTCATTCCTATACCAGTCGCGTGACTTAGTACTTAAAGCGTCACGGTGGTAAGATCGGGGACGCCGGTTCGACAACGCATCACAGCGGCTGCTACACGATGGCGGTGAGATACGAAAACGCAGGCGCACTTCAGCGGAACGGCGCGTCAAGAGAACTCCGAGTGGTTAAAATTATTCTGTAATTCCACGATACGACTTTCCCCATAACGTATTGTTGTTTTGGCACGTAAGCCTTGTAATAAATTCATTCGTATAACGTGCCGGGCGACGTGGACGAAAGAGTAAAATTCTATAGCAGCATTCATTTCTTGCGAGAACAACCTAAACATTTCCAAGTTTTATCGTATCACTTTCGCACAACCATTAATCGTGTTTATTTCGGTAAATACGACAGATTTTGCCCCTTGATAGGTATGGCATATGCTGTCATTGGCTTTCGCGTGAAAGCGACCAGTGCCGACTTGAAGCCACATTACCCCAATGTAGTGCACGTTTGTGTCACACGTTAAGCCAAAATACTGATACTTTCGAGAACCATTGGGGTATCAGTGGTGGCCATAAACTTGATAAAATACCACTCGTCGTTAACCGTTTTACCTTAGATGTTCCGAATGCACGTTACATATTATAGTTACATACATCCGAGTACGTAAGGTGAGTACGAAACCACGTGTACCACTACGGACGGGAGATAAAGAATTTTGAAAGGAGAGACGGAAAGGACAGCATCCACAATAGCCTTCTGATGCGCCCTAATTGAAAGGAAAGGGGTCTAAAGGATAGATAAAAGTAATTCGGGGGATGACAATAGGAGCACTAGGAAACCACTTCATAGGAAAAAAAAAATAAAAAGGTGCCAATATTCCAGTGCATTTCGCCGTGGTCTAGTGGCTGCAGCACTCGGATTCTGATCGGAAGATCCCGGTATCGAATCCCGGCTACAGCGGCTGCATTTAGAAAAAGGAGAAACGTTGAGGCCCGTGTACCGTACGTGAGACGTCAGCGGACGCTAAAGAACTCCCGAGTAGTGGAAATTTCCACAGCCCTCCACCGCGGCGTCTTTCATAATGGTATCGCGGTTATGGGACGTAAGACCTCATAAAATATAATTCATAAAAAATAAGAAACTGTCGTCGCCAACAGTCATTGCAGTGTTTTACAGCTCTCTGTAGTACCTAAAATAATGCTGTCGTGCCGCGCTTTTCGATCGCTGTGGATATAAAATGCGCGCCACTTTTGGCTGATATCAGTATATGACACTAATATTGGGCGCCAGAAAATATGTTGTAAACGTTCGGAGGCCACCCATGTTAGTTAACCAGGAAGCGTGTGAATTAAGCTCGTCATATGCATCCTTCCTGACTAACTTGTAAATAACCATAATTAAAAGACATCGCATACCGTCGGTTACATCAATTTCGTGGATAGTTTTCACTCAGCGTTAGGCAAAAGCGTTCCGCTATGATGTACAATATACTCAGTGCTCCCCATGTGATCCGGAAAGAGCAATCTTGGTGTACGTATGTTCACGTGTCTGCACCACACCAAAGCTAAGCAAACACGTGTTGAGCTGCGCGGATGTGACATACTCTGTATTGATCACCTCGTGCCTGCAAAACTCCAAGAAACTGGCTTCTCTTACCTTGTAGCATTACGATTTTAACTTCAGTGGCTCTTAACTGAAAACTTGAAAACCGCATTGACGATTAAGCAGCGTACTTATTCTCATTAGGGCGCTGGCTCTGATTATGTTAATTTTATTATTTAACTGTATTCAACTGAAATCGAGCGAAATATCCACAAGTACCCTGTGAAAGGGCAGTTTTGTGCTCGCGGGTTTGAGTGCCTCCAGCCATTCTTGGAACAAATGATTAATATTGCACACCGACAGTAAGCATAGATAAGCCTTAAGTGTCGGAGACTGAATGAAGACGGCGTTGCCTTCGCGCACTGCAAACATCTTGTCCGTTAATGCTATTAGGTGTCTACAGGATGTGTTCGCTAATATACGAGTACAGAACGTCCAGTTACTCAAATTATATTTGTCAAGCCATTCTGGCTAAAGTGCTTTCTGCGAGTACTGGGTCCCCGCTGATGGAAATGCGTCGCCACTTAACTTGAGAAGCTTACGTGGCATTGCAAAGTAAGCGTGTTATGAATGACAGTGCGCCCAAAACGCACGCACACGCAAGCAAGCACGAACTCACACACACGAAAGCAAGCACGTATATCTTTGCGCGCACGCTCGCATGTAGACATATGTGAACCTGTGTGCTTTTTTGTGTGAAAGGGATGGTCGCATAGAGTGCAGTGCATTTGAATGCGCGATTGGTCATTCGCTTTCATTGAGCCAAACAACGCGATGGGGCAACAATCAAGCTCCCCTTACAAAATATGCAGCGTGTGGCTCATGCGGCGCCGAAACGGAACAACAGAAAGAAGGAAGGAAAGAAAGAAAAAAAAACGATTAGAAATTTTCACTGAACGGGAAGGCCTACTGTTTAATCAATGACGTTGAAACCCATAACCATGATAGTTAGGACACTAGTTATATTGCGCTGTGCATCTTATAAACTGCCGTATACGCATTCTGTTTTTCGTTTACGCAGTGGCACGGGACCCCACGAAACTTCCGGTCATCATGTTCATCCACGGTGAATCGTACGAGTGGAACTCCGGCAACGCCTACGATGGCTCCGTGCTGGCCAGCTACGGGAACGTGGTCGTTGTCACCATCAACTATAGGCTCGGCATTCTCGGTAAGTCGGCCATCTCCTCATCTTGAAAAAAATCTCACATTTATTCCTTTTTTTTTTTTTGCCCAGCGTAGGAATCTGTTAACCTGTGGTTCGTTATTATTCCTATTCGTCAGTACATATGTTTTTGGGAACCCATGAGAGATAAGGAGGCACGCGGCCTATTCTAAGCTTCAACAAAAAATAGCTTTTTTGGTGTGGAGTCTACATATGTATCTCGTAATTGTTGAGTTGCCTCACACGCCAAGTTGCGGTGCCCCACGCAGTTTATATTTCAATTGACAGAACAATGACATATCAGGTCCGTTATACTTGACGCCGCGCGGTTTCGTAAAATAAACGTACATGTGGACTTTCTCATGAATTGCAAGAACGCCGAAAATGTTGCCACTTGTAAAAAGGTCATCCGAAAGGTCTCCAGTTGAGTTTTATAGACATTCGCCCTGTCATATAAGAAAGGCTGTAGATTTCCATTTTTTTCTCCCAAACCCCTCCTTTTTTTTTTTTTTTTAGAAAATGGCTATGAGGGTCGCGTGGACAAGTTTCACTACGTCATCATGAGCATTAGCGAGAAGTATGTAGTGGAGGGAACCTTTGTGAAAATGTAAGCGAAAAGCAATGTTCTGTCGGCCAAAAGAAGAAAAAGCGGCTGACAAGTATATCGAGGATATAATACACGGCGTCGTAAAAAGTCCGCCGAAAGAAATTTTTTCTTCCACGTTCCTTCGAAGGCCTCAAACATGAAAATATACACTGAGAAGCGTTACTGCTATTGGCGGGCGATGACATCTTAATGTTTATGACATCTTAGGTGTTTATTAGCGCAGGCTTAACACAGCTGTCTTTTCTTGCGCGTAAGGTTGGTACCTTTCAGCTAAGCTACCAGCTCGCTACTCAACTAGCCAGCGCGCTCCAAGGTTCGCTCGGCTTGAGGAAGAAAAAAGAAAACCACAACTAGAAATCGCAGCATTAAAGAACAGGGTAGCCCATAAAATATTAAAGTACAGAGACCACAGCAAACATCCAGTAAAAAAAAAAAAAACCGAACTCGTGAGCATCCACGACAGCCGGTGCAAGAGATGTTGCAGAACGTATACAAAAGAATCAACATGGAAGTGCAGCAGAACCAGTAGAGCAACAGAAGCGTGGCGACAGCTGCGACACAGTACGAGTGAAATAATTCATTAACATGTGATGTCTGCAGGCTCCCAGTTACCGGCGCTTTCAGCGCCGGAGGAAGTTAGCGTTTCGTCAAGGGCCGCTCCGAGAATCGGTCCGTTTTCTCTTCTGCGCTCCCGTGTGTGTGTGTTTCTGCCCGGCAGCCATTGCGAATCACAGCAACGAGCGGCAAAAACGAGGAGACGACGTAGCAGCGCAGAAGGTGGTCGGTGCAACGTACTGCGTGGCTTGCGTCGCCCCGTCGTAGCAGTTGCCAGATGCTGCACTTAGCTCAAAACCACCATCAGGAACGCCTTCCCATTTCTCAGCTCGGCAGCAAAGCCGCTCGCTTCGTGGAAGGCAGAGAAAAGGAGCTCCTTGCCTTGATTTACCGTGCAATGGCAGTCATAAGACTTGCGGCACAGTAGCGCTCGCTCTTTCTTCCTTTTTTTTTTCGCCGAAGCTCTATTCTAGCCAGTCCCGTTTGCCTCGCAATTTTTCTTCCCTCTTCTATTCTTCTTCGTTACTGCCCGACTTATACAGAGGAGTAAGGGAGACAGAAGCCAAGGTCGTTACTCTGGTTCTTTCCTTGGGACTCTAACATCGTGAGGGAGGTATACTAGATATATCAAGATCCCGCTGTTTACCGCACCTTTCTCTTTTTTTGTGTGTCTGCGAGCTTGCGTATATGTTCCTTTGTTGCATCCCCTTCTCCTTGCTTCCCTCGGTAAACACGGGCTCTGCATCCTTTCCGGAAAGACTCCGTGCTGTGGAAAGTAAGGCAAGACAGGCTGGGGAACGCGTCGCAACTGCTGCCTTCGCTCTCCGGTCATACCTCGTTCAATGAACTTCTTCGTGCGGCTGTAACTCGGAGCTCGGAAAAAATAGCGGTGCAGTTACCAGTCAGTTAACGGCATTCAGTCTTTCTGTAGATGCCACTAACATTCGGGCTTCACATTTTTTTTTCTTTTTTGGTCCTTTGGCTCGGCAGGCCGAATTACGAGATTGCCAGCTGTGCGACAGGCGAGGAACTTCGAACGTGATTCATTATTTATCTTTAACTTATTTTAACTTGTAAATAATTAGTTTTCGCTGCGCACGCGAGCATCGGCTGTTTCAGCAGCGCGTCTCGACATATGCAGCCAGTGTGGTCTGCTAGGGTGCCTGTACCATGGCTTATTGAAAGTGACATTTCGTTTCACCTTTGGTGAACACCATGAAATAGTACAGCGTGCTCTACCTACAAACTCTTGCGAACTGTTCAAACTTCTTTTTTTCTTGTTCTCTGTCACCAAACGTGCGCTCATGCTTTATTGACTCATTTTGACTTTGCGCGGAAGCTGACCACACTGGAGTATATCTTGTCAACCGGTTTCCCTGTTCTGCATAATTAAACTTACTCGCAATACTGCGACTCTGCTAACATATGTACGTGTCAGCGATCTTCTGTATTGCTCATTTAAGCGAAAGCACCACGTCGCAACAAGCTGACTTTAAAGTTTTAGATCAAAACAATGAAAAGTGCTTGACGATCACTTTGTCATCTTGACATTGTAATAGGTGAGGCACCTGATGGTTATTTATAGCGTCTGCCGCCAGTGAGACTGCTCTGAAAAAAAAAAAGAACCAAGTTAGAACCTGTGACTATAATTCCACCTTAGATAGTTTTTTAAGCTCCTTTGATCACGTCTGACAAAGGTACGTTCGTTCGCCGCAATAAAAATGAAGTGGCTGGATGAATGACTATGAAGCTGCAAACAATAATCCGATACATTCTGGATTGTGCAGTAAAGAGACTTACGTGGAATACAAAAGAGAAGTACGGAAGGATAGGGATGTTTCAAGTGTGGAACAGATCGTCGAAAACGATGGGAGACGGGGAACGTCATAGCCGCCTACCTCGTGGCCACCAAAATTTGCCAACAGGAATAACATGCCCTATATTGAAAAAGTTATGATCAAGTATAACGAGCACTGCTGCAGGGCTAGGAAATTCCAACTGTCATCTTCTTCTACTTGTCTTTGCATTGAAGAAGACAAGTAGATTCTTTTCGGAACCACTCGTTGTAGCTTTACGGCTATGCTTGAGTTGTGGGGTTTAACGTCCCAAAACCATCTCTGATTATGAGAGACGCCGTAGTGGAGGGCTCCGGAAATTTCGACCACCTGGGGTTCTTTAATGTGCACTGACATCGCACAGCACACGGGCCTCAACATTTCGCCTCCATCAAAATGCAGCCGCCGCGGCCGGGATTCGATCCCGCAACCTTCGGATCAGCAGCCGAGTGCCATAACCACTAGACCACCGTGTGGCGGGGCTTTACGGCTATGCTGTTGCTCTGCCGAGCTCGAGGGCACGGGTTCGACTCACTGCCACTGCCGCAACACCGTGATGGTACTTCAAGTTTCCTTAAGAGAACCGTTGCTTAAGATGCCATGTAAAATGAGGGCCAGGTGTTTGCAACCGCGGTGACGGGAAAATTTTTGCGAAGCGCCTGCGACACAATGCACTGATAATGGTGCTGGAGCGTTTTCTGGCATGTGGACATGTTCTTCAAGAAATAAGAAAAGGAAAACTTTACTTTTTTTCTTTCACAAGAAGCGCTATTTCTTAAGTATCGACTAACCGAGTGTGGCGTTATTGTGTTTATTTTTTGTAAGAAAGGGCGTCGAAAGAAGTGATTTACTCTGTGTAAATTGCCTCTAGTACATTTCCTCTTTTTTTTTGCCTAAACTTTACCAGAACCGTAGGCAAAGCACCTTGCAGGTAAAACTGACCACTTTTGCCTACGGCGAAGAAACCTGCAGGCTCAGCGAACGGGTTCAGCTTAAATTTAGGACGACGCAGCGAGCAATGGAAAGAAGAAAGAAGAAAAGAGGCGTGAGATTAAGGGACAAGGAAAATGACCAGAGTCATTGAAGAAATGAGCGTTGGCAGGGTATATAGTGAGAAAGCAAGCTCACCATTGGTCATTAAGGATTACAGAGCGGATTCCAAGGGAAGGAAAGCGTAGCAGGGGGCGGCAGAAAATTAGTAGGACGTATAAGATTATGAAATTTGCGGAGGTAATGTAGATGCAGTTAGTGCAGGACCAGGATATCTGACGAAGTGTAGAATACGCCTTCGACCTGCAGTGGGCATAGACGGGCTAATGAGAATGACCATTATTATTATCATTTTTCGCACCGAATGAAGTTATAATTTTTACATTATGGGAAGGATAGTCGCTGTAGCAGCAGCTATAATATATTCCTTTTCACTGGATGTGTGATAAAATGTTTTAGGGGCGAAGCTCCTTAGGTTGTAGGTCGTTCCCTCCTCTGTAGTAGTAGTAGTAGTCGTCGTCGTATGTATGTAGCCACCTCGCGCCGCTGGCTCGCGCCGCCGGGAGGCTCGCGCGCCTGGAGTCTCGCGCTCGCGCTCGGCGCGTGCCTCCCGGCGCGCTACCTCTCTGACTCTTCCATCTGCTGTCTTGTGAGAGAGACAGAGAGAGAGAGAGAGCGAAAGGCGCGCGTTGACTATGGAAACGCTCTTTCTTCGATGAACGCTCCACCAGCTCGCAAAGAAGGAGAACGCGCCCTCACCCGCGAGAGACAAGCTTGACGCAGGCAGCGTCTTCTAGCGAGTTTCTTGATTGAAAAATACCGACTGCTCGCGCTGGAGAACCGTTCACCGGCCACCCATATATATAGGCACTGGATCTTGCAATGAAGTGCCGGTGGGAGATTTCACTTGTGCGTAGTTGAACCATAGGGATTCGTAGCGTGCGCGTTAACTAAATTAATCCGGAACTCGGCGCGATCTACGATGAACCTCCGGAGCTTCGCCCACTCATCATCATTCACTCCGTGGATATGCTGTGAATTTTTTAAAAAAGTGACGCATTGATATTGAGTTGAGCGAGATTGCACAGGGAGAAATCGGAGGTATTATCAAAAACGTCCCTGAAGTATTTGTGTACCATTAAGAACAACCCATGTGGTAACGCCCACATTGGACGGCTTCTCCTCAGCTGCTATTTATTATTTTTTTTTTTGCCGTTACACTTTATTTCCTGATGTGGGCATTGCCTTTAGGGAAACTTTGTTGAGTTACTGCCGCATCTAAATAAAGGCTGCGGCCGGCGAGGCACGAGCTGACGCATGTACGCGCCCACGCGACGTCTCAAGCTATCTTTCGTGCTTCTAAATTGAGGCCAAATTGACATGCAGGCTTCCTGCCGGCGATGGACGGTGCCTCGCGGGCCAACAACGGCCTTCTTGACCAAATAGCTGCGCTCCACTGGATCCACGAGAACATCGACGTGTTCGGAGGAGACCATCGGAACGTCACCATACTGGGACACGGGCACGGGGCGGCATGCGTCAACTTCCTCATGATGTCTCCTATGGCCAAAGGTAAGAGTAGGAATGCCGTAGTCCCCGAGAAATTTATTTTTAGAGAATCTTAGTTCACCCGTACACTCATTAAGATCTACCGATGACGTGCTGCCGGGAAAGTAGCCACGATCGGCAACGCTGGTACCAAAACCTGATGGTGAATCGCCTGACCAGATAAAAAACCAAAATAAAACAAAACAAAGCTGATGTCGCTGTGGCCTACACGTTTTGCTTAACTGCTATAGTCTAATGAGATGTAGGTCAGACAATGAGCAACTGATGCACTTGCATGATTTTCTCTCAACGATAACTTCGACGCGACTGAAAGAAAATTTCGAAATTGTTGTGTTTAGATAACATGCGTCACAATGTGGTTACGATGCTCTGCTTCCGCAGTGAACAGCTCCAGTGGCCCGATATCCATAGCCGTTATGAATTCTACGAACGAATTAAAATTACCTATTGCCGCTGACTTTTACGGAACGTCTTAGCATCGGCAGAACGTGCTCGGGCCATGGTTCTCTCTGTGCGTTAGCCAGATCATGTGTGTTCGCGCTAGCTAATCAAATTGCTAGCTCGAATACACAGTGGGCAAGAAGCTCTGCTCTATGCTTATATAAATGAGGCTTCTGTACGCTTGTTTGTTTATATTATGGCCGTTAATGGCACGATCGTGAGGCAGGCGCATTCAGTCTCGCAATGGAGACTCGCAGTTTCCGAGCCAGAGTTTGGTCAGCATCACTAATGACGTCGCGTGCTACTTTTCTGTCACCTTTCCTAATGTCGCGCGTTACTGTCATGTTGCGTACTGCTTCCACGCGTCGCTGTTCGAATGGTTGGAATGCCCGTTATAAAAAAAAAAAACTCTTTACTGAAACAGCTTATATACGCGAATGAGAAACAGTTCAAGGATTTTGTTTCTATACAAAAAAAAAAAAAGCTCCCGGACCTTTAATTTCTCATATCTAACCATAACGAATACAGCTTTGTAACTTTATAGTAAAAGCACTGTGACGCTTCTGTTAACTGCAATTAATAATGATATACGCGGTTCAATGCACCAGAGCTGTGATACGATAATCAGACATGTCCCGTGGTGGCGGTCTCCGAAGTAAATGTGACCACCTTGGGCAACTAAAGGCCTACGTTTCCTTTCTTTTTGGCCGCATTTTGTTGTAGGATGGGGGGAGGCGATCCCACGATCTTGAGCTTAGCAAGCCAACACCCTAGCCGCGAAGCCACCACGGCAGGCGCGAATTATAGTTCGTCCTAAGCTTGGTGTCTTAGTCTTAACTCTAAGCTATCGCAACACTTTGGGAATAGGAACCAGAGGAGAAGAAGCTGCACCAGCGTTGTAGTATTTCTATGTAAGCCCGAAGTTGCTTAATCGTACTATCGCGATTTATATGAGTCAACAAGTATATGTTATAGCAATATTATATCTGCATCTGGTAATGGGATACGGACTTGTACAATTCGATCCTTTTTTTAATTTTAGCTTTAGCTTAGCAAATATTCTGCAATTTTCTTGAGATATTCGAGGTACTAAACTCATATTCGGCTTAGTAGTGCGCTAGAAGCTTAACGTAATAGTTAAAATACAACATTTTCATCTAGCTATCTTCGTAGCCTTCTCACAAAAGCAACGCTATGTTTTGAAAACGACTTAAGACTGCAAGCAAAAAAAGTAAATCAAGAACAAATAAAGATGTAGTCGACTATACTGTTTAGGATAAGGCTAATAAAATATTCCTTCCAGTGCCAGTCATTATTTATGCTTCTCCTTGTTTTGTACTACATGAATTCGCAGATTTACATGTTCCGCAGATATGCCTGCTGAGAATAAGTGGTATCACTACAATCACGTTTCTCTTAAAGCTTGCGCGCGACAGTTCAGGGTGAGTCTGCGATGTGACAGAAACAATAAAAACTGGAGCTGCGCACCTAGAAGTAGATATTAAAGCAGTCGATAAGTCATCCATTCATTCAGTCTTCACGCCCAAGTTGTCGTATAAGGGCGGGAGTCTTCAGAGCTCGCTTTCTAGGAGATTCCCGTTGTATTGGTTATGTTGCCGTTTCTACGTCTTCCGCTCTCACGTTCGAAGTAAACAAGATTAGTCGATAGACTCGATAACGCGCCGTCGAGAGAGAGAGCATCTGAGAGCGGCGAAAACGACGCCTTGTGTGACGCAGTAATGTTATTAACATTTCTTTACTGCATGTTATTTCTTGTTAAACTACTTGGAAGCGTCAGCAGACAAGCTGACTTGATTTACTGTGAACTACCGGCAAGTTTGGATAGCGGATATTGCTTTTCTGGCTGCCTTTGTCGGCAGCGACAGCACGAGATTAAAGGATTGGATGTGTTTTCATCAGACGCGAGGAAGTCAGTTTACATCGTTTTTTATTAATTATTATTCTGACAGCCTCGGTGACAGCGATGTTGTCACGTACACGACTACTAAACGAATAGTTGATTCGGGCACCTGCCATCGCTGTTTTCGCTAACGTTATATGTAGGCGCTTGAGATTGCATCCCAGGATATATTGTGACGGGGACAATATGTAGCTTGCATCCTACGGGAAGGTCTGCGAAAATTGCTTTAGCAGTGGTTCTCATTGATAGTGATGTAGTTAATAAAGCAGGTGACGTGCAAGCTCATCATTAAAGATAAAGAACAACGTAAGATTTTGGATCAGCTCTTGTTGCTTAGCAGTGTTTCTTCAAAATATGTCACGCTCTGAGTGTAAGTGTTCTCAATAAATAAATAAATAAATAAATAAATAAATAAATAAATAAATAAATAAATAAATAAAATGGTGGTATTGCCTGGTATCCGCGAGACCAGAGACGTGGGTTTCCTCAGATGCCTAATTCCCTTCAGGACTCCTACGCCAGCACCCAACAAACGTCTCCCTTTTATTATCACTGTTTTTGGCGATTCATTGATTTCCGGACTTTGCGTGCCAAAACCGCGATATGGTTACGAGAGACGCCCTAGTGGAGGGCTCCGGAAATTTCGACCACCTGGGGTTCTTTAACCTGCACTGACATCACACGTACACGGGCCTCAACATTTCGCCTCCGTCGAAACGCAGCTGCTGCCCCCGGGGTTCGATCCCGTTACCTTCAGATCAGCTGACGAATGCTATAGCCACTAGACAGAAGTAGCAGGGCACTATCACTGTCCTTCATCACGATAAGGTACATGGTGCGGAATAGCCCGGAAGCATTCGTTTATTGTATCTTCTTGTCCTCCAATAAAAGCTCAGGGAGATAAAAGAAACTGCGCGCTAAAGAAAAGAGCGTCTCCAAGTTACTATTGCCTTACAGTATGCTGGAATGACGACACCACTGGGAACGAATACAACGGGTCGGTAAGTCTTTACAAGAATACCTAAATATCGCTTCATCCCACAAGGCCAGAAGTCAAATGCTAGAAAACGCACTACCTTCTTTCTGTCTTTTTCACCCTGCTAAAGAAGCGGAACGACAAAGACAAAAAGGCGGCCGCGGCACTAGACATGTTTATGAAAGGATCGTACGAGACAGCGCCATCTCGTCGTCTTCACGACAGGCCAGCGGAAAGGTCACGTAAGGGCGCAACCCCTACCAAGGCCATAAGAAGCTGATCGCTGGCGCGGACATGAAAAGGAGAACACTGGCTGGAGGATACAACAAAGGGCGGTCCAAACTGTTTCATACGCACTTGCCCTTTCTCCATCAAGAAACTGCTGCTGCTGCCACGGCATCCCATTTTTTTTACGTTTGTTACTCCTTCTGGGATTGTTTTATTTTGTTTCTCTCTATTTACTCCGGCGCGGTTTCTGTATGAGCTAACAAGGGAAAGTCGTGTACGAGGCGGCTCTGAGCGAATGGCTGTGGCGCCAGGTCGTGGAGTTGATCGGCAGGCGCCTCGGCCGTAAAGAGCACCGCTCGTCGTAAATTCCCAAGTCGTCCTCTATGGCTGTGAGCTCGCACTACAAACGCGGAGCGGTAGCACAGAGACAAGAGAGGACCGTTGCTTAAGAGCCGCTCGTTTTACTGAAGTGCTGCGTTGTGGGGTGCGAACACTGTGCGCGGGCATCCAGCGGTCGCAGGCTGAAGACGCGGTTTGTGTCGTCACTGTCCCTTTTAAAAATTCTCCCACTGGAAGATATGAGACGGCGTGCTTCGGTTTTATTTTATGCATGTCGACGGCATCCGAGAGTCGGTTTCGAAGAGGGAGAGAATTTTCGCGAGTTTTATTTTATTGAGTAGCTCCCACCGACACCATACTAGGTGTCGCTACTGATGTAGAGAAAACAGCGGCCAAGGGGGTAGCCGAGAATGAAGTGAAGGAGCAAAGAAAGAAAGAAAGAAAGAAAGAAAGAAAGGAAGAAAGAAAATGCGCTAATGTTGTCGCAGCCGCCGCACAGGAAAGCGGAGACGGAGCAGAGAAGGCCTTGACAACCGGGAGATATAGGAACGTCGGGTCTATCGTGGAAAACGGACCTGGTGTTTGTCGGAAAACTTACTCACATCTGTGGTAGAATTTTCGCTTTTGAATATAACGGCAGCGTCATCAGCCATCATAAGTACAAGGGTGAAACAAGTAAATTCGATAATGAAATGTCAGGCATAAATGGTTCACAGAGGAATTAAAATCGGCAAGCTAGGAATTCACTTGAGAGGGCTCATCGGCAAACGAATTTTTATGGCGCTTTTAATTTTTCGCAAGGGGTCTTTTACATTTGAAAAGCTCTGACGTAGCGCAAAACAACACGCGGACACGAGAAGCGCACAGTGCTCTGTGGTGTCCATATGTGCCTTCTCGTGTGCGTGTGTTGTTTTGCGCTACATCAAAGCTTTTCAAATGAACCACCAACAAGCCCGCATCGCAACTCTGGTCTTTTACAACTGATTTCATTTTTCGGGACTCTCAACAAAAAGTGGCCGAGACAGTAAGACCAACAGGGAGCACTTGAAATGCCATTCAGCTGCCTCATTTATTGCAGTCCAGGGGTAAGGACATCGGCATCAATCCTACAGCATACGTTTTCATATTAGGGATGCCTTCTGCCTGCTTTTTGGCCTGCCAGGCTGGTTTTGTCCGACGGCGAACCGGTGGTCGGTCTGCACCCAAAACAGGCTTGTAATTTGTTGCTTTACTGGCTATCGTATAACGATTATTCTTTCGGGTTTGTGCAAGCGCCGATCCAAAAACTGTGAATAAGAGAAATCAGCTAAGTGTTTCAGTGGTTAAAGTAGACCTCTGTGCCACAATATAATTTTTTGTAAGTTGAACGATGTGCTTTTCTGTATGTGTAACACTGAATTAATTTCTC
Organism: Hyalomma asiaticum; assembly: GCA_013339685.2. Lineage (NCBI taxonomy): Eukaryota > Metazoa > Arthropoda > Arachnida > Ixodida > Ixodidae > Hyalomma > Hyalomma asiaticum. The sequence goes on from CM023482.1 coordinate 96,735,171, forward strand.
TCTCTCTCAAAAAAAAAACACAACTTTACAATAAATGACATTATGCATGTCATTGACTTAACGTAGCGTTGTTTCTTTCCTTTTGAACAATAATTCGACACCTTGTCAACCCCCCCACTCCTCCCCCGAATTCCCTGAGCTTATGAGGGACCAGTTTACTTTTTCAGGAAAAGGTGGCAACGCTACTTCATATACGAGGAGTAATTTTCTAAGCGAAACGCTAATTCCGCGATGGCTGTATGCAGTATTCATCGAGAGGCCTGGATAAAGGAGCTCCTCTTATGTACAGCCCAGCATAACTTCAGCTGTAGAATACTTTGACCATAGAAGCCTTTCCAGATTGGGGTAATACACCGAATTTGTCGTTGAATCAGGGAAAATGTGTTATCTACCTGTCCATAGCTTCATACAATTCAGTGGATCTTTTCTCGACCACATATGCTCCCGTTTCGAGAAACTGGTATAGGTTTTGTGTTTTAACTGGTTGCCTTTCCGGCAGGCATTGGTCTAGAACGAGCAAATTTTAAGCTTGTATGTGTAGTATAGACCTGCGCAATGCGTTATATCCGGTGCAATGCAGTGGATTTGGCAGCCTTTTTAAAAGTGGGCTTGGGGTTGGGACTCCTCCCGAAATTTCGGTTGGCGGTAGCGTTATTACATAGTGTAGTGCTAATGACATAAAGTTTAAGCCTATTAATAGCGTTGCATTTAAAAAGTCACTTCATGTACATACTGCAATTTTTATCGAAAATACATAATGAAATAGATGTTTGTCTCGAATCCTGAAGGCCTTCTGTAAGTGCCTCCCCCCACCGAAAAAAAAAAAAATTCCTCGCTACGAGTCTGGTTTCGACATAAATACCTAACGATCAAGTTCACTCGAGCGCAACTGACGCTGTCAGGATCTCTTGCTAGTTTTTTTTTTTCTTTTACGCAGTGAAAGGTTTCAACGTACTAAGCGCTTATTTGCAGGACATTTCATTGCTTTAGAGACCTTATAAAATGTTACACATGCGTAATAACCACAGAAAATATATTTTTTCGTAGCCTTTCTTTAATAATTTGGTGCCGTGTCCACACTTATAGGCGCTGTCGCTATTTTTTCCTCTTCCTCAATGCAGGTAAGGCTTAGAATCCTACAATATCTTATACTATCGTCCCGCCACAGTGGTCTAGTGTCCATGGTACTCGGCTGCTGATCCGAGGGTCGCGAGATCGAATTCCGGCCGTGGCGGCTCTATTTTTGATGGAGGTGAAACGTCGAGGCCCGTGTAGTGTGCGATGACTGTGCACGTTACAGGACCCCATGTGGGACAAAACACCAGGTGTGATTTTGTGGGACCCTTCACTACGGCTTCTATCCTAATCATATCTTGGTTATTGGACCTAAAATCCCAGAAATAAATCAAATCCTAGCCCAGTCAATCAGCAAGTGGAAGATTGGCCGTTATGCGTACCAGATATCCTGTTAGAAATGTCAGAAATCGGTCTTAGTATTGAGACGTTGGCCAGCCAGTCGGAGGCATCTTATCCTTGTTTTTATATCACCTATTACACGCAGTATTTCATTAATAAACCTTGTCTATTGCCGATTTTTTTAGACGTTATTGAAGTGTGACTATGCCGTCTTCACATTCGTTATTTTTCCTTTCCCGTGGCTTTCGCAGACAACGGACTGTTCCAGCGTGCCGTGATGATGTCAGGCTCTGCGTTAAGCCCGTGGGCCATCGCTCGGGACGCGGTGCGCTACGCACGCCAGGTGGGCCGAGCTCTGGGATGCCCGGAGTCCGGCACGGGCGCTGCACTCGGCGACTGCTTACGTCACCGGCCCGTGCGCGAGCTGGTCGACGTGCCCCTCGCCGTGCCCGAACACCTGTCTGCGTTCGGTCCCACCGTGGACGGCACCGTGGTTCCCGGTGAGCCGCGTCACGAAATGGCCTCGCCACGGTCGTCGTACGCGGACTACGATCTCCTGTTCGGTGTAGTGCGCTTCGAGGCGTACTTCTTGTTCACCGCTTACGAGGAAAAGCACGGTTTCGAGGTGAGAACACTGAGGCGCTTGCGTTTTATTTAGTCCTAGTTTATTTATTTGTCTTTACTTGTTTGAATTTTATGTTTCAAGGCCGCCTTTTGATTGCTCGAAGTAAATGACTTCGAAACAGCCCAGGACGAAACAATGCCCTTGAACGGCGATGTCCGCTTGCTTATACAAATAAGACAGAATTATACGAGGAAAGTAACAGAGTTTCCAAACTGATCGAAACATGTATTAGGCCAATGTAAACTCACACAGTCGTTGTATTCTGTGGCTCATATATATATATATATATATATATATATATATATATATATATATATATATATATATATATATATATATATATATATATATATATATACGGACGTTATTTCTTTGTCGCCCATTTCCCACCCACTTACGGCCGAGTGCACGGCCACCGCCAAGAGATGGTACCAGGTGCGTGCGTCGCCAAAGTCTGGGAGTATTTCGAAACAGCTGGGAAATCGCCGTCAAGCCCTCGGCAAAGGCATATCGCACAATCGTGCGATCGATACTCGAACAAAGGAATGGCTGTCGTGGCAAGGCGCGCCTGCCTGCGTCTTTCATCTGGGATACTTTCATTTTTCTCCGGGTACGGCGACGCTATAGATTTACGTTGGTTTAACGTCAACGACGTTTGTTCCGCCTACTAAAGACGCGGACCACCACTCGGGCACGCAATACGCGCTAAAGCATACAGTATGCTCACGCGCTACACAGGAATGCTTACAATGCACTACACCCTTATGCGTGGTATTTACACTGCGATACACTAACAACGCACACTATGTTAGGGAGGAAGCACTGAACGATGGCGCCATCACAATCGTGAACTATTTAACCGATTTTGTTGAAAAATTGTAGGAAATAAAAAGACCACAAGGGGAGGACACCAAAACATTAAATGTTGAGTGAGGGAGGGAAAAACCATCGCGACCTCTTGTCAGTTGCTATGCCTGGGGTGACGTGCTGATCTGACGATACTCCTGCGTTAATTACTGTTTTTGGGCAGTGGTTACTTCCTTCAGAATATGCCATTCGTTACATTTAAGGTTATCGTCTACAAGGACACTCAAGTAGCGTATGAACCAGAAGGATCCGCTCGAGGGCTACTTGGTAGACGCCTTACAAATAAACAGTGTTTAGCGCGATAAAACTACATAAACAAAAGGAATTAACATGTAAAAGACGTTGTACAAGACGTGTCACGTGTGTGACGTATGCCTTGATCCCTTGTGTGACGTGTGTTTAAACGTGTGTCTAAAGCATTGAGGTCAAATGAAATGTCCTAGGGTGTTTCTACCAGCTTTCTTAAACTAAATATACGAGCGCTGGAACAGTTGCAAGAAATAACCCGCATGATGCAGCACAAGCTGCAGGACCTCGCTATTTAGAGCTCTATCTGGAAGTTGGGAGACAAATAACATGTCACAGCATATATTTACAGTAAAAGAAAATCCACGCGTATCCACGGAGTGAGTGATGATGAGTGGGCGAAGCTCCGGAGGTTCATCGTAGATCGTGCCAAGTTCCGAATTAATTTAGTTAACGCGCACGCTACGAATCCTTATGGTTCAACTACGCACAAGTTAAGTTAAATCTCGCACCGGCACTTCATTGCCAGTCAAGATCCAGCGCATATATATATATATATATATATATATATATATATATATATATATATATATATATATATATATATATATATGGGTGGCCGGTGAACGGTTCTCCAGCGCGAGCAGTCGGCATTTTTTAATCAAGAAACTCGCTAGAAGACGCTGCCTGCGTCAACGTTTTCTATCGCGGGTGAGGGCGCGTTCTCCTTCTTTGCGAGCTGGTAGAGCGTTCATCGAAGAAAGAGCGTTTCCATAGTCAACGCGCGCCTTTCGCTCTCTCTCTCTCTGTCTCACAAGACAGCAGATGGAAGAGTGAGAGAGCTCGCGCGCCGGGAGGCACGCGCCGAGGGCGAGCGCGAACTAGACGAGGTGGCTATGACGGACAACGGCAGACAAGCCTACGCCTTAAGGAGCTTCGCCCCTAAAAAAAAAAAGAAAACGTGTGTGTTGCAACAAAAGCCAGGAACCGACTCGGCATATCGTGACGGCATCCCAGGATGCACCCAAGAAAGGATTCCACATCTCAAGAGCTTTGATTTTCAAGGCTCGCGGGAGTGTTAGCTGATGAGTGGGAGAGAGATAAGTAAGATATCTTCAAAATATGGTGAAAAAGAAAGCAGCGACGATACTGATAAAGCTGAAATTGCGACGAAAGTACTGGTCAGTACTTTGTACAAACAGAGATTTCCATGAAGAAAGAAGAAGATGAATACAAAAAGCAGAGATAGCCAGACGGCCAGATTACAATCCGTAATATGAACACCTGACGACACCAAACAGGCTGGGTGAAATCTTGTCACCACTCCATGTTAAAGTTGGTACCGATAAAGATTATTATGAATCGTCATCAGTCGTGTATTGCGCAAACGCAATTGCCTATATCGAGAGCGGCACGCAAGATCTCTATTATCTGACTACGCCCTACTCTTTTGCGAAACGAAATCGCTATTTTTACGATTGCTCTATTTATTACCTTCATTTCAACATTCCTTTTTTGTTCTTTTCACCATATGCCCTGTTTTATTCCCCACTCCATCTAGCATTCAGGGCCCTTATCGATTGGCACTGCTCTTAAAATATGTCTCGAACGTACTCTGCGCACGTGTAATCCCACAAGCTAGATTTCAAGGTCAGGGCCAGTTTATTGCACCATTACTGAACCACAAAGAAAATTTGCTCCCGTGTGCGATTATTATCGCCTAAAAAAGAAAAGAAAACGGCATTTCGTACGGCCCAGATCGCAAAACTTCAAAAATTTCAGCCAGCGAACGGCGGTAGGCATTGTTACCGCGAGTACAGCTATTTGCGTTTAACGCAAAAATAAAACACGATGTGCCACATGTAACGAGCGCAAGAATAAAATAAATCGTGTGTTATGCGAAAATTAATTTCTAAAAGCGTATGCCTTAGGGGAATCAACGAACCTCAGCCGGTTTCTGCGGGGCACTGTTGCTACTATTTCTGCGTGCAAGACGGGAAATTTTCTGGGGTCCCCTTCTGTGCAAGAACGAACTATTTTTTCTTCCTCCTATTTTGCGCGCGGCAAGTAATTTCGGTCGAGAGGTAACAAGAAGAAGCTCGGTTGCCCAAGCCAGGAAGAAAACACCGGAAGAGGGCTTGCCCCTCTGGCCGCGCCTGCCGGACTCGGTTTGTCTCCTGTTCTCATGGGTTATTTAGTGGGTCTGCCCGAGCAGCCGGGATTGCTTTAGTGACCGCTTGTTGGTGCGGCCTCGAGGGAACCGCTTTGCCTGTCAATGGACGAAGGCTGACGCGTACAAGGACATCGACCACACCTACAGAATAAGACGGACGCATGCCCCTGGGAATCGAGAAGAACCACAGAAGCGAAATGTCGGGCCGTGGTGTTACGGTCACGGTAATGGATGGGAACAAGCCGGTCACGAAGAGAGAGCGGGAGGGAAAACAAGAGGCGGTAATTGTGGACTCTAGACAAAGTTCACTTCACCGATTCCTTGCCTCGACCTGCTCGTCGTCATCCTCCTTCTCCTCTTTTACCACGCGAATTATGAGCATACCGAGACCCCATGTTTCCTATAGGAGATGCGGCGGATGCCATTGAATATGATAGGACCAGTTTTCCGGGGTAAGCATATGTCAAGGATAGGCTTACACTTGATAGGACACATGATAGGTTTACGGTACTGCAATGACAGACAGGCTGATTATGCGAACAGTGGACGCGTGGGAAACAGGAATAACGCAGCGTTGTCATTGGTTGAAAGTACATGACATTACTTTTATAGAGAAGGGTCAGAAGATGGCAGGGAAGGAGAGAGTGAGAGAGAGCAGGTAGGCCTCATGTATTGAGTCATGATGTATCATGGGCTCGTTGACTGAGGAAGCCTGGCGCTTCGAGGTGGTGTATAGTATTGTATTGTTTGTCACACACACACACACACACACACACACACACACACACACACACACACACACACACACACACACACACACACACACACACACACACACACACACATAGATAGATAGATAGATAGATAGATAGATAGATAGATAGATAGATAGATAGATAGATAGATAGATAGATAGATAGATAGATAGATAGATAGATAGATAGATAGATAGATAGATGCTGCGTAACGCTTGCCGTCGTGTTCGGTCGTGCAAAAAGGCAAAGGCCAAACAGCGGCACTCGTTGCTGTGGCCACACAGGTGGACCGGCGAGACCGTCTCCTGCGCACGCTGGTGCGCAACCTCTACAGCTTCCACCAGCAGGAGATCTTTCTCACCGTCGTCAACGAGTACACGGACTGGACCCGGTCGGTACAGCACCCTGCCAGCATACTCGAGGAGACGGCGGAGGCGCTCAGCGACGCTCTCGTCGTGGCGCCCGTCGTCGAAGCCGGCACGCTTCACGCTGCAGCCGGGGCCGCCCGCAAGGCAGCTAAACAGCAGCAGGGAGGTGGCAACAAGGTCGGCGGTCGCGTGCCGACGACGCACTTCTACCTGTTCGGCTACCACTCGGACGAGTCGTCATTCGCCCAAAAGAACGGCTGCGTGCACGGCGAGGACCTGCCGTACGTGCTCGGCCTGCCTCTGCTGGGATCGGGCGCGCCGCTCTACGGCAACTACAGCAAGCAGGAGGCCGCCCTCTCGGAGACCACCATGTCCTACTGGGTGCGCTTCTTCCGGACGGGGTGAGTGTTATCGGCCTTTGCTGCATGTAACAGGCGCGTGCTTTGTGTGTGTCTGTACACGTGTAGGTACGCGGGCACCTGTATCAATAATGTCAGTCAAAATTCACTTGTTCAGTTGCTAATGATATTGTGTTGTAGCTTAAGTTCCTCGGTTGAGGAACCATGCCTCTCATCACGTTTGTGAGGCAGAACTGGACATTTTAGAACCTTTTTTGATTGTCTTACTACTAACAGGAGCCATTGAGTCCCATCTTTTTCATCACTCGACGATGCCCTCGTTATCTGTCCTATCGAATACATGGGAATCAAGATCGAGAGCGAGTAGAGTCCAACCAGTATGTTTGTGGTTGCAAGAAAAATGGAGTTAGTAGAACCGATATGGCGTTCACCATATCGGTTGTAGGCAGATGCAGGCAGCAGCCTCGGCTCAGCTCCAATGAAAACTGGAAGCATATTGGATAACGAAATCAAACGTGCTTATTCGGTCATGTCCCGGACAGCATGCTCCAAGAAAGCGAAAATCTGAGCATGCAAAAACGATGTGGTTCATTAAAAGCGCTTGTTATATCAACACAGACATGTGAACGTTAATACTGTAATAGGCGCCGTCTTCGATGTATTGAGGAATGTGCTAATACCGGTGGCGTGCTAATAAAACATAGAGGCCTATGGACGACATTTCGTATGTGAAGATTCCTTGACTGGAGTGTGCAAATGTATTGAGCCGTACAACGCTTTTACGTTCGACACAAAAGAGCCTGAGGACGTTGTATATTGCACAGTGGTAATGATGAAGTAAGCGAGGGTAACACGCCTGCAATAAGCATAGGACATGTTGCGCCGAGCGGCTGTTAAACAAAGCATTGCTGTTTAGAATCAAAGTGTGTGAGAAAACGTGGTACGAGGCAAATAACAAGTCCAATCCAGTCCCGCGTTTTGTCCAATTCTGCGTTTTTCTTCTTTTCTTTTGCGCCGTTTTTATTCTAACTGAATTACGAACTGCCCGACAGTTTATTCCAAGCATTGCTGTATTTATAGTGTGTTGGTAACCGCCAAACTTCGATTAATGTACAAATGCGCTTGCCAATATTACGTTTTATCTTTGTCGCCTAACAGAAATTTCCTTTTGTCGTAGACAATCTTCCCGGACATATTTTATGCTGCGTCTAGCAAAAAATGAGAAAAGAAAGAAAGAAAAAAAACAAGAGTCGGGCAATTTCTTCGGTCCTGCCATCCTGGCATCGTTCTACATTTCGTTCTAATCTTGTTCTGCGTTTTCACTACGCTGCAGATGGGTTCACGCTCAAGCGGCGAACGGCACTGATCAATCTATGGGGGGGATCCCGTTCAATCTCAGAGCAATACACTTCCATTTTATATCTCCCTAGGCATGTGCGGCCAGACTCTGTGAACAAATATTTTTATAACACGTTTTATTCCCAATGTTCTGCTGCCTTCAGTGCTGCTGCTTCCTTTCTTTCTATCGCTTTTTTTTTTCGTAGATGGACTGACTTTCGAATTGGCTTTCTCCATTTCAACTTGGTAGAATTCAAGCCCTGTTTATCTTAGCGTAATAAGATCTGTATTGACCCGATAACCCTTACTAGAACCTTCTCCGCGTCTCCTCGACAAAGCTTGTATAGCTTTTGCTGCTGCCTTGCGTCAAAGGCGTGTTTGCTCCGAAGGGGATGCATTTCTAAAGCCACCCTGAGACGCTCGATCTGAACTGTCGTGGTGACTGTTTGCATGAACCAGCAGGAAAGTATATTTCCTTTGGCTCTGCTACAGCAAAGCAATTATTCAATCTATGCGCAACTTGTGACTGGTAGAGGTAAACATATGAGTAATGCTATCCTGACAATACTGTCATAACAACTTTGGGAAGTTGCCAAGTCTAGTAATTAGCGCAGAGCAGAACGTTAGCTTCTCTTAAAGTGTCTTCGTTCATTAACTTGCTATACTCAGTCCCGCTAATAAAACTACTCGAATTTGTTCAAGCAACCTTCAAGCGTGTTGTGTCATTGTATGGATGACTAATTACTGGATGAGGTGTATTGACACTACAGCCCTGCCCTTCGCAGACTTTCAGAGACAGCGCGAGCGTAGTTAGAGAGCATGGACCTTGCGATGTGCCAATCCACACAGAGCTTTCGGTGAAGTGTCAATAAAAGCTCTTATTGCTATAGCTAGTAGCACCACCACCACCTTCTTCATCGTCGTCGTCACCGTAGTCATCATCAACATAATCACAATTACTCTTTACCATGGTGGCTTATCTTCATAGCCATGATGATGATGGGGAATAGTCTTTATGTTACAGCGTAAGCTGTTATGAGATCACAACACGGGCCGTTTTTGCGCCGTAGTTGTCCGCCGCCGCCGCCGCCGGTGTCCGTAACCGCTATCGCGGCAAACATTAGAAAAAATAACTAGGACCAAGGATTATTCCAACTCGTCCTCTGCGTGGATTCGAATCCACACTCTCTGCGTGGCAGTCGAGCATTCTACCACTGATCTACGGCTGTGGTTGAAAAATCATCGCTAAAAGACCTAAACAGGTATAACGCCTGCCGAGGAATCGCATTAACAAATGTAATGTTACGTGGCAGAATAATAATAAAACGCCACTATAGGTCGCGGGAAGTGGATTGCATAATGAGTTCGAGGAATAATTTCAAGGTACACAGGGGTGCATGCTTCGTAGCTCTGCACCCATTACAGAAGCACCACCTACATCATCATTATGAAACAATCTCCTTCGACTTTACCATCATCATAATTACGACCCGCTGCCCTTTATCGTGTCGTATCGTGCCATGCGACATGCGGCAGGCGACGTGCGCAGCCCCGACAGCAACTTGACTTGGGTTTTCGATACACCTGATGGCGCCTCCTTGTAAAAGTGCGGACCGCTGCTGAAGAAGCGAATCGCAGAACTACGCGCGCGGCTGCAGCAAGGCAACGTCGGGCACATCAGACAGCTGTGCAGAGAGAAGCCCAAACCGCAGCTCGCCGTCGACGCCGGGCCGAGAGTTCGGTTCGTTCTCGGGAAAACGACGCCAAGAAACTCTCTAAGATGTGCAGTTATACAGATTTGCACGTTACAATGCCGCAGTAATTATGGCGTAGTGGGTACTTCCTTACTTGGTGAAATGATGAGTTATGGCGCATGGGATACCTACCACCTCTAGTTGCACTAGTTTCCCCGAGCCTTTAAAATGGCCTCTAAGAACATCGGTCCTCCAGCTTACGCTGCCACTGTCCTGTGGTTCCGCGCAGGCCTGGCTCTTTTTCGTAAATGCGTAATTCTGCAGACAGAAAATTCAGCCACTGGACAATATATATTAAGCAATGGTCATCATCACATCGTGGTGTCTTTGACGAACAACATGCCAATCGCGTTATCGCTACTTTCATCCGATTGTGGTGTTGGTGGCAAGTACATGTACGACTCGCTGTAAAACAACGTGGAGAAGTTCAACACTTGTATAGTACTTTAGTAACCGCTCTGTTACAAGATTCACATCGGGAGAGTGAGAGCGCTTTTGCGTGAAGGCGTTGAAGACTACAAAACCTGTCAGTAGTCATCACTCTGGCAAGGAGAGTCTTCTCATACGCTGATATTTAACAACGCAGTTCGCCAAACTTCACCACCACGGAAACAGAGTCCGAGCGCAGCAAAGGTGGCCGCGGAGAAAAAGTCGGCTGGCCCGCCTATGACCCCGTGCATCAAAAGTACCTCACTATAGGTAAGTGTCGCCTCGAGTCATTATTTCTCGCTCGTGAGTACCGCATATTCCTAGCGCAATCACGGCTTCCGATAGCGTTTCAGAACTATTGCTTTGCAATAGATTGCGCTCGGTGACACGATAAATAACAGTGTCTGCATAGCCTTGAACGTTAGCTTACAAATAACTTCAGATTAGCTAACTTGCAAGGCAAAGCTATGCCAAAAGAAAACCGCTAGTATTTATTAAAGGGTCCCTGAAACGGGTTTTGACATTGTGTCACTGATTAGGCAATCAGTGACACAATGAACACGTCATTGTGAAATCATGCGCACCATAACTTAAGCAAGGCACCAGCACTAAGGCAGCTGTTGGCTTATTTCTGTCGCCTTCCTCCTCGCCATCGCTGTTCCTCCTCAAGTCGGCTAGCTGCGCGGTGCAAGCTAATGACGACTGGATTCTTTAACATGCTCCTGCTAAGCACACAATTTTTTGTTTTCATTTCTCACCCATAGAAATGTGGCAGCCGTGGCCGGGATGAAATCACGCTACCTCGAGCCTAGCACACTAGAACGTAGCCTCTAAGCTTCCAAGGCAGCTTGCTTTGGCTCGCTGCCAAATTTTCAATGACTGAGAAGGCTTTAACCAGAAAGGCCATAGATGAATGAGTGTTGTAATGCATATGTCGTTTAACGTACGTACGTGCATAACCTCCTCGCTCAAGAGCTCCCTTTGCGTCGGAACATGGGAGCGGCCGAGCGGAACGTAGCTTCAGACAGAGATTCAGCTTTAGTTCTGACCCTCGACTTGGCAGACTTGCCAGACAGATTCATCGGTGAGAATCAGTCTGCTGTACCTGTCTTTAGTTTTATTTGCGCACATCGTTCATGGAGTGCCAAGCTTTTATTCACGCGAGTAATCCGTAATGCGCTGAGTGACTCGAATGACTGTTGTCGGCAAGCGCTTTACCTTGGCGTTCGAAATTCGACGCGCCATTGAATGCTAGCTGCTTCAGCGCACGTGCCTTAAAATTTAAGAGGAGCTGGTCTAGAGTTTCCCCGAGCACTCATTGTTGGGCGGAACGGTCCCAATAGGTTCAGGTAAAGAGACAATACAGGGACTCGTATTTTGCTTTTTCTAAAGCGTAAACTCGGACAATAATTCCTTCCTAATTGTCTCTTTGTCCCTCTTCGCACGTGGCGGTTTGTGAACGGATTAAAATGCGAGTCACCTGAAGCAAAAAAAGAAAAAGCGTGAACTGGTGAAACCAAGTTTCCAAATGTGCGCATCTCCACGTCTTGCTCGGGAACGTTGGGATCGTATTTCGAGTTTTCGTTAATTGAGTATAGAACACAATGACGAATGTTGGACGTTGGCCTAGAGGATCAACTTTCGCGCGACTGTTGTGAAGTGGTGGAGAAGGAAAGCGTAGGCCTCAGAGGGAAAATGACAAAAGATAATGGCGTGCTTTGATGACACAAACGTTACTAGGCGGCAGGGACTGTGTCACGCACTTGCGTGACTACCGAACCACTATTGATTTAAAAGAAGTGAGCCAATCAGCAGTCTTTATCTTCCGTCAGAAAATCGAGCTCCATCTTTTCGACACTATATCTTTGGTGCTAAGTCGGGCCCATACTATACGTATTCGCCATAGATAAATGACCGAGTGAAGGAAATTAATAGACGGAACCTGGTTCCCCCATGTTTAATATCTGACCTATTGGCACCCGCTTCTACCTCGAGCACTCTGTTAACAATGAATTAAAATACGCAGTAAGGCAATGTGACAGTGTACGCTGGTCATGCTGCACGCGAGAACGTGAACCGCTATTTAGCAAACTGAATTCAACTATAGCTTTTGTTTAGCTTTAGACCTACGACTACATTGAAAGCGACATGGCCATCTTTTTTGCTATATTTCATCATAGCACAAATGAAATGGCTACTGATGAACAGAACAAAGAGCTCAGGGGTCAGCCACATGTAGAAAAAAAACATCACTAGTACTAATGGCAATTTTAACGTGATGATAATGACGATAGTGGCCATAGTAACGACGTTTGTATTAGTATTAATGTTATGAATGTTATGACACGGTTAGTAATTGATTGTACAGAGGCATAGCGACAAGCCTTTCCCCGTCTCAGTTTTACACACTGAGCTATTCGCCTTCTGAATATACTTTAGCGGTATGCTACCTTTACAACAACGGCAAATCGGACACTTAGTAACGATTAGCACACGCAGGCACCAAGCCCAAGGTGCGGGACCACTACCACGCGCACCGGCTGTCGGTGTGGACGCAGCTGATTCCCAAGCTGCACCGTGCGGGCGGCGGCGACGTGCCCCGGTCCCACCACTTGCTCGAGGACTTCGACGACGCGGCCTCGTACGACGGCGTGGTGCGCGAGGTGCCGCCTCCGCCCCCTCCCATGTCGCCTTCGCCCACGCCCTCCCTGCCACACTCCACCATCGACTCCAACTCGGGCGGTGGCGGGCCGCTCACCACCAGTGGAGGAGCGCGCGCTGGGAAAGGGGCACAGGTACGGGCAGTGGTTCGTTGTTCTGCGGGGATGAGGAATTTCGTAATTGCAACAGGTGTCGCGTAACCGCGGTAACCTCAGCCAATAAAGAATTATATCGTGTTCGGCATTAGGCTAACGACACTACGTGGTGGCCTTAGCCTAATGCCGAGTTACTCTATGCTTTTACCGACGTTCTGGGTGGCCTCGTATAGGCATGTTTTATTTAGACATGCCCTCGCTCTAGGAAAATATGAAAAAGAACACGGGCTTACAGTTATTGCAGTGCAGACAACTCACTCGACCACAGGAACGAAATGCACTTGGTTATTGAATGAATGAATGAATGAATGAATGAATGAATGAATGAATGAATGAATGAATGAATGAATGAATGAATGAATGAAAATTTGTTTGGCTATATACAGCGCGCTAATTATACAATGGAGAAGCGTGCGGACAATTTAAGGATGGTGGCTTGCTGAACCGCTTTCAGGATGGAGGCCGTGGCGGCGTCACGACACCCGGTGACCCCAGCCAGACGGAGGCCATGGCCATGCCCCAGGGCGGCTACTCTACGGCGCTGGGCGTCACCATCGCTGTGGGCTGCTCACTTCTCATCCTCAACGTGCTCATCTTCGCCGGCGTCTACTACCAGCGGGACAAGGCGGGCCGGGCCTCCGACAAGGCTAAGAAGAGGCCGTTCGAGGTTTGTGGCACAACCAAAGCGTTCACTTTGGTTACGGTGACGTGTACGTCAGCATCATTGATCAATGCAAAATTGACAGTTTGTTATAGCGTGGGGTGGCTTTTGCGACAACGTTCGCCTTTAAATTCCTTTCCGAAACAAAAGAGACACGTGTCTATAGCTGCACAGAGTAACTGCCCATTATGTGAAATAGACTACCAGATGCATTGGAGCGAATGAAACGATAAGGACGTTTTGGTTGCCCTCAAGAGCATAAATTAGCTAAAGCAAGGAGAAATGGTCACGTTTGTCACCCAGCGCATTAAGCGCCAGAATGTGTGCTCTCTTATCTACCACTATAAGGCACAATGCATTACGAACCTACGAATGGCCTTTCAGGCAGATTGTTGGCATATAGCTGGATCTATGAGGCTGTTAATGCGTAACAATCCGAAAACATTATCATTAACTGCAGTCAACAAGACATCTGCTGCAACGGAACTGTTGCTTGTAATTAATATTCCTTACTATATCGAGTTCCATCGAAAGTATTATTAGCCGATTCATTGCTTCGACAATCGCTTTCTTTTGCCCTTTAGATCCGGAGCTACTATTCCACAATCACTCCTCAAAGCTTATAACTGCTCCTGAAAATATAGATATTTTATAGTGCTAAGGCGACATAGTGCAAAAATGCCTGTATGCTTTGGTAGTGTGGCAAACACGTCGCATGTTCACCCATTTCAGCCTCCACGCCTAGGCGACGAGCTGGGCCGAGGGTCCCCGCCGTCGCAGCCGGCCTCCATCCTGGCCGGCAGTGGCACGCTCAAGCGACCCCCTCCGGCATCTCCTTGCGCCGGAGGTTGCGAGCACCTGGACTACCAGAGCACGCCCGCGGTCGTCACCGGCTGTCTAGCCGTCGCGCCACCCAAGGTCGGTCTCTTCATTTACACTCTGCATTGACATCAAGTGACTCAATGTCTACGTTTTAAGAAAAATTACCATGGCCTACTAAATGCGAATGGTACTGCTTTAGCTAGCTCGTTAAAAACTATGTAGGGCAACGAATGTCGTTGGAGCCAACAGGTGGACTTGTCTTCCTCAGTTGCCGTCCTCAAAAAGACAACTCCGCTCGTCGAAACGTTGGCTTTAGTGACGTTCCCTGTTCCCTTTTCTACATGGTTTTTAACGACCTTTTTATCAAATCGAGCATCCATCTAGCCCTGAGCTTCTCTTCTAGTTCAGCTAGCTCGGCGAGTTCTATACCGGCGATGCACCTATCTAGGCGGTATCGTCAACCTATATTTTCGCTGTATTTATGTGCTGGTCTGAGTGACGTCAGGCCAGCACATAAATACAGCGGAGAAACATCAATGCAATTCCTACGATGGGATTGGAACACTGGGCCACCTGTACCATAATCTAATCACTTAGCCATAAGCTTTTAGTTTTAAATATGGTTGATATCACGTTTCGAACGCGAATAAATATTCCTTAAATAAGCGCACGCCATTAGAACAGTGTCACAGTTTATTCCTCTTAAAATTCCTTTATGCAACAAGGTTAGCCAGTCAGAAATAAACTCTTGGCGCACGGCTCATTAGCCAGAACTGGACGCATTTAGAAATTTCCCACGCACAAGCAAGCTATTTCAGACGCTTAGCACGTCTTTCATCTAGTTGCTTAAAAAATGCCGGCGGTTTCTTCAGGAGTGTTCACTGAGCAAGCGAACGCTTTCAGACGGCTGCGCGTTGTCACAATGCTCAAGTAGCGTTGTCGATTCATCAGCACTCATTCGCATCGAGAGTCGCAATTGACACATGTCAATCCATGCTATAAATAATTTATTTATTTATTTTGTTTAATATTCTATGTTGGTTTCAACGATAAGATTAATTAGTCGTTCTGTTATTTCGGTGGTCAATATTTCATCCTGACATAAATTGTATAACTTCTCCTCAAGTAACAAGCATATGCGGCAGTGCACGCTTTACAGGACTACGTACAGCTGATTCGCGCAATGTAAACCTTGACCACAATATGACTTCTAGTAGGGTGGTCGGTGCTTTACGGTATAGAGTTTCTTACCATTCTCAAGAGGGAAAACTGGCACTGAAACGTTGTCGTATGCATGGGCATGCTGAGATGCGTCTGATTCATATTCGTACACGGAGAGTTCGGACGCCTCTAAGGTGCATCTGGCTTGGACGCGTTCGGTACGTCTTAATGAATAATTTTGCGCTGAAATAGCCCCTCATGAGCTATTTATGGCATTAACCAAGACGAAGTTTTATTTATACCTAAGAACTTCTGTTTGCGTATATATTTATAAAGCGTAAAAAGCAGTGAGTGAGTGCTTAAGTCGAATGACCGACACCGCCAACGCTCACTTCGCGTCCGTCCGTCGCCTCTTTCTTGTTTTCGACGTATGATAATTCCCTGAAGGTGAGTAACATATCATTGTAATATGTAGTGGGAGTAAATGAAATCCGCTAACAAAGGTTTTGTTTTCGATAAGCTTTATTTTGGATGAAACATAATTAGCGCAAAAACACACACACACACACAAACCACAGACAGGAGACAGACAACACGAGCGTCTGTCTCCTGTCTGTGGTTTGTGTGTCTCCTGTCTCCTGTCTGTGTTTTTTTTTTTGCGCTAATTATTTATCATCCAAGTACGCAGCTTTCTTCATTAATATTGAAGCTTTATTTGTGCAGCCGTATCCACCTATCAGTCAAAGGCCGCTCGAAGCCAGTCATCGCAAGCCTCGTAGATACATATACCATTGTTACCCTCTAAGCACAGTACCCCTAAGAAATTTGCGTAGACGATGGCGCCATGTTTCACTCTAGGTAATTGTGAGAAATATTATGCTTTACCGCCACTACACGAATGGGATATCTGAAGGATACAGCTTTGCCACAGTGCAGATAAATGTATGATGGTGCACGCTTTACAGGCACAACTCAGAGAGACGCTCACGGCAGAATGTGCTCGCATGCTCGCCTTAGGGCCAGTCGAAGTTCGAACTTGTTATCGCTGGGTTAGACTACGCCATCACTGTGTTAACGCGATAGCGTTAGAGAGCTCGTTCCGCAGAAATACCGCCGTTGGTATCGGCGTCTCCACGCGTCTCTTGTGAGCGAAAAATCGGCCGTGAGCGAAAAATAACTGCTCCAAAAATGGACAACTATGTCCATCTAGCGGAAGACATGTCAAGCAATGTCTCGACTACCATGGCCTCCGAGACGGCGAGCGCGCCCGCCATCTCTGAGGCCATGCGACTACAGCAGAGCCTATATGCGGGCTCGTCGGATGCTCTGCATCCACTTATTTAGCATTTCATTCTCACGACACCATTAAAGAAGTGAAGTACTGCAATTTCCATTTCACCGACCATAAGGCGATGCTTGTTGCGGTTGGCCGGAAGAGCTCTCCAGAAGAACAAATCGAACAGCTGCCAAATAGATAACGCACGAAGGACGACAGAATCTCACAATTTACGAATAAAAGTCTCACGCCTACGCGCAGTTCATAATACAGGACCATGTGACTACATCACTGTACAAAATTTTCATGAAGTTGATATAAAAGTGTTGTTAAATAGATCGAAAACCTCTACCATTACTATAGATACGTCGCGCGCGCGTCTGTGCGTGTGTGTGTGTAACAACACACATTAATAAGTATGCATTGAGTGGTTGAAGTGCACACTAGGGGCCGCATTTCGCTATCGCGTTCAACTCTTAAAGGCGAAGCTTAAGGGTCCCCCAATTTTTTATGATACCTATGCCCGCAAAGAGTATTCAAACGCGAGGTTTGTTGTGTGCTACCTAAGGGCGTGAACTTATTCCGGTTGTGAATATGTAACAGTGCAAAATTCATAAAGCAGCTATTGTATCTATGCGGGTCATTATTTCTAAACATTAGGAAATGTCAATATTTATTTCGATTCTCTTCTGACCTTGTACGGTATTATTTTTAAAGATTTCTTCTCGGAAAAATTAACGCAGCTTGCACTAGTGGCGCAAGGCTAGCAAAGCAGCGAAGCCGATGGGAACTTGGCTGGTACGAATAATAATAATAATAATAATAATAATAATAATAATAATAATAATAATAATAATAATAATAATCTCTTTCCGCTCAAGTGTCGTTGTGTGACGTCGCATTACGTGACGTAGCATGATGTCGAGGCCATCCTAGCAGCTGCAGTATGGACTAGCTACCAGCAGTACCAAGCGATACTGCTGGTAGCTGCAGCATCGCTTGCTAGCTGGACAACGTCATTTCAAGGTCATATTTTGTGACCCGATATATTACGGAAAGCTTAAACAGCTTCACTGTCCAAAGATTTAGCGCTCTCGCAAAAAGCAATGTGAAGCCTTTGCACTTTAATTATTGTAGTCAAGCATAAATAACTTGACTGTATCAATTTCCTTAGTTATTACAATGCAAGAGGACCAGAATTGGTGGAACTTACTAATAACAATCGTTTTCTCTCTCTCTCTTTATTTTCTTCCAACCGCTGGAATGCATGGGACGTCTATATAGGCGACTTTATCCGTCATGGAAACAGCATTTCCAATTGCGGTGGACATACAATGGTCTTCATGAGAAACGTCTCGATAATTACATCTAACTTTCGGCTAAGCATTGACTGCAACTTTTGTATATAATACTTCTGAAGGCGAGAGGAACTGTTTATTAAGAGAACGGCTTAATAGAGTTGTGCAAATTAGCTGTGTTGCACTTGAGAGGAAATGTCAACTTTAAGTTAGAAAAGGACAAAACATACTGATGCACGGCCCTGTATAATAGTAATTTATCCAACAGTAACATTGCACCTGAATCATATATCTAAGTTTCCTTGACTAAATACGTCAGGAAAACACAAGGTGCTCATATTTCATTCTAAAATTCAAAGCTCATATGAAAAAAAAATCACAGCATATTCACGGGGTGAATGATGATGAGTGGGGCGAAGCTCCGGAAGGAATCATCGGTAAACCGTGAAACTCTTCCGTGCAATTCGCCCCACAATTAAAAGTGAAACACTTGAGTAAATGTCATCAAACTTTTATTGCTGGTTTCCGTGGTCCCTTGTTTATGACTGCTTTGTGGTCCGCGAAATGCAAGGTAACCGATAATTCCTGCTCCGTTCGCAAGGTAACCGATAATTCCTGCTCGCGGTTCTCCAACGCTTCTCCAACGCGAGCAGTCGGTATTTCTCAATCAAGAAACTCGCTAGGAGACGCTGCCTGCGCCAACGTTGTCTCACGCGGGCGAGCGCGTACCGGGAGCCACGCGCTCGCCCTCGGCGCGTGCGTGCCTCCCGGCAGGCACGCGCCGGTGGCTACCTACTACTACTACATACATCGGGGACGCACGACCCACGCCTTAAGGAGCTTCGCCCCTAAAAAATGTCCAAGTGTACAATGTTTTGTAGAAACCCGGCTCTCGACTACTGATGCGTTTCATATTATGCAACCATACTTTTTTTCTGCTTTAGCTGTAATAAAAAGTGGAACTTGTGCAACCGCTACATTCTTTACCAATATTCAGCTACAAAGCTGTGAGCGTCGCAGATTTGATTTTAAATGTGGAATACGTAACAATTTATATGAGGTAATGCTGGCGAGGGAAGTTAGACATACGCGTATCTCCTTACAGTCGTTTAGTATACCTTCTTTCTTTCAGCACACTTGATAATGTGGTCGCCAAGAGAAATGCCTTGGCTTTTCCCGTGTTTATATATATATATATATATATATATATATATATATATATATATATATATATATATATATAATGAAAGGGTCACGTTGAAAAAACATCACATTTATTACGACGTTTCGGCCGCGAGACCGGCCTTTTTCAAGCTTCTAATACAAGTGGTACGTACAGAGCCTACATGACAGTACATGACGGTTACTGTCATGTTGGCTCTATACGTACCACTTGTATTAGAAGCTTGAAAAAGGCCGGTCTCGCGGCCGAAACGTCCTAATAAATGTTGTTTTTTCAACGTGACCCTTTGATTATATAATTGACCCGTTGCCAAGGATTTATCTTTCAAGTATATATATATATATATATATATATATATATATATATATATATATATATAACAGAATTGACGATGCGCCTCTTAGAGAAACGACGGTTTATTAAGTCAACGTTTCGGTCGGAGCCCGACCTTTTTCAAGACGTCTTGAAAAAGGTCGGGCTACGACCGAAACGTTGACTTAATAAACCGTCGTTCTCTAAGAGGCGCATCGTCAATTCTATTATAAACTAGCGGCAACCCAAGATATTTTTGCATATATATATATATATATATATATATATATATATATATATATATATATATATATATATATATATATATATATATATATTGTAATAAAGAAACAGACAAACACAGCACCTTTGCTGCAGGCCGGCTGTTCTAAAATGACTTCTTTTTCCTCTTCCTCCTGCACCCCTAGCGCGAGCGCCCCAGGGCACGCTGTTGGTTATTATACATACAATATATATATATATATATATATATATATATATATATATATATATATATATATATATATATAATAATAATAAATTTTAGAAATGGTATGGCTTGCGTCATAAGGGGCCACTGTAGTGTACAAATGTGCAAATGCATTCAGTATCTCAAAAGCGTACAGAGAGCGTATACATCAAAACGTCCCTTTACGCAACTTATTGTCAGCACATACGGCAAATGTATATTTTCTCATTTTCTAGCAAAACGAAAACATTAAATTTAGATGGTCGATCGACCGAAGTACTGCTGCAAGCTACCTAAACCAGATGGGTGCGACCAAGCGAAACGCCAGTTTGTGTATTAGAACGCCCGCCTTCTTTTAAGGTGTTCCCACACAGGACAAAATAAACTAAGGGTGGACGAATATATAAATGTTTTAAGTAATTAATTCAATAGTACATTCCATTATCCGGTCTATTACTCGAATAAATAACGTTCGCAAACACGACTATTAACATTTGAATGAGTTACATGCCTTAAATAAAACGTGTGCAGCATGCACTAGCGGTGCAGGGCTTGATGAAAACTTGGGACCATCCTAGCTTCTTCAGGCTTCTACAAGCTCAATTAGGTCACGTGGTTCGTCACGCAATTCGTCATGCGATTAGCTGTTACTTCGTTTTGGCGGGAACATGTCACGTGACTAGGTGTGACGGCTTGCTACGTGATGTGGGTCGCATGTCTAGCTTCAAATTGGATTGGCCGGAAACGTGCGGCTGCGACGTCCCCCTCCTTTCCGCCCTAACCTCCCTTTCCCACCCCTTGCAATACTATACTGTACACGCCTACGCTATGCTTTACCCTCACTTTCCTTTCCCACCCCCTTGTTATGCTACAGTGTACAAGTCTATGCTATGCTTTACCATCTCCCCTCCTCACGCTCACGTTCCTTTCACAGCTCTGCATGATTATATTCTCCCTGTCTCCTCCTCCTTTCTTTCCTCCTCACCCTCACTCCATTTCCCACCTTTGCTATATCCTACTATACAAAGATATACTATGCTTCACTCTTTCTCCTCGTCCTCAGGCTCACTTCTGTTTTCCACTCCCTTATTGTACTATGTAAAACTATTTGCCTTTGTGCAGAAGTGGGCGGGGGGCATGAGCCCAAGAGAATAATCAAGTGTGCGCTCAAATGCCGTGCACTTCATAGAAGAAAAACGCTCGCACTTATTTCCCGATGATTATAGTTTTCTGAGGTCGCGGAACGGCTTTACGGGTGGCTTAAACACCTTCTCTGTTAAGGAAATCAAGAGCCATCGACTCCGTAAAGATGGTCGGCCAGTGAAGCTGTAGCATTTCATAAGTTCCCAGTATCAAATAAAATTAAATCAAATCATTTTTATTTCAGGGCATTTCCTGCGGAGACAGCAGGAATATAATCATATATTGCAAGTATACATGTGTAGTGCATTCGACTAGACAACTGATTTTCAGGGTGGGGCCAACCGCTAGCACTTGCAAAAAATTTTGTTTCATTATTTATATCTTTCTTTCTTTCTTTCTTTCTTTCTTTCTTTCTTTCTTTCTTTCTTTCTTTCTTTCTTTCTTGTTATTTTTTTTCTTCCTTCTTCAGTAAGATCCAAAGAATTCATATGATTCACACATTCTCACATCTACATAGGCCTGCCTGGGCATGTAGCCCAGCGTTTAACATTTGCCTTCGAACTCTTTTTTCCTTCTGTATTCAGTAGAAATTCTGAAGCATTCATGTGGTATGCGATATAAAACCGACGCCAGATTTCAAGCACGCACGCTTACACCTGATTAGTCACAAAGAAAGAGCACATGGCCTGCTGGGTCGACCAACGAGAATTGAGCTGACGCCGGTTTCTGCTATTACAACGGCACACGTGAGGCAAAGAGAGCTTGCACTCGGCCGTGCAAGAGTTGAAACAGCGAAGCTGGTCGATGAAAGGGGCCGTCCTGACATGGCCAGCTGCGGCGGCGGCAGTTAGGAACGGCTCATGCACAGCCATCGCCAAGGGTAGCTAGGTAGTTTGAAATCCGGCGCGCCTAAGCATGACGTCACGCCAACTGCGGCGGCGGCTTCTGCGGTAGCAAGGTGAGGACAGTTGGGGCGCAGCTGTGGCGTCTCTCTGGTTGCTAGGCGACGGTTTTTTCCCCAGTCTGGACTTTTCATGCCGTTCTGAACAGCTTCGCTGTCAAAAAGAAGAAAATAAAGAAAAGAGAGCGATACTGTAAATTTTATATCGCTCGACAAAGCGCACGCAAAGTAAATTATGGGTTATCTAATGCAGCCCCCGGCGACACTGGGAGACCCGCTGGTTTACAGCTTAACCGCTATTATCTGCGCTTACCGAGTGATGTACCATATGTAAAAAACCTGAACATTCGCTCTCAGTAACCCATCCCATTTGTGCTTTAAATAAATGATGTTTTATTGTGTGCTGTCCAGTTACGTCATCTTCTTCTGGTTAGTAATACATAAAAGGGTGAATTTCTCTCTAGAGCAACGGCTACTACCTAAGCTGTTTATTATTTCGAAGCGTTTGCACAACTACTGGATATTAAGATTCGATTCGCTTTTCTTCTTACCTGGTGTCATGTCCGAATTTCTTCTCGTGAAGTATTACACGCTCTCCCATAAAATTAACGACAAGGAACCTCTAGCTTCATCATTCTAGTCAAAATCGGATATGCTTTGAAGCGCTTTGCGTCTGCCCTTGTGACACCTAGAACTCCCACCTCACTGCATATTGCGTTCCAAGTAATTCAGGCGCTTTATTTTTTTTTTGTCTCAATATCGCGGCGTCCTCGTCTCGTCGCCGTGGTTCACTGCTCTTTCATCTCTGTCATTCCTACGCCTGCAGACGTGGGGTATGCATATTTGGACGCAATAGTCTGACCTTGTTCAAGATGCTTCCTAGTAAGAAGCGATGTACGGTTTGGTGGTGTGCCTTGTATTTGTTATAACTGCAACCTCCTCGTAAACACCAGTGAATGCGTCGCTTGCACTGATTCGCACAAAATGTTCCTGACGTACAGTCGCAAAAAATGTGGCCGGGGTGGGAAAGAGGAAAGGGGGGGGGGGATATGCAAATGTTGCCTGCAGAAATGACATTGTGCACTTTTTTGGTTAACTTGCTTGCGAATAGAGTGCACAAATACGACTTGACCAAATACTCCAGTAACAATTTACTCATAATTTACTTTGTTTAACCTTATAGTTACGGTGTAACTTTACGCTGTAAACAAAAATACAATCTTGATTGAACTCAACTTCACCTAGCCTCACAATTTGAGGCCTCTTGAATGCAGCGGTGTTGTCCATTGAAGTTTGCTGCAAGGAAACCGTTTGCTCTAATTTCGAGACTGTGTAATTTAGAAGCGAGATTCTCGACATAGGAGAGTCAGTTGTTCTGCGTAGAAGATTGCGTGTGGAACACCAGTATAGGAGCCAGATATAATCGATAACAGCGGCGCTTCTGCTCTCGGAAGGAAGAAACGACAAACTTCCATTTCTTTTGTGTGTCCGTGTTGCAATCCGATACATCACGCAAGCGGCTTGTCTCTGAGCCGAAGACTGCCGCTTCTGAATCTGGAAGTAGGCGATAGGGTTTCAAGTTTGATCCCGAATCTGCCACAACAGAACTTCTCAGAAATACGAAGCCAAACGTAGTATTGAAGCATGACTGGCTTTGCGCTTGGAATAGTAGCAGTATCATACTTTTGATGCCTTGCGTGCTAGTCATCCTTTCTTATTGCGCAATGCAGACTTTGTTATTGTAAACGGAAATACACCCTTGAAAGAGCATAAGGCCCATTTGAACACTACTTTTGTGTAATTGTTACGTACACACCCCGTAACAATATATATATATATATATATATATATATATATATATATATATATATATATATATATATATATATATTTACGGGGTGTGTAGGAGGGTTTATCAATGCTTTGAACGTCCTTTACGCATACCGAGTGTTGCAGAAATAACAACTTATAAAGTGGCATCTAATTTCTGCACATGTTTATCACAAGAGCGCAGTTTTGCTTTGCTTATTTTATTAACTTGTCCCCTGAGCATTACTTAGCACTTTTGTCCAAGATAAATCTGAAGTGCGCGGTGCTTGATATGGCTCCACTAAAAACTGAATTTTATTGCAACCGAGCAATGGCGCCATCTCTCAACGCCATGGCAAGTGCAGCGTTTCTAGCGTAGCCATGACTATGGCGTGACAAACGGTGCCAACATGCCGTAATAATGGCATTGCGAAATTTTGTGTGGCGTCACCAGCGACTACAGGCATCTGTAGTTATAAAATGATGAAACTTGTGACTAATGTTCGCAGACGTAGCGCTGGACCATACTTCGTGTAAAATAATACGCTTGCGCAAAATGCGAGTGAGTCACCGAATAGTATCATAGGAGGTGCCCCGCCTACCAGATGATGCGTTGTGCACTACACCCAGTGCACAGCAAACACGTTCTTGAGAAAGCTGCAAGGAAAAGTAGCATTATTGAAAAGGAAAGTTTTCATCCACTACCTCGTAAGACGATGTTACAAAGTGTCGTGGTACGAATTAGCGGATGAAAACATTCCCTTTTGTTAATGACCGCTTTCCTTGCAGGCTTGCGGAGTACGTATTTGCTATATAGTGGAAGCTGTGGGAGGGGCAACCAGCTACAAATTTTCCCACTAGATTCTAAAAGGAACTTAAACCATTAACGGTTCACATTCGTGTATGTAGGAGCAATGTATCCTATGTGTTGCTCCTACATTGCTCCTACGTGTATGAAGGGGCAATGTACAAATACAGTCACGTTGGTACGATTCTGAACAAAGTATCTTTTTAGGGGCGAAGCTCCTCTTAGTCTAACCTTGTCACGCGTCAGGCGTCAGTCGTCAGGCGTCAGGCGTAACCCGCGTGCTGGGAGGCACGCGCTCGCCCTCGGCGTTCGCCGCGGCGCGTGCCTCTGCTGTCTTGTGAGAGAGAGAGAGAGAGACAGAGAGAGAGCGAAAGGCGCGCGTTGGCTATGGAAACGCTCTTTCTTAGAGGAACGCTGTACCAGCTCGCAAAGAAGGAGAACGCGCTCTCACCCGCGAGAGACAACGCTGGCGCAGGCAGCGTCTCCTAGCGAGTTTCTTGATTGAGAAATACCGACTGCTCGCGTTGGAGAAGCGTTCACCGGCAACCCATATATATATATATATATATATATATATATATATATATATATATAGGCACTGGATCTTGACTTGCAATGAAGTGCCGGTGGGAGATTTCACTTGTGCATAGTTGAACAATGATGATTCGTAGCGTGCGCGTTAACTAAATTAATCCGGAACTCGGCACGATCTACGACGAACATCCTGAGCTTCGCCCACTCATCATCATTCACTCCGTGGATATGCTGTAATTTTTTGTTTTTGTTTTTTTTTCTTTTTGGAATACTGTGTCATTTTTTATCGGCTAGTGTCCTATAGGAGGGATGTACTTTCGTACGGCTAAAGCGAATTCGCTTCCTCCTAAATTCGGTTAGTGAAACTGTAGAAGTGATTGGTCTTTCACAAGTTCTTTAATGAATGCAGAAGTGGCAGCTTTTAAAATTCCAGGAACTTTTTAAATGAGACTGAAAAAGAATTTCAGTAGAAACTGGCGGGATATTTCAACGTTTCCATATAAATTACGAGCACTACAATTCGTAAGACATCGACTTACGCTGCCCCGCACAATGCGATAAGCGTGCCAAGTGTTAGTATTGGCTACTTGACGCACTGAGTTTGTCGGGGGGCAGTCCAATTTTCATACTTTCCGCAAGATCGTTTAGAGAATATGATTTCCGGATGATGTGTCAATTCTCGTGAATACCGTAAATGCAAAAAAAAAATAACAAGAGAGAGAGTGAGAGAAAGAAGACTGCAGGACTGGTAAAACTAACATACGGGCTTTTTTCTGGCGAAGGTCAGCGTACATTTAAAATTTTTCTCCGTGTCTGTAATATTTGAATGTCGTGCGTGACCGGGCCCAGGTGCCTCCGAAGCCGAACAGCCTCCTCCCGTCGGACCACCCGGAAGCCCAGCCTTTGCTCCCGCTGTCAGCATCCGCGCGGGTTCTGTCACCTGGTGCGCACGCTACGCTTCTCAGGCATCACCAACAGCAGCAGCAACAACAGCAACAGCAACAGCAGCAGCAACAGCAGCAGACACAACAGGTCACGGGCCACAACACTCAGGAGCTGTGCGTGTGAGTACGTAGACTCACCTTCCATTTCATCGCCTTCGTTCATCGTTCTTTGCTTGTCGTTCCCTATGCACGTTTCATTGACTATGCATGTGTCACTTATGTTTTTCTTCTTAAAGAAAACTCACCGTATATACTTAACGCTTCGCGTCGTGAAAATCACGGTAAATCGTTCCTTCTAAAGCGGCCTGTGATTCTCACGATGGGTGCATCCATAATAACTCTGTATCATTAGAAAAACGTTGCCCTAAAGCGCTCGTCACACCTCCTGCCTCTTTAACGCAACGCATCTATAGCAATCAGTCGATATTGCTTGCACATCTGCAAAATTTCAACTCAGTGACTTTACCATTTTTGTGTTGACCAACTTGTTTTGGTTCTGTTTTGTTGGAAAGACGTTTTGTTGTACTTAACGCGTCCACAGGCGCAGCCCGACTGGTACGATCCACTGGCTGAATACCTTTTGAACTCTCAATGGCTCTAATTCGCGGTTTCACTCAGCTAAATAGCTTCTATGGTATGAAGTTTCTCTAGGCGATCTTTTTTTTTTTTTTTGCAAAATATGCAATACTCCACGAAAGGTTTATAGCCTCTGTGCTGACTATCAACCAATAATAGTGGCATTTTGTCACTCACTACTTCATCCATCCTGTCTCAAAATTCAGAGACTCTTAATTTAATATTTTTAAGTAGGAAAATGCCGTATGCCCTACACGTAATTGAATGTTAACCCTTAGGACTAGGCGAAATACATTCATGTGATGTCGCACGCATTTGGTTATAAAATAATGCAATCAACATCGACAAATCATAATACTGCGGAACGGTTTTCGCCGCCAGATGACCTTAGACAGCATTAGGATGCGATGAAGCACCGGTGAACTTTGTTGAGCCATCTATGTTTGAAAAAAGAAAAAAGGCAACAAGAGCAAAGAAAACGTTGACTTCTTTGGTGTCGTGAAAATTAGGCTTCCGTCTAGAAATTAGCGCCGTCATTAGCGCTTTCTTTCCCGCAGTGTCCAGTTTTCGCAAACCCTTTCAGCCGCTTGTGATCAGTTTGTCACGCTAATCGAAGTACTTGTATGCGCACTGAAGTCCATGTGCCACGAAACGAAAAAAAAAGGCAACTTTAAAAAGAAAACAAAAATCGAGGAAAAAAAATCCATCGATCGTAGTCGACTTGCCAATGGCGCTCGGAACGTACTGTTGTTGTCCACGGCTCGTCTTTAACGAACCGGAACTCCGTCCTGCTTTTCTGCCATCTAAATAGCGAACTTATTCCGCCCCGCTGAAGCCACCGCCCACAATTACGCCAAAGTACGTGTTGCTGCCCAAAGCACCGTATGGCGTGTGCGCCGTCAACGGCTAATTTTGCCACGAACAGCCGCGTATTGTTACGTCCGTTCCACTGAGCACGGCAATTATGAACGCCGCCAGAGCCAGACACGATCGGAGCGGAAGCATCGGATGCGATACGAGGCATCTGGCGATCGATATGCGCCAGCGTGCGAGAAATTTACACTGGGCCACCCACAGGAATAAGGGAGCGTGCTTAAAGGGCGGGACCAGACAGAATCTACTACTTTTTCGTTTTGTACCGGCTGCTGTGACCTACATGCCAGAAGCTTTGTTGTTACTTTATTTTGTCTTTGTAGGCTATGCTACGACAACGTGATACGAGTGCTATACTATAAACCTACACGATCGATGGACTTCCTTCATTATAAGGTCTATGCCTCCATAACAGCAAGGGAATCCATGGATGTGTATACACACATTTATTATTTTTCCTCATTCGTTACCTCTCTGATAAGCACACGACGTTGTCTAGTTTGGGTGCATAGTTCATCGGGCTGCAGTGGAATTACACCTAGGTTGGTAGTACTTCACATTCACTTTCTAACGTTGGAACGGTATTACGTTGCGTGATTTATTCAGGAAACTGCAGCCATTCTGTTGCACATTTCACTTGGAGTGAGTGGAGCGATATCGGGTGTTCCGATAAATATGCAACTGAACTAAAAGTAAGCTTTTAGTCGAAATCATCCCTCTTTCTCTTTTTTTTTTTTTTGTCGCCTTAGTTGTCGTGTTACGTGCTTGTGCTGTTATGCTGACGAAGGCATCGCTTGAACATCCCGAAAGTTCGTCTCTATGAATCCGCCATCGT
This sequence comes from Hyalomma asiaticum, assembly GCA_013339685.2. Lineage (NCBI taxonomy): Eukaryota > Metazoa > Arthropoda > Arachnida > Ixodida > Ixodidae > Hyalomma > Hyalomma asiaticum. The sequence continues at coordinate 96,763,922 of CM023482.1, forward strand.
TGAGCACTGTGGCCATCTCCGCTTCGTCAACCCTCTTCCTTATCGTCTTTTTCTTTTCCCCCCCTCTTTCACCGACAGTAGTTTCCGGGACCGGAGGGAAGAGACGACGGTCTAGCATCAGTGGTGGTGGCGCGGTGGCCTTCCGGGCGCAGACTGTGGCGAGGAGTTGCACTGGGCACCAGCGGCCCCGTAGAGACAATAAACTGACCGACTGACTCGGCAGGACACTCCCCCTTTGGCTTTCCCGCATCATCGGTGCGTGTGCGGGAAGGGCCGTGAGCCACGGAACAGGACTCACGCCCCATCCAAACTTCGTTCTTCTCTTCGTGTAAAGAAGAAGCACTCAACGAGAAAACACAGAAAAAAGAAAATATTGCGGCGGAAGCAGGAGAAACATCTGTGTTTTTCTGTGCCCACTACGCTTCATTCCTGTCGACAACCGCCAAACACAAACCGCCGCCGCGTGGCTACGTACGAGGAGTGCATACCGTCGCTGTTTGTTGTGTCCGCGGTTCAGACGTCTTGGGTGCGTGTATACTGTGGTTGTGCGCGATTACCATTCGGCGTGTCTCGCGCATGCAAGTGTGTGCGCCGTGTGCTCTTCCTGTTTGGCTCGGCCAACTCGCGCGTGTTGGGTTGTGTGTGTGTGTGTGCGCGCCGCTGTTCGCGGTTCTTCCGAAGCTAACAAGGGAAGACGACGGCTTCTAATGAGCCGCTGTGACAGGCCCTCGGCTGTGCTGCTGAATGCTTCCTTACGGCACTTCCTGCCTCCGTTTGTGACGATGTGCTTTTTTTTTTTTTTTGTCTTCCCACATTTTGTTTTTCTAGACGGCTGCTTTTGCGGTCCGTGTGTAGGTCGCCGACTGGACTCGTTCTTCATTCTTTGTCAGTTGTCCCTGTGAGTGTGCCAGCCGCACAATAGCTGCGGGAAATGCGGACAAAGGGGGCACCCTAGAATGCCAGGATGACAAGCCCGTTGACGTCGTTGTTTCCTTTCTCGTTTCATTTCATGTTTCAGCCGCGACGTGACTGCCGTTTCTGCAAAGTACGACGATTGCTTTTATATACCGGCGCTCAGGATACGTTCTCCGTGGTTCTGACAGATGTACCACGCCCACGAATCTGCAGGAAGATTGTGTGAGAAAGAAAACATTGCTGGTAACCCCTTTTGGACTCTTCACAAAGCTCTTGGGACGTCGGACATTAAAAAAGGGGGATAGGCCGCTCTTTCCCCGCCATCATTTCCTTTTGTCCTTGGAGATTCCAGGATCTCAGGGGTCGCGACCGGTACCGCGAATTTTGTGTAGTGCATGAGACTTGTGAGAACCTTGTTCGGAATAAATAAAATGAGACGCCCGCATTGAACTTTAGGTTGTTAAACAGATTCAATTATATGTTGTTGACAGATAGTTACTACAATAACAAAACCAACGGATCTCCAGCACTCGTGCATCTATCTTTCTTTTTTCTCACCAACTTCGGTGTGAAGAAGCGAACGGACAATTTGAGACCGAGCGCATGCTCAATAGGTGCAAGCCGTGTTACTTAGGCAGTTCCGCCGAAAAGTGATTCTCGTTAATGGGTAGTAGTGCACGCCGGTTACATCATTTTGTATCATATTGAAAAATAATTAACACTTGTGCGTTCATGTACTGAAGTTGCTTATTTGAAGACGTCATAAAATCTTGTAGTGGCTTTTGGTAAAAGTAGTTTTACCGATTTCGTCACCATACAGTGTTTCTATTTTCGTCTGTGTTTGAAACATTGAAAGCAACCTTGCACCTCTTAGTTGCCTTTTAATTTGCAGGTGCATTTTACGTCATGTGCTAGGTTTGTACAGTACTGGCTGGTAAAACTGATTTATTGGCCATTCAATATGGTTGTAGGTATGCTAGCGGTGATAACGTGGAGGCTGCTTTAGCATTTCGTTTTCGGGAATAACAAACTGAAGATATAATTTAACGCAAGAAGCGGATTCAGCATGACGTTAATTTCTGATATGCACTGGGTTTATTATGCCATTTTGTGTTTGTGATCTGCATGAAGTTCTGAACGTCATCAATAAAACACATCCTTTCTTGCAGTGTGCGTTTCCCCCAAAAAGTTGGAAGTGTGGCGCATCTGCGTGTATCTTGCTTTTGTGTGTTTTTCTAAAGAATGACCGTGGAGTGTGTTTTCAATTGTACAAATGAATAAAGCTTCTGATTATGGGAGTGGAATCAGCAGCGCTCAGGGATGAACAGATGAGCTTTAAATATCATTACGCTTTATGCGGCAACAATGCAATGCCTACCCCCCCCCCCCCCTACTCAATACTTTGAATACTTACTCAGTACTTTGAAATAAAACAAAAATAAATGAAAATATATAAAGATAAGCACACTGCTACAACTTTTCAGCTGTTTGCTCGAGGTGTACTTGTTATGCCTCGATGGGATGGTAAATAATTGAGCAGCAACAGCGGTTGCATTAGTATCATCAAGTTATTAGTGTTTCACGAGCAGTTCTTCCGAAAGTCCGCCAGTGTGGCACCCTCTTCATTATCACCGCTTCGTCTGAACTTATCTTGAATGTCCTCATAAGCACTGCCGACTTATTCACGGATAGGACGGCCTTCGATCGAAGTTTTGGCGTGCCCGGTATTCTGGTATGGGCAATTGTATTTCACTATTGAAGGGTTGGCGGACGCTAGGAGTGACTCGACCGGATTTTTTTTATTAACAGGTACCACGCACATCTTTGCTCTCGTGTTCTGTAAGTGCTCTTCTCGAAACGAAACATTTCGCCGCTGTTGCGAAGTGGCTCGAAGCCGCTGATTTACAGACACACCAGCAGTGAGTGGCACAGCAACTGTTACGGCAGCATTAGCTGCGTTGATGTAGTTTGCGTTGTGTCTAGTTGAGCTGCGCACCGCCAGGAAGCGCCAACTCCACGGTCGCCGACGCCTGCGCCCAAGTTAATTTGGTATTCATGTGAAAGTGCTGAGTGATGAAATGGTGGCGCGAGCGCGTCATTATTTGCTCGTTTCCTCGTTTATCGAACGCTCCCTGTGGGTAGAAGCGGCAAGTCCTAAGAATATTCAATAAGCGCGATAAAGCTATACTTACGGACACTAAAATTTCCTGTTTGGATATGGCCCCAAAAGGCGAATTTTCTATTGTGATTCTCGTGTGACTATATAGTGTATCTACGTTGTTGTTCCTCGTGTACGACAAAGTGGGACGCTCACCTGTTCCCAGTTTTCAGCCGTTTTGCTGCTGTAAGCTTGGCTGTACTGTGAAGCGCCAGAATGACAGTGGACAACAACAGCCACAGCCATCGCAGTATGTCACAGCGCGTAATTAGGTCATGTCGTGCCTTGTTTCTGTCAGAAGCAGGCAAGAGTTCTCCATGGCTGAGACCGTGGCGCAGACGCATAATACGACAAGACGCAAAGACCTGCATGCGTGCTGCTTAGCTCCACTGCGCGTGTTGCCGACAGCCGTGGAGTCCCCACACGTTGATCAAATGGAAGCGCTCCCTGTCAGCTATCGCAAGGAATAAATAAAACAACTGCAAATGTGTAGCGCATAAAAAAAAAAACAAGAAAAGAGGCGTGCACAAGACATGTGCTTGTCAATTCTACGCTTCTTAACCTTGTCTGTGCTTTTATGCGCTACACATTTGCTGTTATACACCTATGTCAACTAATCCAACTTTGTCGAATAAAATAAATTCTGGCATTTACGTGGCAATGCCACTATATGATTTTGAGACCCGCAAGTAACAGCGGGTCTGCTGATTAATTCTGATCAGCACGTGCTGTCCAACGTACGCGTAAAACTAATTTATTTTATGGACACGGAAAAGTACCTACAATGCTGATAATCGAGCTGGTGTCCTCGAACCTGGCAGGGCAACACCCTTATCTCGAATGTCAGAGCTAAACTGTGAGTACTGTATAACCAGCGTCTCAAGGCTGTGGTACTGTGTGGCAATTTTAATATAAGCAAGAATTGCCGAACTGCGCTTGCTGGAGGACTGAGCACCTGTTTTCAGTGCATGTCTGGTGGACTTTAAGGACAAGTAGAAAACAGAAACATATTTGGCAGCAGGGCGCGCCTATTGATTACTGCGCGTAAATTCACCGTGAATCAAAACGCTTGAAAGACTGGAGCGTTAGTTGATGGGGTAATTTATTATTCTCTTTTTTTTTTCATGGAGAAAGACCTATCCATGAATATAACGAGCGGCTTGTAGCAAGGAGGTTTAAAAATTTGAAAACTTTCTTGGCTTGTAGAATCGGTTACATTATGTCTGGTAGTGTTGGTGTAGATGGCGATGGTGATGATGCGCTAGCTTGGCAGACCTGGTCGGTAATTTCTCCTCCTGTGAATCGTTCCAAGTAGCATGGTATTTCATGTGGAGCTTTAGGTAGTCTTTAACAACAACAAAAAAAAGTGAGAGAATCGAGCCATCCTTAATCATTCTCGAAAGAGTCTATTTATACATTCACAGGGAAATCACTTTTTCTCCGTGAGGCAATGAACACCTTTCTCTTAGGCCAAATGCACTTGCAGAATCAGAGGTGGTGGCTTATGTGGACCACTTCATCACGCTCGATTCACGGCGGATGAGCAGTACTGTCATTTTCAACGTCCACGCAGGATCACAGGTCGATTTCGCTCTCACTGCATAAAGCAGGGTTGACTCAGCGCGGGTGTTTCAACAAAAGCTGAGCATTGGACTCATGATCATTTAACACGAGCACACCACCAACTAAGAGCTCGCATTTCTCGCAGCTCTCCTAAAGGGCCAATGACACGGTTTTCTGACACTGTGTCGCTCAATGGGGTACGTTATAACACAATCCATGCAATGAATTAAGCGAAGCACATCGCGCTAAGGCAGCTATTGGCTATTTTCTGTCGCCGTCCTCCTAACCACTGCTGTTCCTCCCCAAATCGCTTGGCTGCGGGGTGCCGCTAGCGATGGCTTCGCGTCGCGGTAACCGCTGTGCCGAAGGCTCTGTGACGACATGGTTCCGCGATGCCGCCACCAAGGCCCGCCGACCTCAGTAGTGAACTGTTTTATGCCAGTGCACGTTAAAGCACCCCTGGTGTTTTAAATTTCCGCAGTCCTCCACTACGGCGTCTCTTATAATCACCATGGTTTTGGGACGTAAAACCCTAGAAATCAAATCGATCGACATCGCAGTCTGTTCTGGGTTCCTTTAAGAATCCATAAATGTGCACATTTTCCCAATTAGCTTTCACCGAGAGCATCATCAAGTTTCCGGTATGTATGCAGGTCAACATATATCTTCTACGCAAACTTTGTTTACAAGGTAAGGACCGTTCTTGGTTAAATAAAATATTAAGGAGATCGCTTTATATCAGCCTGGTTTCAAAGCAATCGAATCCGTGTCACTTGTTCACTGAAGAACTGTAAAATATATCCCGCACAGACGAGCACTACAAATAATGTGGACAGGCGGCGCCTTCATGTGAGAACAATTAGCTTGAATATCTCGTAGTATCGGTGGCATAAACAAAGAAGAACGACGAAACTGGAATTCATGAAATGAAAATCAAAGCAACGTTTCATCATACAATGGTGCATCGTACAAAAGTGTCATCTAAGAGTGGTGAAGCAGCTTCCTGACTCCTGCTTGGTGTTTCATTCTGGACACGGTGTGCCACCTTGTCACGTCACGAACTAGTCACGCGTGTTACTTTTCGTGAATCCAAGATATCCATTCAAATATGGCACAAGTAGCCGCACCAAAGTTGGACAAGAGCGTGGTCCCGTATGCCCGTTATACCATATATATATATATATATATATATATATATATATATATATATATATATATATATATATATATATATATATATAACGCTGTAAGGTATACACCGACGCAATCCACAAGAAAAAGCAACCCTCTCTCCCGCTCGCCCCCTCCCCCCTTTTCGCCACATGAACGTTTAGGAAATTTAATGAAAATAATTAGTGAAGCTTGCACTAGTGGCCTAAGCTAGCGAAGCTGGTCGGCACTTGGCTGGTGCGGATTTGCTTCCCGCACACCCGCATTTCGTCGTGGTCGGAGGTTTGGGGAAATGCCTCGCAAAGCGCTGCGAGGCCAGCGAACGCTTTTGAAAGCATTGTAGCGGGCTCAGCGCAAATCATCGAACCACATACGCTGGATCTCTCGTTCCCGTGTTCAGGGTCCAGCTGTTAATCTACAACGAGATCACCAAGCACCATTACTTAGGGAGCGGGGCATTCCCCCTGCCACATTATAAATTAAACAGGCCACAGGCGGTTACGTTAAGACTTCTGCAGACACGGACATACCCTAATCCGGTCGTCATGAATAAAATTAATCCCGACTGCGGGGTTTCACTCTATTGTAGCAAGTGTGAGGGTTTCCTCGATTTAGACCACATGCTCTGGCGCTGCTCGGCGTTGGCCGGTTATGGTTCTCAAGGTGAACAGTGGTGGCAGCGGATGTTGCACAGTGAAGTGCTGGCGGACCAACTCACGGCTGTCCAGAGGGACCGTGTGGTGGAAGAGAGGCTCGGCGTCTGTCCCGGCATGGGAGCGGCCCGCATCAGTTCCCCTAGACTGATCCCTCAGGGCCTAATAAAGTTTTTCATACCATACCATATATACAGCGGCAGACGGAGCGCACTAGGCCTCGGCTTGACGCCGTCCCACACTATGCTCAAACGCATAACTTTGCGAGAAGTTTTGCACCGGACAAAGTTACCCACGCCGCACTGTCCTTGTCTTATTTTCCTTCTGCTTGAACATGCTTGCCCGCAAGGCGCAGTTTTGCCAGAGCAGCAGTGGGCTGAGGTCGTGTGCGCAAGAGAAGAAGCGCACATTGGGCATTGCATAGAAGTGCTGATGACAGCTTTATGATACTGCGGACAAATTATGAGAGCCTGAAAGGTTTCGCATTTATGACCACTCTACCATTCTAGCCTCTCCTTAGTGGCTTAGAGTGTTCGTATAAAACAGAGGCGAATAGATCGTTGTGACTGGTGTAAGAGGGTGCGCATGATCATGCTTTGTGCCTAGTACCTTTTAAAAATGTTTTCCATACCCAGTATTCCGAACTGAAGCGCTGCTTTCTGCAGCGTGTTGGAGTGCATGTTTGTTTGGAACGGCCGACCATGTAAGGGACTCAGCGCAATTCGATGTCAGCTTTACGATATGGTGCAAGGTTGGCTTGGAGCACGAGATGATTAAGTAAGTTGCTTCGTATTCCTATGTTCCCTTGAGCAAAGCAAGAGCAGGGATTCAGCACCTATTGTTCTACACTTGTAAGACGACGGTTTGTTTCTAAGTTCAAATAGCCGCGTTTAGTTGACAGTGAAAATGTAAATTGATGGTGCTCCAAGATTTAGGCGTACGTTTAACAATTACGCATTCCCCCCTTCCCTCGCGCGCGCGCGCACACACACACACGCACCACACACGTATATATATATATATATATATATATATATAGAGAGAGAGAGAGAGAGAGAGAGAGAGAGAGAAATGGAAGGGATTAAGGGCTCATTTATTTGTTAGAAACAACTTAATGAACCAACAAACACTGAAGCCTAGGAAAGCATAGGGTAAGTTATTCAAGTTCCTGATTGCGGTATTCTAATTTTGGAGTAAGTAGCATGGAATTAAAGTGGACGAAAAGACAAACCTGCCTTTGGTGGGAACCGAACCCACGACCTTCGGATAACGCGTCCGATGCTCTATTTCGATATTCACTTCGATATTACGGCGTTGACTTCTCATTCAAGATTCACGTTTCAGTTTCGAATGAATTAGATTTTACTTTATGTAATTTTTCTTAGCTAAATATAAAATAAGTTGAGGCAGCTTCACCGCGCTAACGCCGCGAAGACTGGTCAAACGGCTGAGTTGGTGGTATTACCTTGCTTATCGTTCTCTTAAACCGAAGAGGAGTGCATTGCCGTTGCACGGCACGGCATTTGGTGTCGCGTATCGTGCCTGGGAGTCGTCTTCAAGTTCTTTGCTCTCTTCTTCATCTCCTTCGTACTCTGCCTGTAAGATCAAAACCACTTGTGATGTTGATATACATATAGATGTAGGTGTAAACTAAATCAGATGGCACACTCAGTCCGTGGCACGCACCAAGATCCAAATAGTCAGAAAAAATATCAAGGACGCTATAATCGCTCAAGGATGTTGACGAAGTTAAGACGCTTTAAAGAAATTGTAGTACCACTGTCGTGTAGCGGTATCATTGTCACAAACACTATCATGTACCTGTTGTCTGGGGATAATAACGTAGGTAGTGGGTTGAGAGCAAGCGCCTGTCCGCTTTTCCTTTGTGCTCAACCCGACACGTGTTTCCTTATCTTTATCCCTCTCTATCTAATTTTCCTTGCCGCTCACTGATGGCAAGTTTTATTACAATCGTCGGTACAACGCAATTGTATGATTCCCAAAGATAGATGCTCTGCAAGCGCAGCTGTTTAGCATAGAGGTTATGACGCTCTCGTTCGGAGTGTGGTGGAACTAGGATTCGAATCCCGCCTCTCCAAGGGAGTTTTTTTTTTTTTTGCTTCATTTTTTTTTCTTTAATCTCGAATTTGTGAAAGACGACGGCGACAACTACGGATAAACCTCGGCCCTAAACTGCCCAGCTGTTAAAATTACTACCGTAGCGCTCTAGTTCTCTCTCTCTCTCTCTCTTTTTTTATTCTAAGCGACATAACATGTATTTCACACTGCCTCCGCACCAGCGTTTCACATCTGTGCGAATATGGACGATCGGTTTGAATTTTTGAGCCGCGGCAGCATTCTCTGTAAAATATTCCCTAGACAATTGAGAGAACTCCAAGTAACTTGTGCGGTACCACCATTTTACAAAACGGCCCTTCCTTTCCCCAACTTCATACGCAAGAAAAAAATTAAAGAAAGAAAGAACAATGATAGTTTCGGTGCGCAGCTAAGTTAAAGATAAACGTAGCCACAGCGCCCGAATTTGCTAGTAAGTTCTTTTTTTTTAAATATAACCCTTGCCCTCCTGTTGCCGATAACGATCGCAGAGAAAAGGGGGTAGCTGGCGCACGTCCATCGCGGCTAGTTCCGCTTTCCTAAGCGAGCTTTTTTTCTTCTTCTATTCATCTACAGTGAACGAGGGGGCGCGATCCCAATGGTGCACCACAGCCGGAAGATGGGGATCAGGGAGGAAGCTTGTGCGCCATGGTTCGGCCGCAACGGCAAACGGTGGAGAGGGACAAAAGGGAACTCGGCGCTTTTATTCCCTCCTCCGCTGCACTCCCTCGATTTAGGGAGAGAGTGTCCCTCACGCTTCGGAAGGGAGAGGGGGTGATGCCGGGGAAGAGAACGGACCGCGATGCCTCCAGCGCAGTGGGGAGCGGTGGCGGAGGTGAGAAGGCCGCTGAAGAAAGGAGGGCGGGGAACGTGTCTGACGGAGACTCACTGGCGCTACACACTCGGACTAGAAGCCGCCAACAGCGTTTCCGAGGGAGCTGCTGCGCTCGAGCGCCATCGTGCTGCCAACCGCTGCTCATCATCGACAGACCACGCCACTCTTCGACAGCGACCTTGAATTGCTTCCTGCTACTTGCTTTTGTTCGCGGTGTCACGGGCAGTCATCCCGATGTTCTGCTTGTTTAAGTTTGCTTGCGTGAAGGAACTTTTGCTGCACTCTTCTGATTGAGGAACAGATGGTCATCGCATGTTTCATCACCTGCGACTTCAAGCTCAGCACTGTTGTGTCCAGTAGGTGCTTGTCGTAAGTGGCAGGGCGAAGAAGTTTGGGATATGTAATGGACCACGTCGTTAACAGCTTGCTTGGTCGGGCGGGATGGAGAAGGCGTAAACGGTTGTGTTCTGTTTTAATTTTCTTGCTGAGATTCTGTTTGAATTACGGAGTGAGCAGGTGGCGTGTCAGTCAGCTGTCAAAAGCTAGTACATTTCAAGAACTTTAGCGGCAGCACCTTGTAATATGCACGATCAGTTTTGAAAATATTTTGATGTTAGTTATAGAAGGGTCTGAGTTTCACGTAGCAAACCAGAGCAAATAAGCGAAGTGCAAATTCATGGCAGAAAAATATATAGCATAGTGTCAGCATCTTGGCATATTTTGTGACGTGCTCATGGCTGCATATTGAGCTCTTACTGTGCGAGAAAACTGAGTGCGGCACTGCCCTTATATTGATAATTTTTCACAGTGCATGTTGTATAACAGAAAGCGAGGTAAACACTTCATTTAAATTTCAGAAGGCAAAAGGAAAACTGTTAGTTTTACGTAGCAGATTACAATGTGAAGTCAGATAATAGAAGAAACTTTATAGAAGAAACTTTTCAGACACTATAACTATAAGAAACTTTGTGCACTAACTACATTTTTTGAAGTAACGTTAGAAGTGGCTACTGCACACTCGAAGCCATGTTCGAGAAAAAATCATTTCAGCTGGCGATTAAGTGCATCCGTCAACATCGGCATCCATTCGTGTAATACATCATGTAAGCTTCTTCAGGACTACCTACAAAGCTGTCAGTGGACATTGACAACCCTGTGGGCTATTACAATGCCTTGAGTCAGTGGTTAGCTGATTGATGCAAGTCATTATAATAGCCCACAGGGTTGTTATAATGACTTGCGCTTAGCTTAGCGCTTAGGCTTAGTGGTTAGGATGGTGGCTTGCTGAGCACAAGATCACGGCATTGGATCCCGGGCACGTCGATAGCGTTGCGATAGGAGTGAAATGCAGAAGACTCCCGCATACTTCGATTTAGTTCAGTCATCAGTTATCATTGTATCGCACTTCTACTGTGATAGGCTAGTTATCATCGTTTCTTATAGCTGCGACGTGGAGTCTTGCGCACGCAGTAACATTGCTTGGACCCACTGTTTGCTCGGAGAACAGTCGTGACACTTTTGATGCCAAAACTTTACAGCCTATGCGCAGTAGTTTACGATGCTGCCGACATGTCACTATCGGACATCTCACTACCTACCGTATTGGACCCCTGATGTAAAAGTGGCCCATAGTGCCGAGCTTTAGTTCGTTTGACGCCCGAATTACAGTCGTCAGCTATGCTACTACTATCACAGCGGTCGTTAATTTTTTACAGCTTCGGCATCATTGCAAGTGCCATGCTTATTGTGTTAAGCTTTCGCTTATCGTGAACGATTGTCAGGTCATCCGGGTCCTCATGCTGTATCACGTCGCTCGCAGCGTCCTTGCAATGCTATTGCGGTCGTCGATGCCCTCATTTGATATTTGTGCTGGTGGCATTGTTACCGTCGCCGCTATCAAGCCATTGAATTGTCTCCTCTCTATATATCATGTTTTAGCGCATGTAATTATCATTCGGAGTTTTATGGAAAACTCTACATCTCGGGGAGCAATCGTGTGATATCCTCCCGTTCTGTAGGCTCAAACTGATGCATTCTTCTATCTTCGAACTGCGAGCGTGACATGGGCAAATGTTTCAAGTTCGCAGTCTTGACAAATAATATGGAACAGAAGTCAGCGGATATTTTCACCAGGTGCATTGTCGGCGAAACCCATGCGACAGACAAGTTCTTTGACCACACAGAGCAAGTTATTTGACCGCATAACGTTTAAAAAGATGTTTGCACGACCCTTCATACTGGTCGTAAATTGAGCCCTTTGGATGCCGCAAACTTTTCTAAACACAATCTTGTGCCTCATGACGGCACTTCGCACGCAAGAATGTCCGCTTTCAGCGCACCTTCGGTTTCAAAGGTAGGGTCCACCGACATTTACCATTGTCTAATCTACCTCCGAGCTCTACTTTTCATAATCTTGGAAACAGATGTGCGGCCTCGAAATTAAACTACAAATGCACACAATGTGGATCGACAGTTGCAGCAGGACGGTACCAGTAGGATGGCGAATTTAACAAGGTGTGCTGACTGCAATGCTTCAAACCGGAGAAGCTTTCGATGTCGCAGCTGTCACTATAGATGACCATGTCTACAATAGGGCCATAGTTTTGAAGAGTCGAGATGACTGTTTCCTTCTCTTTTTAGCTTAAGAACGCACTGCATTGTTTGGTAATGTAATCAGTCAGTGTTCATTATCACACGGAGTAGAATATGTCATGCGTGATTCACCTATTATTAACGGGTGTGCGGGGTGACCACAAAAGCTGTGAAAATGCACAACAAGATGGAAACAATATTATCATCATAGATATATAACGTATATACCATGCTTCGCAGCGACTTTTGTCGGTTTATTCTACCAAGAATTAAGCACCTCTGTGCTCTCGAAGGGTCATCAACTGAAAAATTAATGCAAACCTTCTGCAATAACTGCAAAGCACAACAGTTATCAAGAGCTTGACATGATCTCTTTGAAAGGTGTACCATAATTGATCGGTGAGTAAACGAAAGGTTTCGCTGCCACAGCGATTAGGTATCAGCATTTAGTATACCTGAATCACATGAAAAGTTTGCGCGTCGGTACAGGCATCTTCGTCTTCAACAACATTTTTTTTCGTCCTCAACAACATTCATTTTAGTAGCCATTGGCTTTACCAAAGTCTCAGAGACGCCAAGAAAGGAATTTTTAAAACTTATAGGTCTCCGCAGGAAAACTAGGTCTCCGCAGGTCTCCGCAGGAAAAATATACGCACAGTGGGCCCTGCGTTCCACCCATATAACTTCCTCAAGCTCCAGGGCTTAAGAACACGCGCCATTTCCATTTCAGGTCGGTTGAATTCACTGCGGAATGAAAGAATTTTATATAGCCGATGCTATGACAACAGTTGTTCACGAACATTCGAAGGTCGATGTTCAGTTCAGTGTACATGTGCATCAGACCGTGCGGAGATGTTCACTTGCGAACAGTCTTATACCTAGTTGGCTGCCATCATGGGTGCCAACATCCACGTGCATCGATAGTATCTTGCGTCGGCTACGCTTTGGGGCGTTAAAAAAATTACTGTCTATATACAGTAATTTGTTTAACGCCTGTAACGCACCGAAGCATTTCACGCGTCCTTTACTTCCCGCGCGGCGAGTCACTACAACGGCCTTCCCCATAGCAAAGTATCCACCACAAGTAGCAAAAATTCGTTGATTCTGAACACCTCACTTCAGTTCATAAAGTTTTCCTGTTTGTCCGTTTTGCTTCTTCATTTCCGTTCTCTAAATAATGAATAGTCGCGTAATAGCTCATGGATACTAACTTTCTACAATACTACACATCTCCTTACAAATCTTGTTAATGCACCTACATTTCACTGCGTCTCTAGCGCAAAAAATGACTTGAAATTGTTAACAATTAAGTTCATGCTGCTTGGGGTGAGGGTATATGTGACTTTGTGCTCGACGTTCCCTAGGTAGCTTACCCTCGAGCACCAATTATATTTTGTTTATTCTCAGCAGAGCTTTCTCTAGTTAAAATTGTAGGCCGGCCGTCAGAAAACCGTTCAGTGTCGCAGATCAGCGAAAACTTTTCAGCGCTTTTTCAAAGACGCTGGGATTCTCCACAAACATGGAATCGACTGCATAGTGTGTTTCGGTGGTTCTCCCATGCGGAACACTTTTATCTCGGAGGTCCAAATATATTGTCAGCAAAACTTTTCAGTATATAGCCTTAGTTTTTTTACCTAAATAAAGCAACGCAGGTGCAGCCACGCTGCTTAGTTGTCGGTAGTAATAGGAACCTTATTCACCACTGCGTTGCGCTTATCGTCAGAACATGCACGAAAGTGGCATGCGGTCCAGTGCACTATGTATTATAGCGCAAATATTATAATTTAACAAATAATAAACACGGCTTCCTCACTTAGTGAGCAGACAGTAATGTTCCTTGTTTAATTTGCTTAGGGCCTTTATGAGTTTTACCTCTCTGCGCACGAGCATTAAGAAACAGATAAAACTGACAACAATATACAGCCTGTGCCAAGCACATAATGCAGGATTGAATAATACTGACAATACCGATGACCTTATCACGCGCGATTAAATTCTGAACCGACGCAACTACGTTCTGGCGGCCGTCTTCATTCTTTCGTCAAAGCCCAGCATATTATGGGCAGGGCATGTAGGGAGCGTAGCCGCATTAAAAATTATTCACCGTGAACTCTACGTTCCGGCGTAAAGGAAAATGAGGGTCACGTCGATGAACGTATGGCTTAAGGCCTACCTGCTCGTTTTCTTCTGGTCATGCGCGTTACCCGCTCTAATATTCTGCTTCGGATAATGTCGTCCCTTCGCGCTCTTTCGCCGCGATTACTTTGAAATGGATTTGTTCATTTCGCTGGTGTATAGGCTGCTGCCGCATTGTAGGTTACCGAGCGGATATATATATATATATATATATATATATATATGAGCTGACTGAGCGAACCAAGGCAACGAGCAACAAGTGAGGTCTATGTGACATTAAAAAGAAAAAGTGACACCGCGAAGTTACTACAGAAGAGGTGAGCGTTAAAGAGCGAGAGAGAAAAGGGTGAAAGTTAAAGAAAACGCAGGTAGTTTAACCAAGGAGATGTCCACCATAGGCAGCTCTGTACTAGATAGGACGAAATGGGGTAAAATGAAAATAAGAAGAGGTGACAGCAGTCCATGTACGACGCGCAAAACAGTATTGATTTTCCTCGGTGGAGTTACGAAAATATTGCGTCTACATCCTTCATTATGCACATATAATTCTTATAGGCGCCGTAGGTGAGTTCATGTATTTGCTGCTCGACCATTTTTCTCCCAATTTTGTAGCTGTATACCACTCAACCGCATTCCGACTTTGTTTACTTGTCAGGTGGGAGCCGATGTGCGTATTTGTGTGATCTATGCTGCCTTCCGGAATGAAAATTTGAGGGTACCAGTTGTTAGCGTTCATTTCGTGTCTTTCGTGCCGCGTGTGGATGTCTCCGCTGACTATGCAGGCCCATGTCAAGTGGCATCGGGAGAAACCTGATGAAGTTTCATAAGGTCTAATTTTTAGGGGCGAAGCTCCTTAAGGCGTCGGCTTGTCTGCCGTAGTTGTCCGTCATAGCCACCTCGTCTTCATCGAACGCTGAGCTGCCTCGAGCACTGGCACGCGCTCTTGTGTCACGAGTTTACGCCGGTTCCTCTTCGTCTACTCCGGCATCACTCAGTTTTGGTTTCGTTTCGTATTACATTACAATACCCCCCGTTTTAAGAAGTTGTTCACAACTTTTCTGGAAGATAGAAGATGCGAAACGAATACCGCAGTGTTCTAGAGAACTCAGTTGTCTGTCCATCCAGCCCGAAGCATGGTTAAATGTTCATGTACAAGAGTACACCCGTCGACTATACAGCACAGCAACATCCATATCACACGGTTACGTAACCTAACAATCTACTAATTTGTCAAATCTATGGTATGAATAAGCTGGTCGTCTTGTCGAAGGAAGAACTATCATGCCTTGCCTGCCGTAGTTGTCCGTCGTAGCCACCTCGTCTGGTTCGTAGCCACGCTCGCGCTCGCCCTCGGCGCGTGCCTCCCGGCGCGCGAGCGCTCTCACTCTTCCATCTGCTGTCTTGCGAGAGAGAGAGAGAGAGAGCGAAAGGCGCGCGTTGACTATGGAAACGCTCTTTCTTTGATGAACGCTCTACCAGCTCGCAAAGAAGGAGAACGCGCCCTCACCCGCGAGAGACAACGTTGACGCAGGTAGCGTCTTCTAGCGAGTTTCTTGACTGAAAAATACCGACTGCTCGCGCTGGAGAACCGTTCACCGGCCACCCATATATATATATATATAGGCACTGGATCTTGACTTGCAATGAAGTGCCGGTGCGAGATTTCACTTGTGCGTAGTTGAGCCTTAAGGATTCGTAGAGTGCGCGTTAACTAAATGAATCCGGAACTCGGCACAATCTACGATGAACATCCGGAGCTTCGCCCACTCATCATCATTCACTCCGTGGATATGCGTGGATTTTTTTTTACAGGTATCTAAAGGTCGTGTATCCTTTAGCTCGGCTTCATGCGTCTTATTACGGCGAATTCCCACTGACACTTCTCAGTGGACACCCTTGCTTCTGCTAAGTATAAAAGTTGTTACTTTTATACGTTGTGTTGTTTCCGAAGGATGAAGTCGCTCTGTAAATCATGAAAGATAAACAAAGGCATTTCTGACTATTTGTCCTCTTTTTGCTCTTTTCGCGATGTGCCATTGATGAAATGTGACATTTTAGAGCACAAAATGCGAAAAGTTGCGATTGGAAAGGTTCTGAATAAAAAAATTAACATGATTCTACAGCCGCCTTGGCGGCTGAACAGCTAGTGTGTTGGTCTGCGAATCTGGAATTCGCGGGTTGGAATCCCTGCCACGGTTTTCGTATTTAGGCGGGGGCGAAGTGGTAAATAACACCCGTGTACTTAGATTTAGACGCACGTTAACGATACAAGGTGGTAAAAGTTACTTCGGAACCCTCCACTACCAGGCGTGCTTCATAGTGATGAAGCTCGCCTGGAGGGCTCGTACTGGAGTGATGTTTACATCTCATGTAGGTATTCCAAAATAATTATGACAAAAAATAGAGCCACATGTAGCGTGCTTTTTTGTACGTTCCAAAAAAGGAACACTTGAATAAAGTTCTCAAAACTTGAAGGTGGAGAGACTCTTCCTTTCTTTATTACAGTGTCTAGTAATTGCCCACGATCCGCCCATATTTGGTTCTACGTTGTTCGTCGTACAAAAGAAGAGATAAAGTTTGATTGAAGTACAAAGGCGCAAAACAATACTTCGTAGTGACAAAACACAACATATGGCTCTTTGCAAAGGTTTACCTGCTGTATCTAAATATGTTGATAATAAAAAAGTGGGCGTAGCTTGCATTAATAGTGCAAGGCTAGACACAGCGGAGCTGATCGACACCTAGCCAGTCTTGGCGTTTCCTAGGTTTTTGAGTACACGATACCGTTCACCGCGGTGAACTGGGACACTTTGCCTCTCAGCAGAGATTCCCGGCACATCCGGCGGGTCTGAGGCTTCATGAGGCGCCTCGCGAAGCACTCCACCCCAGCGGACGCTTCTCAACGTTTTGCGTCGAGCTCGGAGTAGAGAGTTTCCTATAAAACCAGGCATGGTCACCGACACAACAAGCGCGCTACATCCCGTGAACGGGCTATTCGACGGAACGGAGGCGGAGGAGCGCATGTGCAGTCGCCATTGACGTCATGAGATCCGCAAAAAAGCGGAGAAGGAGGAGGTAGTATGCCAGTTGTGGCGTCAGCGGTTGTTAGGAAACGGTGCCGTTCTGTTTCCTGCGGGGAACGGACGTCTTAACGTCGTGCTTAACAGCTTGGCTGTTGAAATAGCACTGGCTACGTCTTTCATTACGATAAGTGAGTACGTGAGAACAAAAAATAAAATGCATGGGGCATCATTAAGCCAATAATGATCATTCCTTGCATGCTACAATTCTGGAATATTGACAAGTAAAAGGTCAGTACATGTTCGCCTGCGTCCGTAAGGAAATATCACAAACACAAACAAAAATTTTACGGAAAAGACGTGGCCGCATCACAGTGCGCTAGTTAAAACAGGTGTTTGGAAGACAACTGAGCATAACTAAAACAGCAAATGCTGCGATATTGTTATGATCAACAACTTTCCATACATTTTGTCTTGTAGCAGGCACACACTTTGGACGCTCACTGGCAATTTCGCTCCAGCTAAACACTACACCACAGCAGTTCTAATATAAGCGATCGTACTGGACGCAAAACACCGTGCGACATATATTAATGCGCTTTAGTCACTGTGTGCCAATACATTTCGTTGTTAATGTGCGCATACCTCGAATGTCGTTCGCCATTTCTCAGGGATATTACGTGGCATGCGTCTCTTTGCGAGGAAATATATTTGCTGTCGGGAGAACTCTCAGTTCGCCTTATGCCATCTTTTTCTTCAGGGCGGGGAGCGGGGGAAGCACACAGAGAGACCCAAGGGAGCCAGCGAAAAAAAAAAAAAGAAATCAAGTGCATGGAACAATGTATATGCAAAATGCCAAAGGAAATATCGCTTCCGCAGTAGCACCGTAAGCGGACGAGTTTATTTCTTGTCACGGCGCCAAATGGAGTATGCCCGGAAGGCGACAGATTACTCACTTGAAATAGATTTGACGTCTTTTCTTGAGACAGCCTTGTTTTTCACCACGGTGACCTCATCTCCTGTCCTCTTCCGCTGCCCTCTTATCAAGACTGTCATACCCATGCTGACATTCTGGTGATGTGTTTAGGCGAATGTAGTCCTGAGCCGAGCACGAGTGTGCGGCTTCCATCTGGCTGTAACAGTTTCGTTACAGCGGGCCGACGCCAACGCCCAAGCAAGCATACGTCAACCGGGGGGCGCACCACGACGGGGAACTGAACACAGTCACAAGACGTTATGGAACATCAAAGAGCCTTATGGAGGACCTATCCCCCTCCCCATACAGACCTTAGTAGAGAGCAGTCGGTTGCCTGGAGACAACTGCAAACTAATACATACCCCAATTTGAGCCTACTCAGTAAAATCTATCCCACAACATATGACGATAAATGTCCGCTATGCGGGGAACACCCAACACTGTACCACCTTACATGGGGCTGCCAAAAATCTAAGGTAGTGCCACTAAACAAAGCACCAACACCGGAGCAGTGAGAGGCTGCGCTATCCTGCTCGAAGCCTGAATAACAGCTCAAGCTGATCGATAGAGCTGGCAAAATGGCAAAGGCCACAGGGGTGCTGGACTGAGGGCTCCTCTTTCGCCTGGGAACGTTGCGGAAATAAAGTTTTTCATTCATTCATTCATTCATTCATTCATTCATTCATTCATTCATCTGGCTGTCGCTATTGCAAAAACCAGCGCACCCAGTACATTTCCAGTGCGTTTTCCGTACTGGAAGCACTGGAAACACGCTGGGAACGATGATATTTCACTGGGCGGTACACAATGGGACGCTGGCAGCGCTGGCTTGCACTGCTGTGCGCTGGCGTTGTACTGGGACAAGCTGGCATAGATGGAATGTCACTGGTACCAGTGAGAGGCTCGCTGGAGAGCGCTGTACACTGGGAGGCTGCGCGCTGGCACGAGTGTGGAACACTCTAGAAGCAGCTCAAGAGACGCTGGCACTGGTTTCACAGGCGCACGCTCTGCACTCAGGCCAGTATTAGTTGATTTCGCTAGGTGTGAGGACTCTGGGAACGTTTACGGCTTGGCCGCACTTCATCGCTGCGAGCTACAGTGTGCAGTGATTCGCGGCGTACAGCTTCTGCGCGTACTAAGCGCTAGGAGCTGTGAATGTTGACATTTGTGCATTTTCCCCACACTTAACTTAGACACGCAACGTCACGTCTATGAACCACTCTGGTAATAGCTCTGCCGTAGTGTTCATTTGTATGGGGCAGTCGGTGTAAACAACAGTAAAGTTTTGCATCGCCGCGCAATTTAACGACGCCCTCAGCGCGTCCCAACTCATGCAGAGAAAAGAAGAAAAAAAAAACCACCGATCGGTATCACCGCGCGGCAAATGCATCTCTGGCGATAGCTGAACCTTCAATTACTTTAGATGCGCCAAAAAGTAATCATATGAGAAACCTTCTTGAGCTAATATACAATAACTTTATC
Source organism: Hyalomma asiaticum (assembly GCA_013339685.2). Taxonomy (NCBI): domain Eukaryota; kingdom Metazoa; phylum Arthropoda; class Arachnida; order Ixodida; family Ixodidae; genus Hyalomma; species Hyalomma asiaticum. Next base: position 96,783,537 of record CM023482.1, read on the forward strand.
TTTCTCAAACCGACGAGTCCCGATCGGTCTCTTCCAGTATGCTCCCAGTGAAGCTTGGGCATAGCGTACCGGCCGAGTCCATCTACACGCGAACGGCACTTCAAGCCTTAAGAATATGCTAGTACGACGAATCAAAATTACTGCTCAGTACAGCCGTGACATTCGTTATCCTGAACAGATGATTTTTATTTCTTCGCGGTGCTTGAAGATGAAGCGGTGAGCATCGAAGCGACACGCTTTGAGCAAGCTTATATATGTCACTGAAAGTTTCTACCGCACTCTTCTCTGACTCAGATGCAAAGATACAAATTTGTCGATGGGTACGGTTTACTGAACAAAGAAGCTGACAGGTTTCCCACTGCACTGCGCTTGCTTTTTGCGAAGCGATCAACATTCGTGAGCTTTGACGAACCTGCATATGTGAGCACTGACGCTGTACTGAAATGTCACCGTTTGGGCGAGAAAACTGCTAACTGCCTCTTGAAGTGCACGTTCAATTATCCAGAGGCATTATACTGTACATTAAGCACATCTACGTATATGTCGACTACTCGTAAAAGCAAGAAAAAGCTATCAAGCTCGGCCGAAGCAGCCGAGAGTCCCTGCCCGTCGGTGTATAAAATTTTTTACTATTACATATGAATTGTATAATAAACTAGCTGCTCTTGCCATTATTGGAATGCCATGCGTGATCACGAGGCTTGTTTCTTTCGTCTGATAAGGGGGTGAGGGTCAACTGTGCATAAAAAGCTTGTCCGTCTTGTGTACGCCGCTGCAAACAGGTCTGACGGCAGGTACAGCGGTGACTAACCTGTTTACGAAACGTTTGCCGTGGCGCTATGGTAGCGCGCTTGGTTAGCACTACGAAGGTGCTACGCTCGAATCCTGCTGTCTCGGCTTCTTCTTTCAAGTGCATTTTTTTATTTTTATAATGCGTCCTCTCGCTTTTTTATAATTATATATTAATTAGCATGCATGGCAGGGAAACACCATGTTTTTTTGCCCTAAAGCGGTTTTTCGTGCCGGTGCCCCGCGCCTCCCAGTATCCCGTGGCACGCCAGCGTGCCAGTATGCAGCGTCACACCGGGCCCATAATCAGACATAGTGCTGGACGCTGGCGCCCAGTGGCGCTGGGTTTCGCAATAGGGGTGTACCCGCCGTTTGGCGCGTGCAGGAGTAGGTTGTTCTACGGCATGCAAAAGGTGGGATTTAGACGCGCGAGCTTTGGACATGTGTTGTCCGCAGAGTCAGCGGTGGTCGGGAACAAAGTTCGACCACTGGTGGTGCTCTACCTCAATTGGAAGAGTAGCATCATTCGCAGAAGTACATCCACTTAGCTATCTCGCGCACGTTGAAAACTAAACAGTGCTATTGAAGTATAAAGACACATGGCGCCGTGTGTAGCCCGCAATGGTTCACATGGCGCCGGATTAACGTTGTTGGGCGGCACCCTCGATGGCTTCAGTGAAGGGGCACAACAAATTGACATCACCAGGACGAACGTTGTTTATTTCGCTTCTCTCAATGAAGGTCAGTGTTGCGGGAGCTTCGTTCGTCTTCACGTAACGTTTCCGGGCTTACTTACAAAACTTAATAATAATTTTCCCGCATCATGCTTAATTTGCAAGGAAGTTAGGTGGCCATGAAATTTCCACGGTTTGACTGTAAAATCTTTTCTAACGGCGGTCTTGAAAAGCAGAGCGAAATTAAACAAAAGCCACGCTTCATACAAGAACCATGAACGCTCATTACGATCATAATTCAGACGCCACCAAAGAGGAATATATCTTCCTCGGTCGAAGGCTAAAAAAAAAAAGTGTGGTCATGATTTGGGGTCCTACATCAAATTTCCGCAACGCTGCACGCATTTCGCGAGGCCAAGTATCGCCAGTGCGTCGTTTCGATGAAATCCCGAGCAGGACGAGCGGACAGCGCGAATGCGGAAGCGATGCCGGAAGAAGGGGGAGATAAACGGCGTTCCGGGCCGTTGAATTCAACGCTGCTGCCAGGGACCCATTCATGAAGAAAGTTCCGTGGCTATGCGAATCGGCGCAAGGGTGGGAGGGGGGGGGGGGAATAGGCAGTAATAAATCGTGCTGATATTAGAATACATGAAGCTCTGCCAACCGGCGCGAGATGTAGAGAAAGACCGGCTGTGTAGTCGATAACGACTTCGAGTTCACGTTCCTATGTACACTTTATAAAGAATGATTACAGTAACCGTCTACAATGTGCGGTCCTGAGCAAGTACTGCTTTTGGTGCCATTTAGTATGGACAGTAAATCTAAGTTTGCCATTTGTACTCACGATGACTTCTTGTACTGTATCTAATATTTTAAGCATGTCCGGTGGAGCATTCAGAATTGATATGCAAGTCGCCGTGGCTTTAACAGCCATGGCTAATGTTCACTGAATCGTTCGCAGTAGAAAGAGAGCGTGCCCGATGTTATGTTATAGAGAGAACGAGAAATGAAGGAACGCCGAGGACGCTAACTGGAACAAACACTGCTGCTCTGCGGCCCGGCGTAAGTGGGAAGAAGATTAAAAAGGACATGTTGCTGAGCAAGTTGGTTCATTTCTTGAAGGAATAGTTATGCGCTAAAACAACGGGTCACAGAGAAGTGTGTGTGTGTTTTACCTTCTCTGTGCCCCGTTTCTTTAGCGCCATAACTATTCATTCAAGAAATGGGAAGAAGAATGGCGGAAGTTGCAGAAAATGAACCACGGTGACAGAACATTCACGTCCGGGGTATTACTTTCCAAAACCACGATATGATTATGGAGGCACCGTAGTGAAACGCCCCGGGAATTTCGACCACCTAAGGTTCTTTAACGGACGCTGACATCGCACAGAATACGGGCCTCTACATTTAGCCTTAGTCGAAAAGCAGCCGCCGAGGCCGGGATTCGATCTCGCGAACTTCGGACCAGCAACTGAGTGCGCGGTGTCATAAATCAAGATTCCAAAGAAAATGGGAAAGAAACCGAGGAACGTGACAGTGACAAGCTCTCTAATAAGAAAATGCCACGTGAATACTTCAGGAACGCCGGAACCAATTTCTTTTCCAACGAATGTTGTTATAGTGCACGTATGGCCAAGAACAAATGCTTCATGTGATAAAAAATTGGTTCTTCATGTAAGGATAAAGAAAAATCTCCTCCTCTTTAATACACATAGGGCAGTGGTCGCAACAATGGAGGCTCCAAGGTAAGCAGGCGCAGATTAGTTAGAGCTGGTATTCTTATTTACGTGCATGTCTGAAGCGCACGTTCTACATAAAGCTCCGCACTAACCAAAAGATACATACTGAATTTTCAATTCTTCTCAGTATAAATTGTCCGAGTTTAGAAGGTAGTAGGTTCTACTATCATAGCCCGCGGTTCGTATCCAAGAAGGCCTCAGGTCAGAACCCTCCTAAGTCGGCGTTCGACTCTACTCAAGGCCTTGGGATAGTGTTCTCGAAGGTTCTGGGCTCAAGTCCCATAGGATACATCCCATCTACCATCAATATTCAATCATTCATGTACCTTGGTATTCATTATTCATCCCTTACACATGACAGGTCCGCTTTAGCCCGCTTCTGGCCTTCGTTGCATCAACTGTTATTTCCTTTATCCCATTTTGCATCGTGCGTGTCGACGTCAGGGTGGCTCAAGAACACCTCCTCATCAAATAAAAATGGCTTTCGCATTTTTTTAAAAGTACGCAGCTTCCGCTACGTCGCGCAAAGCCGGATCACAGCGAAGTTTGCCAATTGTTTACTGAAACAGGTCACTTGATAGTCACGTGATATTTTGGTGGAAACATGTAACGGCACTGTGTTACGTGATTTTGACGGGAAGAACTCACGTGATATTGCCTTGAGTGATTTTGGCGGGGCCTTATCCCGTAATCACCCAAAATCCCGTAACGTAATGTCGCGTGACGTGTTCTCGCCAAACGCACGTAATATAATGTCACTTAACACGTTTCCGTCAACATCTCGTAACGCAATGACACGTGGTATTCGCATGTTACCTGGCAAATTACGGCTAGCTCCAGCAGCTTCGCTGCTACTAAAATACATGAGTGGTAGGCTAATTTTCGAAGTGAAATCAAAGGCTAAACAGTAAATGTCAACTACAAAAGTGCTTTAGGTGACATTTGAAATAGCCTTGGTAAATTAAAGGGGGTGACCAAAAGAGTGTTTTGGACCACTACAAGGCGGCTGATACAATATTTCTTTATTACATTCTCTTAGATCGGAATAATTGTTCAGTGTCGCATGGCCGACTTAACAAGTGCCACTTTTAAAGCTCCGAGTAAGCAAAAAAAGAAAACTTTTAAATGCTTCCTAGCTGAATCTTCTTACCTGAACATATCATCTTGAATGCAGTGCTGCTTCGTTTACAGAACAAACAATAGTCGGAGAGATTATTTGATGGACGAACTCGGTGCGCGTTGATGCTAGTAGAGAAATCAGAGGACGCCTATCCTAAGAGACAAAATAAAATGAAAATGCACGCAACTTGCCTTATATACGCGGGAACTTAGAAGAAAAAAAAGAAAATAAATAATACAGCGCACTTCGCAAAGTTTATGGCAAAGAAAGTAAACAGGGGTCACGTAGCAATGACCCAAGGGTCGGCTTACCGACGTCCGTGATTCACGAGGATAAAGGCACAACTTCAGTCATTTCCTCTCCCATCTGGCGAGCTCCCTTCACTCCGCCGTGACAGCGATGCGCGCGCTGCCGGTCTCGTAAATTAGATTAGTGTAAAGTGGCGGCGACCCTTTCCGTCCGACGTGCAGCTACCGCTTGCGCCGTCCTCTTAAAGAGGGTTGCGCAACGTGTGATGGGTTCAAGCGGGAAAGAGGCGGCTGCTCACACCGAGAAATTTCATTACGGCGCTGCAGAGCTTGTTTCACCGCAAAGCGTTGCTACGTTATCCCTCTGTTTGATAGGCCCAAGCTTTAGGCGAGCGCGTTTAAGGACTCCGCAGGGCCTCACTCGTACCACTTGAGAAGTGGCGGTTCACTAGAGTGTTGAAGAGCGCGGGGAAGGGGTCGATGGCCTACGTACAAATATGAGAATGACTAGGATCCGCGTCTCTTCTCCTTTTTCTTTTGTCATTTTAATCATGAAACGCGATAAAGAAGCTGTAGTGAAAAAAAGAAATGTGCAGTAGTTTCTACGAAACCTCCTCGCTGGAAGACGTCCACTATTGAGAGGCAGATACTGTGAATTTCAACACGGCTAATATAGGCGTCGTTCTTCTAATGAAGATATACTGCAGATCGGTCCTGCGTTCCTTTGAAGCACAGCTTGATGCCAAGGCTTAATTAAACGTCTGGTTTTTAACAGCGAAGCTATAGACCAAATCATAAAAAAGACCGCTGTCGAAAGAAAACTACGGTGTTCGTTAGTTCTGGTCCCCAAGAGTGTACGAGCATTTCTTTTATGCAATGCCCAATGTGTGGATTTCACACGCACGCTTCTTTCTTCTCTTGCTCTCATGCCCTCAGCCCACTACTAGACTGGCCACACTACGTCTGGCTTGCGCGCGTGTTGCACGTGCAAGCAGAAGCAGGAGAAGAAGAAAAGACAGTCTGTGACGATTCGTCCGGTGCACAGTGTCTCGCAAAGCTACGTGTTTGTGCATAGCGTCGCGCCACGAGAGCATGCGTCCACTCGTGGCGTCCAAGCAGCTCCTAGAACAGCACAGGCATACATAGTGTACTATAGCAAAGGGGTGGGACGGCGTCAAGCCGTGGCAACGCGTGCCGCGTTCGCCACAGTCTCTGGTTCGACGCGAACGTCTTTGCGCTGAGCTCGGTGTGATACTTTGAGAAGTGTTCGCTGTGCCTCGCAGTGCTTCACCAGGCATTTCACGAAGCCTCGGACCCCGGCCCAGCCAGGTACCCATCGGTTTCGTTGCTTCGCTAGTTTTGAGCCACAAGTGCAAGCTTCGCTAATTTTTAAACGTGCGCTCCTAGGAAGGTACTCCGTGTCGGAAAAGGCTTTATAGAAGTGCTCCTTCACAAAATTTCTAGGAATGCCAGGCGTATTCGCATGAGGACGTTTATCAGAAAAAGATATCTTGCGTTGTGGTGTTTCCACCTGGTTTGTATTTCTGGGGTTTTAAGTTCTGAAACCACGCTTTGATTATGAGAGACGCCGTAGTGGAGGGCTCTGAAACCATCGACCACCTGGGGTTCCTGCACTGACATCGCACAGCACACGGGCCTCAACATTTCGCCTCCATCGAAATGCAGCCGCCGCGGTGGGGATCTGACCCGGCGACCCCAGCATCGGCTACCGAGTACCACAGCCACTAAACCACCGCGGCGCGGGCGTTTAATTTAGATCGTTTGAATAATATTTGTGATATATAAATTACCCTTCACTCATTCATTTAGCCGTATTTTCTGTGTTTTAAGACACAACCAGTATGGTTCGAAGTAATGCTATTATTAATTGCCATATCGTTTCAAGTAGTTTTCCAAAATGCACATTTGATAAGTCTGAGATTGCGTGCAATGATAGGAAGATAAAGGCAGTTTATCGTCAACGCTGACATTCCCCTCCCCTCTCCCTCGAATAAAAAGCAACAACGTAATACTCAGCCTCTTTATTCGTGGGAGCTGCTAAATGTATCTGTGTTTGTGCGTGTGTGTGTGTGTGTGTAACAACACACATTAACAAGTATGCACTGAGTGGATGAAGGGCACACTAGGAGCCAGATTTCGCTATCGCGTTCAACTCTTAAAGGCGAAGCTTAAGGGTCCCCCATTTTTTTTTTCTGCGTGCCTGCGTTGTCCCCTTGTCGCAGAGAATTTGCAAGCAAAAGTAGACATTTTTTTATCGGAGTTGACACATGCTTTCTTTAAGAGACAGAAATATAGCACAGTAATCAATTAAACACGATGACATATGTCCCATGAAATCAGTGCTGTGCAATTGATATAGTCTGCACAAACATAACTCACACTGAAGCCTCGCAAATTGAGTTTGTCGGCACATCTTCAAGCCCACTTCGTTCGACAAATATTTGCAGTATCTAAGCGCTTTCGTTCTCTGTACGAGTAACTCAAGCTCAGCGGATATTCGAGGCGTTATCCATTTGACGCCGCAGTGAAGGGATTTTGCTTATGCGCAAACTGTCTCTTCAATATATATATTCTTTCCAATAAAATGTTGATGCTAGTCGGCGCCTTTGTGCTGTTTTTTCTCTTCATTTCCTCCTTTAGCTATGGCATAACTGTCGGGATGGACGCAATGCTAAAATGTTCAGCAGGCTCATCTCAATACACGCCCTTCAATCACTCAGCTTTGCTAACTGCTAGAAAAAAGGCCAGATGAAACCGCAAGATGTTTATATGTTTGTCACTCACTGTGCTCACACACGATACACGCGTGCATCAGTACAGCTAACGCATATCGTCCAGAATACCGCTTTCTCGTACGACGCTTGCCGACCAAACGGCCCGTTATTCTCCGTCTGAATAAACAAGGCACTTAGTACACACAGCGTATAACCTGTCAAACTAGCAGCAATAAAAAAAAGACATCTTTATCGCACTTAATGCGCTGTGTTGTTTGACGTATTTTGTACATAAATATGACACCACCTTTTAATTAAAAAAGAAAAAGATGCGCGTTATTAACCTTACACGTACAGTTACTTTCATGGCGTGACTACGGTAAAAGGACACCAACAATCAAGTCTGTGTTACTGCGCATTTGTTTACCGAACACTACCAGATCTGTCATCGGTTTATACTATTAAAGATGTCCTTACGTTTTTTTTTTACATATTGCCACCTGCGTGTAGTGCGTCGAAGACTAGACTGGCGCTAGCCGAAGAGAAGAAGACCGCGCGTTTCTTCCCTGCTTGAGAGCCAGCCCCGACGGACGCCTTTTTGCCGAAGCTAGCCCCCCCCCCCCCCCCAACTACCAGTAAACGGTACAACGCCCCTGAGGGCTCGTGACAATATCTACATATGTACAAGTTTGACACGTCCACCTCTTTATGTAAACTTCTTCAAATTATTGCCGAATTATTCTCTAGACAAGCGTATTTTAATCATTTAATTTTTGTCATTGCGGTATTTGTCATGCTGCCAGCTTCATAGTAAGGATTTTTCTTTGTGTACTAAGATAATTTCAGGAACGTTATGTTTCATTTGTTAACGATTACTTGTTTTAGGGAATTGAGTTGATTTGTTTCAACTAATAAGCAATTCATTGTACGTCATCAGATTTACTACAGCTACACAAATGGTCAAGTTTCTGTTGAAAACTTCGGGCTTCCTCGTCTGTAAGTGATTTATGTCCTATTTTAATGTATGCAGATAAGAATAAACGATATCAAACTTTACGTCCCTTCTGAGCCAAGGCAGGAAGCGAAGTGGGCGGAAAGTTACCTTCGTCATCAAGCTTCTCTCATTTATTTAGCTTTTTTCTTTGACGAGAGTAACAAACAAAAAAAAACCGAAATACTTCTATGGTTCGTAAGCCCTGTCCCCCAGCTCACGAAGCTACCCGGTCTGCAGCGAGGGAAATCAAGAGGGCAGTGACTACGGCAAGTCATCCTGCCAATGTTTTTTTTTTTTTCCTTGCTGCTGCTCGCGAAAATGATCTTCCTGGAAAACATTCTCTTTCTTTTGTTTGCATGCGCACAAACCATTGCTTGAACGCTCCCGCAGAGGAAGCTAAATATCATAGGTGTTTTTGGTAAGTGCGCATAAAGTGGAAAGAGAAGAATGAAGGAGTTCCTGTCGCTGCTTTGAATATTTGCTACATGGGTCGAGGTCACAGACCGACTTCGTTGACTGGTAGGTGATTGTGGTATATCAGTGACGTAGTGCGATAACGCCACGTACTGTTTCGCGCGCGCTGTGCTTATCAGTTATCTCCCTCGCCACCCGAAGTGTTCATAAGCCGCTGCGACGGCCTAGATGACAGCCACTCTGTATTTTGACCTTGCGTTGTCCACCGGCAGCCAGGCGGCTGTCCGGTTACTTTGGTATGCAATAAAGGCATGCTGTTTGACCGGCTGGATTCCTTCAAGGCTGCGTGCATGACCCACAACATAAACTGGCGACGAGGATGGGACGGAAGATGGATTCTGGCTGCCTTCAGGGCGTCCGCGGCAGTAAGGACCCCGGAGCTAACGAGCACGCACGCGAGGAAGAGCCCGGTCTAGGCGACGACGTGGGGAGTGCATGCAAGTACGCCCACCATGGCTGTGCAGCTCGGGCAAGTAGAACCTTTCGAAGCCTCTTCCGGCGATTGGCCAAGTTACGAAGAGCGCGTTCAGGCATTCTTGCGAGCTAACCAGGTTGACGAGAAGCGTAAAGTGGACGTCTTCATAAGCGTGATAGGGCCGAAGACGTATGCCTTATTGAAGTCTCTAACTGCTCCCGCGGCACCATCCGTTAAATCTTTAGAAGAACTGCTAACTCAATTGCGCAGTCACCTGTCGCCGAAGCCTGCGGTTATCGGAGAGAGAGCGAAGTTTCATCGCCGCTCACAGCATGAACAAGAAACAATTAAGCAGTTTGTTGCTGACCTGAGGACGTTAGCGCAAAAATGCGAGTTTGGCGCCTTTTTGGACGAAGCCTTAAGGGACCGGTTCGTTTGCTGTCTGCAGCGAGTCGATATTCAACGCCACTTGTTCACTGAAGACAAGAAATTAACTTTTCAGCAGGCAGTCGACCGTGCTGTAGCGTTAGAAACTGCGCTGAAATATGCATCGGCTACGCATGCAACGGCGGCAGCAGGGTTTGAGGTGCACAAGTTACGCCCGCCTAACAAAAAAGCCGTGCCGTGTTTTCGCTGTGGGTCAACAAACCATGGGGCGAGCGCTTGTCGTCATGCTAGTGCGATATGCTTTCATTGTAGCAAAAAGGGGCACCTTCAGCGTGCATGCCGCGGCCGCCAAGCAATAAAAGGGCAGTCAAAACCGAGGCTACAATTTCAAACCTTAGTCAAGCCAAGTCAGGGTGAATTACAGAGTGTCAAGACGGAGCAAGTAACTAGAGAAGAGCCAATTATGCTCGAGGTAACAGTTGAAGGAAGGCCCTTACGCATGGAGCTCGATACTGGGGCAGCCGTATCGGTGATACCTGGGTAGTTGTTTCGTTCACTTTTTCCGAGTGTTGCTCTACGCAGATCCAGCCTACGCTTGCGAACATACACTGGCGAGCCCGTAAAGCCAAGCGGCGTCGCCTTCGTCGCAGTGCAGCACAACGGTCAATGCCAACGTGTGCCTCTCTACGTGCTGCGTCAGAGCGGTCCGCCACTTCTTGGTCGCAACTGGCTGCAGCAGTTAAAGCTGGATTGGACGCAAGTACAAGGCCTACGGAACCTGCAGCACGCCCAAATGGCCAGCACGAAGCCTGCCGAACTACAAATCCTCCTGAACCGTTATGCAGACGTGTTCAAGGACGAGCTGGGCGTCATTCAAGGTGAAAAAGCTAAACTTTTCTTTAAGGATAACAAGAAACCACGTTTCTTTAAAGCACGGAGCGTTCCGTTCACTTTGAGAGCAGCGGTGGAAGAATTGTCTAAGCTAGAAGCGTTGAGAATAATTTCACCAGTGGCTAGCAGCGACTACGCTACGCCAATAGTGCCAATCATTAAGCGAGATGGGTCAGTTCGGATTTGCGGGGACTACAGTCACCGTAAACCCAATTTTGGACATAAAAGGATATCCGCTTCCCAAAGCTGACGAATTATTTTCGGTGCTTGCTGGAGGAGAAAAATTCTCCAAAATTGACTTAAGCCGAGCATACCAGCAAGTTGAAATGGATGAAGAGTCCCGACAATACCTTACGTTGAACACACAAAAGGGTCTTTTTGCAGTTAATCGGTTGCTGTTCGGTATTGCATGTGCACCAGCGATCTTTCAGCGCATTATGGATAATGTGCTAAAAGGGCTCCCATCAGTCACTTGTTACCTTGATGATATTTTAATCACTGGGCGCACACAAGAAGAGCACCTACGTAACGTGGAAGCTGTTTTAAAAAGACTGTCGGAACGAGGGATTCGGGTGCAGCCAGCAAAATGCGAGTTTTTTCTTTAAGATAAGCTGCAGTACCTAGGGCATGTGATCACCAAAGACGGCGTCCAACCAACGAATGAAAAAGTACGCGCTATCGTGAACGCCCCGACTCCGACTAACAAGCAAGAGCTTCAGGCCGTACTGGGCCTTATCAACTATTACGGGAAGTTCGTTCAAAATCTTTCCTCGATCTTGTTTCCTCCGAACAAACTTCTTCGAAAAGATGCAGCCTGGGTGTGGGATGCGCCTTGCGAAAAGCTTTTCAACAAGTTAAGCAAATGTTAGCAACTCAGCCCATTTTGGCGCACTATGACTGTCACCGCCCCTTGCAAATTGCGTGTGATGCCTCTGCGTATGGTGTGGGCGCGGTCTTGTCTCATGTTTTCGAGGATGGGCAGACTCATCCGGTCGCGTATGCATCGCGTACCCTCACAAAGGCTGAGCAAGGCTACAGCCAATTAGAAAAAGAGGCTTTGGCACTTGTGTTTGGTGTGAAGAAATTTCATTATTACGTGTATGCAAGACCATTCACGTTGCACACCGACCACAAACCATTGGAAACCATATTTGGTCCTAAAACAGGCATTCCGACTATTGCGGCCGCTAGGCTTCAGCGTTGGGCGGTTGCATTATCGGCGTATACGTTCACCTTGAAGTTCAGGCCGTCAGTTGACAATGTGGACGCTGACTGCTTATCACGCCTTCCACTTCAGCAATCTGGCGTCGACGGGGCGAAAGAAAACTTTTTCGTTTTGCGTTTCGTCACCATGCCAGTAAGCAGCAGACAAATTAGAGCAGAAACGACACGAGATCCAGTGCTGCGTGAAGTAGTGGAGTGCATTCAGCATGGGTGGCCGAGCCGAGTATCTGAAGAGATAAAACCATTTTTTTGTAGAAAGCTTGAACTGTCTCTACATCAAGGGTGCATCATGCTAGGAATGCGTGTTGTTGTTCCGCAGAGGTACCAACGGTTCGTATTAGATGAACTGCATCAGGGACATCCCGGCGTTGTGAGAACAAAGGAATTAGCTCGAAGCTATGTGTGGTGGCCAGCCATAGATAAAGATATAGAGCACTACATCTCATCATGCAAGTTGTGCATGGAAGAGCGAAATTTGCCGGTCAAAGCGCCACTTCACCCGTGGGCCTGGCCTACACGACCTTGGCAGCGAGTTCACATCGACTTTGCCGGCCCAGTCAAGGGACTCTGGTACATGGTGATTGTCGACGCACATTCGAAGTGGCCGGAAGTGTTCCCAATGACGTCAATTTCGACGCAAGCTACAATTTCATGTCTGCACGATGTTTTCTGTAGGTTCGGTTTTCCCGAGACCCTAGTGTCTGACAACGGTAGTCAATTCACGTCTGCTGAATTTCAGTCTTATCTGCAGGGCATTGGCACAAGACACGTGCGAACAGCGCCATACCATCCAAGCAGCAACGACTTGGCCGAGCGGTTCGTCCAGACACTGAAGTCAGCGCTCCGAAAAGCAAGCCATGGCACGTCACCGTCCGAGCTAGCGGATTTTCTACCAGCCTATCGCAACACGCCGCACGCTACAACAGGAGAAGCTCCTGCCATGCTGCTCGTGGGGAAGAGGCTCCGCACCAGGTTGGACCTGGTCAGACCATCCATTGAGGATAACGTCGCACGTCGGCAGTTCCAGCAGGCCCGGCACCGAGGCAGCCGCTCCGAGGCAGTGTTCAGCGAAGGTGATGCAGTACGAGTGCGTAATTTTCGTGCGGGACCAAAGTGGCTGCAAGCAACAGTGCTAGCCCGCACGGGACCAGTGTCGTACAGACTTAGTGTCGTGACGCCGTGTGGAGTTTATGAGTGGGTGCGACATCGTAACCACATTGTACGAGACAGTGCAGCCTTAACTGTGTTTCCCAGCATGGACACGCGCACGGGGACAACACAGCAACAGCCGGCATCAGAATCAAATGTGCCAGCAAGTGACGATGAAACAGTGCAAGTATCGACACAAGCTAACGGCGCAAGCAACGGTGATGGTTGTCGATACCCGAAGAGACTACGCCGACAGCCTGATCGTTACGGGTTCTGAGTGCATGCATATGCTAGCAGTGTGTGATTAAGTGCGGGGGGATGTGGTATATCAGTGACGTAGTGCGATAACGCCACGTACTGTCTCGCGCGCGCTGTGCTTATCAGTTCTCCCTCGCCACGCGAAGTGTTCATAAGCCGCTGCGACGGCCTAGATGACAGCCACTCTGTATTTTGACCTTGCGTTGTCCACCGGCAGCCAGGCGGCTGTCCGGTTACTTTGGTATGCAATAAAGGCATGCTGTTTGACCGGCTGGATTCCTTCAAGGGTGCGTGCATGACCCACAGCAGTGATTTTCTTTTTTTTTTCCTCGAGTAAGTGTTGAAGAAGTGGTATGCAGCGATAAAGGTTCTAAGATTTTACACGGAAACTTATGAAAAAAATCACATTATTCTTATCTCCTAAACATTGACTGTTTGATCTGAAACTTGAAAAAGCTTGATAACTGATGTTTAAATTTTAAATTCAGGGCTCATTAAGAGATTATATCTCGACGTAATGTGTAGTTAGCAAGAATTATAATACTAAAGAATTATATAAAAGGGCGCTCGCGCTTATTAAACATACGCCAATACGAAAATGAAAAGCTTTCTTAGTGCATTGTTGCTAACCTGTTTTTAAATTATTGCTTCGACATTGCACAATAAAGATACTGCGAAAAAAAAATTGACGTTTCGAATAAATAACTAACGAAGGTAATCGACCGGCTGTATGACGGATTAAAACTATAGCAGTTTGCAGTAACATGTGGAGTAGGCGCTTCAAAAAATCTATGCAGAAGCACTACATTCGCGAAAGGCGCAAATTTCGCTAACATAGAAAAAATATGCATGATTTCTCTAAAATTTTAAGAAGCGGAGTGCCTTCGATACCACCAAGCTTACAAAACAGACAAAATATGTCACGGAGGATGTCTTCCCTCTTAGGCTCCATACCTCGCGTACCTTGAACGTTTGTCTGAAATGTCCTTGGCGTACGGTATGGGCAATGCATAGCGTAAGATTGTAGTCTTGCCGGTTGCGAAGCCCGGGACGAGATTAGGCTGTAGTGTGTACAGGTGGAGAAATGTTCGCGATTCAAAAACTGAAACATTGATCTATTGCACTTACCATGGCGCCTTGGAGATAGATTTTACGTTACAGGAGTTGCTGATGCACCGTTTAAACTCCTTTAACATTTTTACGGATTAAAAACATACCATTACTCAAGAGAAGAAATTAACAGCAATAAAATTCTGCACGCTTTGCCTAGGACTGAGACATGGATCCGAAAATAATAAAGGATGACTTTGACTTCATTCGGTGATTTTCATTATGCACTGCACACACTACTGCGAAATGGTAAATGGAGTTCGATGAGCGAAAAAAAACAAAACGCACACAAGAGCCGTTTAAGGCAACCTTGCCCCCTTAAGTACAATGTGGCTCCATGAGAAGCGCCCGAGACACTATACAACATATTAATTGGTGCTCGCAGCGCATAAGAAATATGCAGTACGCGAAAAAGGAGCAGTGGAAAAATGCTGAAGTAATGATATCGTGATATTTCAGCAATAAATTTAGCTAAATAATATGCGCTTCATAACATACAAGACTACGCAAAGACATAATAATGCTGACAACACTCACACTGAAAAAAATTACACAACCATTGTGCCGATCACTATACCAGTACGTTTTATATTTAGGGCAACAAAGCGCCATGTTATGGTGTCTAAAGATGAAACTGTTGAAGCTTTTATAACCAGGCGCTACGTTTTATGGTCGTTTATGGTTGTCGTAACTGCAGGACGCTAGGTTTACGACACATGTCTTCAGTGCGGTAAACTATGACGTTGTCAAACACGTAAAACGCACCGCAACATGTTTACTTGGAATGAATATGTTATTTAACGACAGAGATGCGTATAGAACGCAGTAATTCTACATTTTTCTTTACGATACGAAAGAAATAAATTCCAACAAACCATCCACATTCCGCCTTCTATAGCTCAAGACGGGCGTACCGCAGCAGCGATGTATACGGGGGGAACGGAGCATTTTCAGGCCGCGACTGAGCGGCTTTCTTTCCCTTCTCCTCAGCCATGTATTTGTGTATGCATGTCTGGAATAACGACTCAGACTCATTTCCTCACTCCATAAAACAATGGAACTCCGATGCTTGATAAAAAAATGAAGTTGTTTGCCTCGGCTTTTACTGAGCATAATTATTGTAATGCACGTAAGAGCACGAGTTAAAAATATACTGTCGACAGTGGGCCCGTAATTATGGTATAACGACCAGAACCATAATGACAAATGTGAAGGAATGGTGAATCATTAATAAAACGCCACAGTTAACAAGAAGGGCAAAGCAATGAGTGCTATAGCAACCCATGGATACGAAGTAAGACTTCTAGCTTTATGGGCAACGTGCAGGAATGACGCGCAGCTGCATGTTGTTCATGCTTGTACAGAGTGGACACGCATGCAAGCGCGCTTTTCGTTCAGTCCTACTAGCCTTTCGCCTTAGCTCTTCGCCTGGCGGTCAGATCGACGCACTGCTATGCAGTAGTAACACTATAGGCAACCAACGAAAACAACGCGGCGACGGCACGGCGCTTATCTCGACAGCAATGAGTAAACGCGGGCCTCCTGTTTGTGACATTTTGACAGCCTCTACTGCTGTCGCTTACCCCGCCGCTTGTACTGTAGTAACAATAGCCTTGTCTTTGGTGGAGTTGCCTGAGATGCGTGCCTGGCGACAGAAAGGTCGTGTGTTCGATTCACAGCGCGCGATTTACATATAGATACTTAAACGCATACGGGGCATGATGGCGATGCCGACGGCCAAAACCCGGTTTGAAGAGTGTAGATAATTGTTATCTGAATAATAAGTAATAACAAATAATTGAATATTTATACGGATGTTACTGTAGTACGTTAGTCTTGGATTACGCGATAAGGCTGGTTAGGCGGATTTAGTCATTAAAGGCAATGATGCAGAGTTACTCGTCAGCAAATGGGCCTCTGCTTCTCTGCTTGTCCCGACAGAGAAGTTCGCACTGATATACTACGAACACGCAAGAAACTTTGACGGGTCGTCACAATAGTTGTAATATCGAAAGTAAAACTTGGGACCGTCTATTAGATGGTCGCAAATTTTACTCGCAAACTTCTTGTGAGTCAAAAACTTGCAAGTTCGAAAAAAAAAAACAAAGCAAGCTTTTTTGTCATCTTGCATTTCCTTATGCGGAAACTAAAGAAAGCCACATAAAATGAACTATAAGCGGATAGTTCCTTTGCGAAATAAATAAAACAATACGCAGTGTGCTTACTACTTCCTAAGAGTTCAAAAGTTAAAACCAAGTTGGAGCTTCTGGTGGCCTGCTGCCGCACCTTTATCATTGCAGTTTTATCGCGACAGCAGTTACGATGAGCGGAATTTCGAGTTGCTTTAGGCTCTCCCTGCGTGGCGTACTTTCTCCGACTTCATCGCTCGCCACTGTAAGGCCTGGTGTGTCGCCACTCGTAGTCATTTGGAAAGAGGCAGACCAGGGCCATCGCCTTAAAGATACTTTAGGGCAACGTGTGTATGGTAGCAGACTGGTTGTCCCTAACTGGTTAACCTCGCCGCCTTTCCCTCTCCACTGTTTCTTCTGCCTCTCTGTCTTAGAGCAACATTAATGCCCTACAGGGCACTAGCCCCTACAGTCTGAGAAACATTTCTTTGACTTGGATAGACATTAAGTGAATTCAGTCATGTGTGGTTTATACCTGCATATCTAGCGCTCATCGCTAGTTTTTTAAATTTTTCGGGAACGATAGAACATGACATCGAGACGACCAAGGGAGTGGGTAAGCAACAACAACCATAGTAAAGGAAAGGGTTGTTTGTTGGCCTGCCACTCTGTCATATAGCTCACATGGCTTCGACAGAAAAGTTCTATTGTAGAAGTGTCGAAGGCCCTCTTAAAGGGAACTCTACGTGAGCAAATTAACAGTCTTGTCTTGTCTTGTCTACGTGAGCAATTAACAGTCAGTTTTGTCTTTGCAGATAAAGCGTCGCGCGCTGCTAAGTTCAACAGCGCGACCTCGGTTCCTGGTCATGGCGGCCGCATTTTGGTAGATGCGATACGCCGCACTCGAGTAATTTGATTTAAATGGACGTCAGAGAACACCCAAGTGGTCAAATTGATCCAGAGTGGCCACACCACCCTTACAGCAGGCCCCATAATCATCTCGGTGCTCGGCATATAAAGCCCTATAAATGGCTATAGTGAAGGCTTGCATACTTTAGAGGAAAACTAAGAGGGATGGGCCGTAATCATAATTCAAACCAAGTATACTAGGGCACATTTCACGCAGCAATATCTAAGAGAAAGCGTTGGCTACGCCTAGGCATAAATCAAATCTCAAGCAAGGAGATAAGAGACTCTTATTTCTTGTAGTGTGAGCATCTTTCCGTGATAAAATATGGTTACTACTAAATTACTCCGCCCGCGCAGCAACAGTTTACGCGGGCCGGAAGGATAACGCACCATAAAGCAATGGAAGATAAAGGGCAATAAAGGAAATAAAATGGATGGAAAGAAAATAATGGCCTCATTCGGCTTGTCATTTTTGCGCAATCGCGAGAGCGTGCAATCTCCAGATTGAGAAAAAGCGCCCATCCATCACAGAAACACAGCGTACCAATGCTTCTACATTAAATACCAGATAGCACGAGGGAAAGAAGACTAAGGAGCAAAATAAAATAAAAGAAGCTACATAAATCATTAAGAGTGCTTCTTGTATACTGACAAACACGAAAAGAATATTTGTGGCCGCACAAGCCACCCATATTTTTTCATACACTTCTCTCTGGTGCCTGTACAGGAAGCTCGGTGCGTATTTTTCACACCTGCGCCCAAGCACCAAGTGCTCGTCCGAATTCCTCTCAGCTGTCGTGCTCCCACGAAGTACGGCCCTGATGGAGTGCAGTGTACTGGTACTAATTGTAGTGGGTGCACGAAGCCTGGCTTTTTGCGAGAAAATGGGGCATTGTGCGCAAGCGAAAGAAAGAATGACGTAAAATAACGTTACAGTAAGCAACTGCTCACTGAATATTTGTATTGAACAGATGACGCCAGAACTGCCCATCAATGGAATATTTTTTAACATTTTCGACGCTACCTTTGAGCATTGCTGCAAAAACACACATTTCCTTAAGACGAATGGCTGCTCTACAGCAATAATGTAAGTTAACAACTTTGCTCAAATTATTTGCTGTCTGGTGATCTGAAGAAAGATCCTGCAGATCCCACGTACTGTAGGAATCGGTGTCACGTGAAACAGTCAGCAAGAAAGTTGCCCGTAATCAACTGTTTGCCATTGAGCCAACTGTGAAGATGAGAGATTGGGCCTTTGTGCGAAGTGCATATGATTACCCACTCACAAGTATACTATACGTGGGATAACCAGGAGCGTCAACAACATCATGGCGATTGAATCGTAGCTCATGGTGCGACGTAAAGTTGGCACTCACGTTAGTCAAAAGTGCAGACTTCTGTTTTGTCGAATAACACATTCGATGTGATGATTTGACCTTATAAGCGTTATTCGTTGAAGTACACCTACGGGATCGAGTAATTGCACGAAAGCGTACCGAACGCTAGCAGAGCATACGTATTGCTGTGATAGCGCTTATCGCACATTAGCAGCACATTTCACGTTACACAAGCACCATCATTATAACTGCACGTGCAATAGGTTTATTTACACTACATACCGTGTGGGGTGAGCCGCCGTAGCCTATTTGTAGCCTGCTTGATTGGCACGTTGAGGGCCTTTGTTCGATAATCCCCTGCCGCTTTGTAAGTTGCGTGTGTGGCTCTGTGCTTGTTATGTCTACATTTCCTTAAGAGCGGAGCTCTTTATGCCGGCCGTCCGGTGTGTGGGCCGACCCTGCAGACTGTGCACCTTGTGAGGTGCAGAAAACTACGTGTGACTGCGGTATCGTTAATCGTGGCGTACGATAGGCGTCAAATTAAACGTGAAGTGCAGAGCGCGTGTTTCAAGCATTAGAAAAACAGTGCAGTGCCTGCCATCCATTCATCAGTATTTACAGGCATACAAACTCGGTTGGCGGCGCTCTGGATACAACTGCCTGTGCACACTGGATCGTCATTTCTGTGCGTTTTTTTTTTCTCTATCCTTTTCTTTTTTCTTGTCGTGTCCCCTTTCTATAATCTTTCATTCCCTTCACCCCTTTTCCCCTGCACAGGGTAGCCAGCCGGCCTCAGAACTGGCTAACCTCCCTGTCTTTCCTCCTCCTCCTCCTCCATGTGGTGGCGAAGCACGTGAGCTTGCTTGTATCTCTAATTGTGACGGTTCAACCGCACACGCGCAGCACTGGTCGCGTTCATTCGGCGCGTACATCATTCAAAGTGACTGTGCTACCGTACTGCTCATCATGTGCAGTATTTCTTCTTGTGGTTTATCTTTATTTTCTTTTTCAAGAATGTTAGAGCAAGGACAGAAGCAGAAATATTGCACTACCTGTGACGGCGCAGTGCTGCCATACCGGATGTGAGCGGCTGTATTGACAGGACGGCGCGCACTATGGCGTTGCTAATGCTTCGACCACGCGCTCCACTGTTTGCGTTTAATTTTGCGCCTGTTGTACATTACCAGTAACCCATGTTAGTGATACGAAGATCAGTCACTCATCTTCCTCCAATATACTCTACCTCCCATTTTGGTATATCAGGTGAATGAAGCGACCAGGAGAGCACCGGGACGTTAGGCGGATAGATAGATAGATAGATAGATAGATAGATAGATAGATAGATAGATAGATAGATAGATAGATAGATAGATAGATAGATAGATAGATAGATAGATAGATAGATAGATAGATAGATAGATAGATAGATAGATACGGTCAAAGTGACTTGTGTTCGCCAAGAATTGCTTCGCGTTTAAAAAGGAATACAGAACGCACAGCGTGTTACAAACGAACATATCGACGCAAAGAAATTGGGAAGCCGCTATGCCACCGGAAAAATGAGGCAATCGGAGCTTGGCCTGCGCTCGCCTTTCTTTCTCTTCTTTCTTTCTTTCTTTCTTTCTTTTACTGTCTTCTTTTCCCTATTTCTCTTTCTTGTGTTCCTTTCTTTGCGTGTGCCATTCCTACTCTCATCTTTTTCTTAGTTTCTTTCGTTCTTTATGTGGTAGAAAATCCAAGGGATTCGCACGGGCAAGTGCTACAAGCGCGCACCTTCCACTGCGTCTAGTTCTTCATGTATATAAGACCCCTTTTTAAACCGCGCGTATGGTGAACCGAGAATAGCTAAATAGGTTAGCGTGCTGGTCTCGGAACCCTGTAGTCGTAGGTTTGAGTCCACGGTCCCACGAGGAATTTTTATTTTCGCGTGACTCGCTTTTTTGCGTGCTGACCACGAGAACAATGGCTAGCCTAAGGAGGTTTCGCCTAAATGAGCCACATTTGTTCAATGCACGGACGAACCGTTCGAGGGCATGTTGGTCAACCGTCGCGCGACCAACTAAAAATTCTGGAGAGGTCGCGAGCCTATATTCCATTCTAGTCAACGGTTAGCCATTCTAAAGAGGAGATTCACAGTCACGTTTGCCGCAGGACGCGTTGCTATCAATGCACAATTTAAACTGATTGAACCACCCGCCATCTTAATAAAATGCTGCGATAAGCGCATTAAAAATGCACTCGTCTTGGTGATTCTCGTCCTTTGGCCGGCACAACTCTTGCGGGTGGTGGGATGGATAGGTAACACACAGTTCATCAAATATACTGGATCTAGTGATTTTTGCATATGCTTATAGTTAAAGCTTTGTGACTAGCCACATATAAAGGAATCGACGTTTATAGTGAGTAGACGAGCGGTGTTCGCCCGCTGGTAGGTGGTCATAAGAATAAAGTGTTACTTCAACTATCTTGAAGCGCACGTGTTTTAATGACGCGGATTACGGGTGATAGAAAACGCGCAGTTGTGTCGGTTGGCAAATGCGAGTAACGAATGGCCCATTCCCGTTTTGCCATGGGCTAACCGTCCTTCATGGTTCGGCACTGTGCCAATGTCAAGCAATCTGAATGGGAACTGCGTTTTCTGAGTGTCGGTATTATTTGGGACTATTGCGGAACAGAAACACTATACTACATAAGAACTGAACAATATGATTGATTGATTTGTGGGGTTTAACGTCCCAAAACCAGTTCTGATTATGAGAGACGCCGTAGTGGAGGTCTCCGGAAATTTCGACCACCTGGGGTTCTTTAACGTGCACTGACATCGCACAGCACACGGGCCTCAACATTTCGCCTCTATCGAAATGCAGCCGCTGCGGCCGGGATTCGATCCCGCGACCTTCGGATCAGCAGCCGAGTGCCATAACCACTAGACCACCGTGGCGGGGCAATATGATGCTTCTTTCAAATACCATTGTTTCAAACGTTCCATGCTCCCACACATAATGACTTTGTGGGAGTGAAAGCGTTAATCGCGAAGTTTTTCTTGAACATTAGTATGGAGAATTCTAGTGTTAAAGATATTGTGTCTACCGCCTTGGCCATGCGACCTTTCAGCAGCTTGCTTTCTTCAATTTTTAATAAAGCTAGTGGTTTACGTCGAATGCGCTGGACAGTAATGCTGCATCAGGATTTGACAATTACATAATGCTTTGTTCAGTTGATAAGCACGTTTTGTGACGGAAACATTCTAATTCATGCACTTGCATAATTTTGGAAATCTATTCGCTAACTAAACAGTGCAGGGGATTGAACTTCGTGTAGTTACATTAGTACACACTGGAATATCTTGGTCATGTACGCGAGGTCGCCGGCACATTTATTTTGCACATAATGCGCTGCTACGTTCATACATATGTATGTATGAACGGAGCAGCGTGCATTGTGAGAGCGTACGGCATTCGCCAAGCTTTTCGTCCGATTCCATATTTTTTAACAGCGTAGCTTTAAACTGAGAAAAAGCCCGTGCAGCGCTCACAGAAACTAGTAAGGATCACGACATCTGTGCGTGTGCACTTCTATGCAATGCCAACTGTGCGGCATTTGCACAGGAACACCTTCCTTCTCTTGCACTCATGCCCTGAGCCCACCACTACATAAAGGCGGTTATGGGGCACAGAAAGCCGGCAATGCGTCAACGGCTCCTCACGTAGGATAACCACGCATGATGTAGTACAGCAAGGGAGCGAGGGAGGGAAGTGAAGAGGAGTGATGTGAGGAGGAAGGAAAGGGAAAGGGGCGAGTACAAAGCACGGAATAGCTTTGTATAGTGTAGCTCATGCACCACAGAAAGTGCTTCTGTGCCTAGCAGTTCTCAGCGTTGCAGAGCATAGGTGGTAGGAGAGAAAAGGGAGGGTGAGGAGGTGAGATCTGAGGGTAAGGATGAAAAATAAATAGAGAGTATAATGTACAAGGAGATAATGAAAGAAACACGGCAAATATAAAAGAAAGAAGTAGTAGAAGAAGAAGCTGCAGGAAGGGGCAAACAGATACATAAAAGAAAGAACATGAAGAAGCATGAAGAAAGAACTCAATCTGTGTTCGCAAGGTGGTGGTGCTTGCTTGCCAGCTACGGTGATTACTCTGATTGCGCACGCGTGAAAGAGCGTGTAACTTGTATGATTTTTTTTTTTGTGTGTGGAAACTCTATCCCACTGCATTATTCTCAGGTCATCTGCAGCATCGCGTTGTTGCAAACGTTACACGCTCAAGCAAGCGCTCACGCTGTACATAACTTTTACAAGCACACCTCATGTGAAACTTTAGCTGCACGACGTAGAACAAGCATGTGAAGAGACCTGTATGCCAAAGGAATGCACCAACTTAGTTACAAAAAAAAAAAGGAGAGAGAGAGAGAGAGAGAGAGAGAGAGAGAGAGAGAGAATGTTCCCCGATAATTCACTCTTTTCAGAAATCTGAGCCAGGCACAGAAGAGCTCCTACGCCATGCACGGGAGATTTCATTCAATCAAGCTCGCATATTCTATCTGAAAAAAAAAAGATACACGACGACGTGCTGTCATTTGATCCTCCATGATGTCTTATTCGCATTCCGTTTGGGTGAAATGCGACCTCTCGAAAAATCTAGTGAAAGTACTTTGTTGTTATGTGGGGTTTAACGTCCCAAAACCAGCTCTGATTATGAGAGACGCCGTAGTGGAGGGCTCCGGATATTTCGACCACCTGGGGTTCTTTAACGTGAACTGACATCGCACAGCACACGGGCCTCAACATTTCGCCTCCATCGAAATGCAGCCGCCGCAGCCGGGATTCGACCCCGCGACCTTCGGATCAGCAGCCGAGTGTCATAGCCACTAGACCATCGTGGCGGTGCTAGTGAAAGTACTTTTGAAAAAAGAAAAAAGACTGAAATGAGTATATAGAAGTCGCACCGACTGTCCGTGGATGAAAACTTGGTCATTATTATTACCATATAGTTACGATCGTTGTAATTTCATCGCCATTGTGCTACCCAATTTTCTCACGTTTAATTCGTCACTATCAAGATGTGCTAGCATCCGTGGAAAGGCCTCGCCATTGTGGTCTAGTGGCTATGTGTGCGCAGCTGTTGAACCGAGGGATCGAATACCGGCCTTGGCGGCTGCATTCTGATGGAGGCGAAGTTTTGAGTACCATGTACTGCGCGATGTTAGTGCACGTTGTTAAAGAACCCCAGCTGGGCGAAGTTTCCGGAATCCCTCCACTATGGCTTCTATCATAATCAGATCGTTGTTTTGGGGCGTAAAGTGACACAAATCAATCAATGTCTGGAAAGAACATTTCCAGTCGAACTCAAGCCATTTTGACCACTGTTTATATATATCTGTCTAGCCGGCCACGTCTTTGCGCTCACCTGGTTGTCTATAGTTCGTGCGGTATGCACCGTAGTTAGGATACCGGTTATATAATGTATGCCGAATATGAATGGTAAATGCTGACATGCCTGACATATTATACTTGTCGTGATGCGATCACATGAAGCTCACAGTGCTCACCGGGGTATGCTGGTACGTACCACAGGCGATTGAATTTTAGTAGTACAGCCTAGGGCAAATAAAGGACCAAGCAGATAATACTAGGAGTTTCATAAGAACACGCTTTCTGTTGGCGAAACGAGAGTAAGACGTAGGATTAGCTGGCTGCTTCTCATGACAGCGGTTCGTGCGATGCGTGGAATCTGCCAGATATTTTTTTACACTACTTTCTTGCAGTGATGTGTGAAAGCACGGCCGCACTGCAGGATGCCAGCGCGCCTCTTCAGTCGGGTCGTTGTTAAAGAGAGATGCCGGTAGACACGTATGATGCTAAAACGCGCTTAAGCCAAAATGAAAGATGCTTGCTTACACATGCGCATATTTGTTTTTGCTATTTCACCCCCACCTTCCGTTCTCGTCATTTTACAAAGACAACTGATCCCTTTGTGCCACATGAAATGTGTCTTGTATTGTAGTAATATGCAGGCTGTGTTAGTCATCAGGGGGTCGGGACCTCGTCAGGCTTCTAGCCTTTAGTCCTTGCCTCCTGCAGGGAAATCTTCTATTTCTACTGCAAATAAACCGTGTTCATGTTCATGTTCAAATGGCACGTGATTTGCGCGGCATTTCCTTGGCCAAGTTCGTGGGCACTTGATTTGTCATTATAGCGCTAGCACCTCGCTATGCAATGATTTACGCTTAGTACCTACTATCCACCTACGAATGGGGCAGGGGGCTACCAAGAAAACACAAGAAAATATGGGGACACCGAGTTAAAGTTGTTCGAGGTAGACTTGATATAAGAATATGAGGTTGGTGGAGAAATTAAGTCATTCAGTCAACAAGGCAATTAATTAAATTTATTAAATATAAGTATGTGCGCGCCACATCAGATATGCTGGTAGGAGCCACAAATACGTGGCCATGAGCCGCAGCTAACGAAGATAGAAAGAGGCAAGAAGAAAGCCAAGAGGACATGAGGTAAGGCGAAAGTTTGGCTTAAAGCCGCAAAGGATGCGCGGTGTCATGGTGGCGTGGCGTGGCAAACCTTCAGCGGCGACTGCATGAAGCTGGAACCAGATTGACCATCGAGGAGGGCCAGCAGGGAAGACGAGGCGACGTAAAGAACAAACAACAAACATTTAATACATCGCTACGGGTTAGGGAGGCGCTCACAAAAAAAAAAAAAAAACAGTAAAAGCGTGGTTCGGTTAGGAAAGGACGCTAATTTCTGCAGCCCGTGTAGGGAGCACGGCTAAGCGTCCGTGGGGGTGGAGGAAAGGGAGTGAAAGAGATAGAGAGGAGAGAAAGGCCGCGGTGGAGGACTCCGGAAATTTAGACCACCTGGGGTTCTTTAACGTGCACTGACAACGCACAGTACACGGGCCTCTGGCATTTTCGCCTCCATCGAAAGTGCGACCGCCGCGGCCGGGATCGAACCCCCGTACTTTGGATGGCAGCCGGGCACCGTAAGCACTACACCACCGCGGCGGACAAAAATGTGCGTACAGCCACGCACTATAGCGCGAAGGCGACTGCCGAATACCGGCTGCCAGGCGTCGCATCTTCTCTCCCTTTTTATACCCCTTTAGAGGAGCGTTCCCAGTGTCCTTCACGATACACGCTTGTGGAGACACCTCATTTAAACAGACGCGTCGGCGCCTTGCGCGTCTACGGCAGCGAGGATGGGAGTGAGCTTCTGAAGGAGGAGAGAAGGGCTCACGCACATGGCACATACACCGCACATACGCACGACAGCTACGAGCGACGAGCAAGGTATGACACGTTGGCTCGGTAGCTGGGCTAAACGGGAGATCTCGTCGTCCGCGGTTAGTTTTAACTGCAGTGGCGCAGTCTCAGTCGTAACATTTGGTATGAGCCAGTCCAACCGGAGTTGAATAAGCTCTCGCTGACTACTAAAGATTTAATCAAACAACGCCAAGACATGAGAGTAACTAACTCAAGAGATAAGATAGAATTGGCCGAGCTCCCTAAGCTCATCAACAAAAGTGGAGTCTGTGACATACGCAACCATAACGTGAAAGATCTAGAAGAGCCGCTAGAAAAGGAGTCAGTATCAAAACTGCTAAAAGGAAGCTTTGCGCGGAAAAAAAAAAGACATGATGCATGCAGTGAAAGATAGGCAGAGCAACATCGTTAATAACTTCGGTAATATAGCCAAGGTGGCTGAGGACTTCTATTCGGAACTCTACAGCTCAAACAAGAGACACCCACCGGTAGTGTAATAAGCGCCCATCAGAACAGCGAAGTTCCATGCGTCACCGCAGACGAGGTTAGGAAAGCAATTCAAGGCATGTCCCGCGGGAAAGCAGCTGGATAAGACGGCATAACCACCGACTTTATCAAAGGTGGAGGAGACTTAACTAGAAAACCTGCGACAGTCTGCATAGAATGCCTCGAAGCTTCAAATGCACCAATAAGTTCGAAAAATGAAAACGTTCTATTATTACACAAGAAGAAGCAAAAGACTTGAAAAACTACAAACCGATCAGTCTGCTCTCAGCACTATACAAAATGTTCACAAAGGTTATCTGAAATAGAATAAGAGCCACACTTGAGTTTGGTCAACCAAGGAAGCAAGCAGAGTTCAGACAAGGCTACTCCACAATAGACCATCTTCATGTGATCAGTTAAGAAATCAAGAATTCCTCTGAATACAACAGGCCCCTCTATATGGCTTTCATAGACTACGAAAAGGTTCTTGACTCGGTAGAGATAACAGCAGTTCTGGAGGCATGCGTCGTCAAAGAATATGCGATAGTTACGTAAATATAATCGCTAACATTTATGAAGACTTCAGAGCCACCCTACTCCTGTAAGAAAAGCAGGAACATCCCAACACAGAAAGGCGTCAGACAAGGAGATACAATTTCTGCTATGCTATTTACTGCCTGCTTGGAAGAGATCTTCAAAATACTAGACTGGGACGAAACAGGACTCAGGATTAACGGCGAATATTTGAGTAACTTACGCTTCGCCGACGACATAGCACTCTTCAGCAACGATGGCGACGAACTACAGAAGATGATTGTAGACTCAAGCCTGGAAAGCGCTAACGTAGGATTAAACATAGACACGCAGAAAACAAAAGTAATGCTAGGTGGCACGGAGAAAAAACGTGCCTTCACGACTGAAAACCAAACATTAGAAGTCGTACAAGAATACACATATCTATGGCAGCTACTGACAGGAGAAACCACACATGTAAAAGAAGTATACCGAAGAATAACCATGGGATGGCGCGCATACGGGAGGCATTCCCCACTCATGAACGGAAACTTACCATTATCTCACAAGCGCAAATTATATAACTACTCTATTTTGCCAGTATTGACATGCGGGGCAGAAGCTTGGAGAATTACAAAGAAGCTAGAAAGGAAGTTAAGATCTACACATCGGGCGAGGGAACGAAAGATGGTAGGCGTTACTTTAAGAGACAGGAAGACAGCCATTTGGGTCACGGAATAGACAGGGGTAGCCGACATAACAGTCGAAGTTAAGAAGAAAAAAATGGACATGGGCAGGTCAGGCGATGAGAAGGCTAGACAACCGATGGGCAGTTAAAACGACGGCATGGATACCAAGAGAGCGTAAGCGCAGCCGAGAGACGGCAGAGAATAAGAAGGAGTGATGAAAT
Organism: Hyalomma asiaticum; assembly: GCA_013339685.2. Classification (NCBI taxonomy): domain Eukaryota; kingdom Metazoa; phylum Arthropoda; class Arachnida; order Ixodida; family Ixodidae; genus Hyalomma; species Hyalomma asiaticum. Next base: position 96,811,307 of record CM023482.1, read on the forward strand.
TAAGACAGTCGCAGGCATCAAATGGAATCAGCTCACACAGGACAGGAAAGGATGGAGAGAATTGGGAGAGGTCTTCGTCCTGCAGTGGAGATAAGATGGGATGATGATGATTATGATGGTCATCTGAAGTTGACATAGTCTGCCGCAGTCAACCAAAGTTTTGTCTCAGTCTAACAAAAGTGGAACAAACGATGGGAGCTAGCGCCCATAAAGGCTCTCATGTAAACGATAAGGCGAACGTTCGTCAGGAATGAACCTTGGGAATTGTGACACTGGGAGCTTTTAGACCCAGCTAATTTTGAGAGGCTCAATATGAGAGCAGAGCTCGAGCTCAGCATTTGTTTTGTACATTTCTTGGAGGGCCAGTTAATGAAATATATTTTATAAAATGAAAGTCATCATCTGAGACACGACGAAACTCGTAGAAAGCAGGGCGAGCGGCAAATTTCCTGGGCTCTAAGTGTCGGCAAAATTAAGAATAGCAAAATCATGCCGTTCAAACAGGAATCCAACCGGCACCGAGGCGACGCGGCTGGTCTTCAGAAAAGCAATGGCCGAAGCTTGACACTTGTGCCTTCTATTTATTACTATCCCGTGAAAAAAATTCCTACACGTAAGACCTATTGGAACAAGTGACATATTAAAAGCCCTAAGTCGTGCCGTGCGGAAATCGCGACGTAAATGGACATTACTTGCAAATTGGGCATCTGTAATAGTGGGCTCAGTGAAGAAGACTTGTTGCGAGCGTACGCGTTTCTCATTTACATTGCTGACTAAAAGAAGCTTGTACAGTCATGTCCTATTTATCAACAACTCCGTTGATAAACGTCTCACGGCACCGTTCGCACAAGTACAGCCTTTGCGGACAGCTAGCTATGGCGCTGTAAAGAAAAAAATGGCGGCGAAAATATCAGCACGTTCACGTACGTTATAACATTGCACGGTCCATCGTGGCATACCGGTCAAAGGAAATGTGTTCTGAAATAGACACGTAGAATTTCGCATGTATTATGTTACACCGGACCATTGAATTGAAGCGCCTCTGAAAAATGTAGTACATCTCTAAATTTCACTAGAAAGCAGCATAAACTTTCGTAATAAAGGTTACGCAACGAAAAGCGGGGAAAATTTGAGTCGTAAGGTTAAGGCAACAAAAAGGCCGAGTGGGAATATTAGTACAAAACTACAGAGTGACCAAGCAATGGGCGTGCGCCCAGAGAACGATGGAACGGGAACATAAGAGTACTTCACAGAGATTGAGAGGAATTCCATAGATTTTCTGGCTGCCAAGAAACCTACGAAGGAAGTGAAGCAATTTCTGAGAAGGCGAACAAGCCAAGCAACGAACATTTGTACAAAACAGGGTAGGAGGAGGGTTTCAGGAATTGCGCGGTGCCCATGAAGTTCTTTCTCAATGTGACGCTGAAATTGCAAGCGAACCGTCAGGACGGGGACTACGTTTGGTATGAGTAACAAATATTTCGAAATCCCCAAGTGAACCCATCAAATAACTTCAGGGAAACTTGACGAAAGCGAATAAGCTTTAGCATTTTATATGGTTTCACTCTCTGTTCTCTGCAGTTACTTGCTTATATTACATAGGATATTTCAGAGTAAATATCCTTTCAGAGTAAATATCCTGCATACAAGGGAAAAGCGATCTATGAGCAGCCGAACTTTTCTTGTTGATTCTCTAGCTTTAAATTGAAAATGATTTAAAATGGGAAAATGATACAAGAATACAACTGCTTAAATGATACATTTAAATATTCCTTTTTTCCGAGAACCATAAGCGCTTGGAACAAACTACCAAGAGAAGTTGTCGATAGCCCCAGTGTGGAAGTGTTTCTTACACAATTAAGGAACATGTGTGGGTACAGGTTACCTCCCATCACGTATTTAGATTGCAGTGTCTCATGCGTTGTTTTCTTGTTTAATGTGTTCGAATTGTAATGTACCTGAATAACAATGTTTTATGCGTTGATTCATGCTTACTGTTGTATAACCTATTGTTGCTGTGCTTTTGAGATGTACCTTCTTTGTGTGTCCACTCCTGCTTGGAGTCAAGTGACTCCGCAGTATTTATAAATAAAATAAAATAAAATACTTCCTGCAGATCTCACGCGTTGTGAGAATCGTTGTGGAAATCGGTGTCATGCGAAGCATCCAGCGAGGAAATTGCCTATGACGAATTGCTGAGCATTCCGACAAATTTCGCTAGTGGGATCAAGGTCTTTCGCAAAGCGCATGAGTACTCACCCACTTATGAATATGCTTAAGCAGGAACGCCTAACCATGACTGAACCATAGATAACTGTACGACGTAACATTGGCGCTTGCTTTAGTCCAAAGCACGGACGTCTGTTTGGTTTGAAGAAAAATGCACTATACCGTGCGCTGATGTGCTATCATAAGCGTCGTTCGTTGATGATGAATCATTTTAACTGGATCGAGGAAGGTAGCGCAAAATCATACCAAATGAAAAATCCTGCAGATTCCACGCATTGTTGTTGTTTTGTGGGGTTTTTACGTCCCAAAACCAGTTCTGATTATGAGAGACACCGTAGTGGAGGTCTCCGGAAATTTTTACCACCTCGGGTTCTTTAACGTGCACTGACATCGCACAGCACACGGGCCTCACCATTTCGCCTCCATCGCAATGCAGCCGCCGCGGCCGGGATTCGATCCCGCGACCCTCGGATCAGCAGCCGAGTACCTTAGCCACTAGACTACCGTGGCGGGGCCGTGCGTACATGTCGAATATGTCATATTAGTGACGTAAAATTAGCGATTCATGTACGTCATGCATAAATTTCGGTGTCTACCAGGTGAAAGACACGGCCGGGGGGGGGGGGGGTGCATCGAGCCGTAGGCGGAGAGATACATAGCTGGGTAGGCAGACAGATACGTTCAGAGTGACTCATGTTCGCCAAGGAATGCTTCGCTATAAAATTAAAAAAAAAACGATCCGGAAATATCACTCGGCTGCGCATTTCCCAACGCAAACACGATCCTTACAGCCGTACCGCCTTCCTAGACATGTCATGTCTATTGCCGAGACAATAACTGAAAAACCGGTGGTAGGAAAAATAATCGACATAACAAAGCGTTGTGACTTCTAACTTCTCTAAAGTGCAGCTCTCGGACCAATTCCAGGCGTGGTACAGGTTCTGTATATAACTCCCAAGAGGAATGAGCTTACCGTCAATAACGTACACACAGTCGATGTACTGCGCATTTCGTTTTCCCTTTGCGGTTTTGTACCAGGGACAAACAGCATGTTAGCTTGAGATTGCTCCTTCCTAAAACAACAGACAGCAAGAAAGAACAAAAGTCGTGCCGAGAAAGCGACAGTTTTACGTTAAGGCTTCAGACAACAACAACAAAAAAATAATAAAAACTAAGCGCAGCGACCGTAGAGCTATCACCGAAGGACCGAAGAAACGATCTCATTTCGCGAGGACTCCTTGCTGTTTCAATACGGAGTAGAATACACCAGAAGCAAAAAAAGCCTATTTGTTGTGCAAACAGAAATCGTGTAGCAGCAGTACTCGAAACACACCGACTTCAATCTCGTGATACGGGTGTGCCGTAGTCTAAGATAGAGAGAGAAAGAGAAAAATAAAGCGATACATAGAAAGACAGAAAGCCCAACGGGAAGATAAATGCCCAACTAGTCATCACGCAATAGCACAGGAGTACAGGAAGACAGAATAGTATCCGTTTCGTTATGAAAGCGGAGCGGTGGTAATCATTGACTGATGCTTCAAAAGAGAAGAAACCGTAATAGCGACGGACTATCGAAAGGAAATATAAACTTATCGCCATTAAGCAGTGGGCGGCCACATTCGAAAACGTGAACGATTCCTCACGTAAATCTATAAATTTACAGAAACCAATGGAAATTAAAGGTATATGGTACACGTAACCTCCGCAACTTCATGGTACTTTACATCCTCGTTGTCATGGATGCATGTTGAGGTGTACCCTTGTACTACCTTTAGCTTATACCGCATATTCAATATTATCATGACGCACACTACTCATTCGTTTATGCTATTGAATTCGTCAACGTTACCCGCAAGGTGTTTGGGGATTAGAAATCCTACCCGAAACTTCTCCTCAGGAAGCCCTCTGTAGCATCAGGCATGGCCATTTTTTAGTGTTATATATGCTTCTCCCATTCTCGTAACTTGCCCCAAGGCCAATTATGTCCCAGTTTTCATCTCCTAACTTCGCTAAGGCCAGTGGTGTGCCAGTTTAGATCTTCTAACTTCTCGAATAGCTCTGCTTCTCTTGCTTCGCTTTAAAGGGGGCGCGCGTAAGCTTTAAATACCAGTGACGGCGTCTCAGGGCCAGGCAGACCCCACGACAGATTACTCTCTGCCGTTTCACAAGTTCGATCGCTGCCCTGGTCAGATGTTCCACAGCCGCTGAAATCTGAGGGGCCCGATATGCCTTCTACAAGCATTTCCTTACGGCTCAGAAACTTGGAGGATAACAAAGCAAGTTGAGAAGCAATTACGAACCGCGGAGCGTGCCACGAAGGGAGAATGATGAGAGATAGGAATTGAGCAGAGTGAATCAGAGAACAAACAGGAGTATACCACATCGTCCTCACCGTAAACAAGAAACGGAGCTGGGAAGATCACGTGATGGGCAGGAATGATAACAGGCGGAGAGTGAGAACAGCGGAAAGGGCACCAAAGGAAGGAAAAGCAGCCGCAGCAGACAAAAAAATCAGATGAAGCGATGAAATTGAAAAGTTTGCAGGCTCGAAATGGTACCATCTAGCGCCGGACAGGACAAATTGGAGATCTCTGAGAGGGGCTTCCGTCCTGCAGCGGGTATAGAACAAGCTAATCATGACGATGACGATGATGCTGTTGATTATGCTGACGATGATGATGGTGCACGTAAATATGCACATTTCTTTTAACAACAATGCGACGTGGTGTGAGCAGAGAAGGTTGCTTTGATGCCAGCGTGGTTGACTTGAGTAAGCCCCCAAAATCACTACAAAAAGAAATTTCACAGTTCCCACGTGCAAAAAAAAAAAACAAATAAAACACGATTTCATTGCAAAGGACGCCGTATTCGGAGTCTTCACCACCCAGGTGTCATGGGAGAAGTGCTCGCTTGTTGCGTTTGGTGTTCCTGCGACGGCGCCATAGAAAAAGCTGTCGCACGAGGCGAGGAAAGAAAAACACAGGGAGAGTGGCACGTGGAGCGGGCTCGCGAGGCGCCACGTTGGGGGAAGCAAGGCGGCGTTCCACCAGCGCGGACGTGGCAGGGGAGCTCTCCGCCAGCACCACGGTCGAGGCGTAGTCCCGAGTGCCTGGCGGGCGCCAAGGGTCGGGGTGTATGGCTCCGCTTGGCACCGAGCTCCCGACTGTGTCCACGGAACGCCTGACGAGCCGCCCGTGCCACCAACAGCACCGTCGGGTGTAGGCCCGAGTGCCGTGCCACTGGCCTAGGACCTCGTAGCCAGGTCCATGACTTGGTGGGGTTGAAACCTCCTTGGTGGGGCCTCATCTCCATCGTTACCTGCAGCACAGTCGGGCGTAGTCCCGAGTGCTGCCCTGCCTCTTCGAGCCACGAGCGCCTCGAGTTTCGTGCCAGTGTCGGTATCTCGTCGTCTCTTCGCCGGCACGACGGAGGCAGCAGCCCCACTCGCCGACGAACTGCCGCGACGACGCTTCACCAGCGTGGACTTCTCCCGCACCAGTAGACCAGCCTCGGTGAGACTATTCCAAACTCTGACTTTGCTCGCGTGTTCATTTGGGTTGTATGTTCGTAAACGTTGTTTTTTTTATTGATTAATTTGTTTCTCCCTGTCGATGTTTGTGGTTGTTTTTCTTTTTGTAGCGTTAGCTACACTGGCATAGCCAAGCCCGTTTCGCGCGGCACATCAAGAGCCGTGCTGCGCATGCGCAAGGATCAGTGATGTCACACAGCTTGCGCACCGGAGCCACCGGAGCCGGCACCTCTCGCGCACTCCGCCGCCGCCGCGCGCGACTCAACGCCGCCGGTCTCCGCATTCCAGAGGAGTGACGTCGTAGCCGTGGTAGACGCACTGGCGCCGGCGCGCGCTCGCTGTGAAGTCGCCGTCTGACACTGCGCTGGAGCCGCTGCGCTTCTGACTGGCGTTTGCCAGTGTGGTATAGCCATGGAGAAGGAGAGCGCAAATGCTGCTCAACAGCGCAGAAGAGCGGAGAATCTTGACTCATCGGATCCCGAAGTAGTTGCCTGGCAATTAGCGGTTGAGCGTAGGAGGAATGAATAGAAGGAGGCTAAACGTGCTGCGGAGACACTGGAGCAAAGGGACGAACGTCAAGCAAAGCGGCGTCGCCAGGAGGCTGAGCGACGTGCCCGACCACCCCTGCAGCAACAACAAAACGCCGTCGATGATGTCAAGGCTCGCCGATCGACTGAATATACTGTGAAACTCAACGAAAGCGCCAGTGCGACTCGGACCTTCCAGACGGACTTCGTAAACAATCCGTTTGGATATGTGTGCGACGTGTGCGAAAGACTATGGCACATGAAAGACTTGACGCCGCTGAGTAGTGCCATGCGTGAAACGTTGAGTTTAGCGGCGGCGCCGCAGTGGGCTGAAACCGTGGCGCGGGTTTGTACAACGTGCAAGAACTTTCTCGGTTTGTACAACGTGCAAGAACTTTCTCGTTAAGCAGAAGATTCCACTCTTTAGCGTTACCACTGGGTATCGTTACCCGGCCATGCCGCCAGGTCTACCGGTTCTGAACGATGTGGCCGAACGTTTACTTTCGCCACGCATTCCCTTCGTTCAGATCCGTCGTCTAATGAACTGGAGAAATGGTCAGTTTGTCATTAAGGGACCCGTGGTGAACGTGCCGGTAGACACGGACGAGATGCTAAAGCAGTTGCCTCGCGGCTTGGCAGACGATAAGTGCCACATAATACGTATACCGCGTGTGTGTCATTGGAGCAGCAGTAAGCATGACAATCAAGCTAATCCTAGACAATCTAGACAACCAGGAAAGCTAAGAATAATCAGCTGAACCTCTGATAACGCTACGTATATCCTGGCATAGCCGAGCTAAGCCACTGCATTTTTTTTATGAAGTTTTCACAGAAATCAGCCTCGGCATATCCTTGAACACGTTGCCGTCGTCAGACGCAACGTGCGTTCCCATCTGAATTCAATAGAATCCCATCACACCGGGATTCGTTAACGTAGACAGATATACACGTGCGAGCCTTGAGCCTCCATCGCTGTGAGTAAGATTGAATCCGCCTGCATAATTGGTTATACCACTGTGTTATCAAATATGTAGTTCTCAGTGGGAGATGAGTTCTGCGGAAACCCGCATGGTGGAGTAGGTAATGTTTATCAAAGCGAAAACTAACATCGACCCGTTTGTAGCACCACGTCTTCTTTTTTTTTTATTGAGCGGCCGTGGTAGCACAATGCTACAAGGAAATTCACACGGATTTCTCAAATATGAAGCCTCTGGCAGAAAAATTTGTCTTGGTCTGGCGTTCGAATCCAGGAACAACGCCTAGCCGGGGCGCTCGCTGTGCCAAATTAGCTAGCCAGGAGGCTAGGAATGGAAAGCGCGAGGGCAAATTCATCGACAACTCGAAGCCCATGCGCATGAATATGGCAAATAAGTTTGGCGGAAACCCGCAAGGTGGAGTAACGTTTATGACAGGAAAAATTAGCGTCCACTAGTTTGCAGCACAAAGCTACAAGGAAAGCCACGAGGATTTCTGGGAAATGAAAGTATCTTGGGCCGTGTTCCAATTCTGGACAGCATCGTAGACAGCCTGCCTTGACAGCTTCAAATACAGCTTCGCGTCCTTGTCGTCCAAGCATTGGGACGCTCCCGGTTGACGTTTACGTGACGAGACACCATCTCGCGTCGCCAAAAGGAAGCTGAAGAAAACGCTCACAATTTTCGTTCATTTTTCTTATTTCATGTTCCATTCTGCGAAAAAAAAAAGTGTAGCTCACATTAAGCGCGTAAGAAAGCGCCTACTTGCGGGAAGACGACCACTGCGGCGAGATCTGTGGATATTCAAGCAATCCTCTCAGCCGCCCTCTTCTTTGGACAGCAAAGTAGCCTGCATCGTTTTTGTCTTCGTATGTCATCTTCGCAAAGCTATTTTGCCGTTTACGTGAGAAAATGAATGGAATGGATGGCCGCTGCTACGTAGCTGTCAATTTACCGTGGGTATTGGAACACACCCTTAGTTGCCGAAAAACGTTTCTCCGCCTTGCTGCTGCTGCTGCTGATGATGATGACGATGATGATGGTGGTGGTGGCGGTGCGGTGATGATGATGATGATAATGGTGGAGCAGAAGAATAAAGTGATGATCCTGATGAACTACACTGGATTCGAAAGAACTTCATGGCCACGTATATAAAACATTCGTCTCATTTGCCCGAAGCCTGCTGCTGTACTTGGAAAAATACGGGCCTACTAAGCGCCGTAACAACAAACGCGTGGTTATCGATCCACCTGCCGCTCAATAAACTCTGCGGTACACAGAGAGAAAGTAAGGTACATAAGAAAAGCGGGGACGAGTGCCCAAGGTAAAGCACCTAGCTGAGGTGAATTGGGTGAAATAAAAGGAGCAGGAAAACATGCACACACCTTTTTTTTAAAAACAGACGTTACGGAGCCAGAGAGGCTTCTCCGTGCGTAAGATGGCCTGAGGCGCAGACCTTCACGCTTTGACATGTGCGCAGACAGGTTTGCGGACACTTTTCATAGAGCCTGAGGATAAACAGCAGAAGTGTTTCTGACAAGCAATCGATTTTACCCGGCGTCTGCTTGCTGTGCTGGCGAGCAGAGAGAAGGCGCGGTGGCGGTTTATTTCTTCAAAACGACAGTTCCGTCGGGACTAACCTGGAGAGCGAAAAGCACGCAGTATCCGGGCACACCACTGCGCTTTCTATTAAAGTGGCGAAGGTCATTCCTGCGCTGACGAATTCTTTCAGGTAAGATTCTAGTCTCCCCCCCCCCCCCCTTCCCACATACACACACACACCGCCAATGTACGACAGGGGCAGTTCAGTGCGAGAAATCTTGTACGCAGCGTCCTCAGCCTTTTTCTTTCTCTCCTTTTCCAGAGGAGCATGGTCCTTTAGACGAGGGAAATGTCTACCCACCGTACAGAGAACTGTATGAGCGGCTTCGAGCCCTGCGCCTCTCAGTATACAAGCTGATAGAAAGTTTCACTTGAGCGTCTGACGCTTCGCTCAGTGACTAAGTAGAGTGGGAGCACAACTGCACACATACCCTCCGCAATGCCCGTAAACGGAACGGACATGCGGAGCGATGGCACGTTCCGCTTGAGCCTCACCACAAGCGATGGCGCCTCGGACCTCGCGTCCTCATCTTGCTCGAAGATGGCAGCCTGGAGTGCAGTCCTGCTGAGCATGCCTTCCTGTCTTCTGTGGCTGAATGTTCCTTCGATCAGACATGCCATGCGAGTGCTTCCGCACTTTGAAGGGTTTGTGTCCATCGAAACAACTTGCCTTCGCCAACCATTTCCGAAATCACGGAGTCTGGGAGCATGTGGCGTTTATTGCGAGTCCAGCTCTGCTACGAGGCCTGTGAGCTGCGAGATTGCAGATCATCTGGCATTATAAGCAATGCTACCTGGTGCTTTTTTAACGAGCACCTAAATCTAGGTGAGCGGATGTTCTTGCATTTCGTTTCCACCCAAACGCGGCTGCCTACACTGGGAGTGGATCCTGAATGTGAAACGAGTAAGCCGCAACAATAACTTTGTGTGTCTCTGGTTAGGCATTACATCATCACTTGCCGCTCCTAGCATTACCGATCACTTATGCCTCTCTGGGAAACTGCGTTCCGTAGCCTTTTCAACGAACAAATTGGAATCCGCTGATGTCCCTTTGACACCTCAAACGTATCTCATCGTAGCAAGACATAAGTTTGTTCGTAACTGAAACGGGAAAGTCACGCTAATAGAAGCCGGGACAACCGCGAGAGATGCAAAGGACGGAAGTTGGGTCCTCTGTGTCTGTAGTTGCTGTCGATGTTTCTCTGCCGCTACTTTTTCCCCCTTTTCAAGTACGGTGTCGAGACACAATGCCATTGCATCGATGGTGTGGTAGCCGCAGTTTTTCACTGATATTCCTTTATTCGTGTGGAGAGTGTAGGGAATTATAGCCCTTGTATAACCATTCACCAAAGGTAACATATGACAGTGTTTTCCTGGTTAAGCGCTCTATACAAGGCTGGTCGTAACATCGAAAAACTAAAGAAAGCCACTGCCCACAACAATGCGTTAACAAAACAGAAAGCAACGCAGTAACGGATTTACCACCAAGCGCAAGGTGATTATCGATTTCCGGTTGGTGCCTGAACCAAAGCCAGTGTGTGTTACCGCGCTCGAATCTGTGATGCCGGCACGCCTGTGACATCCCATAAGAAAGGCAGCTGGCCTTTAGACAATTCACGTTGTTGTTTTTCGTAGACGGAGAAGACTGCGAAAGGGCTGTGTTGTGTCCTTGTTCATAAACATGCCAAGAACACTCGCAGCCGCTACTGGCTTATTTGTCCTCATCTTCGCAACAATAATCTTGAGGTTGTTACGTGCTCCGTGACTAAAGCAAAGACGAGGTAAAGCGAGCAAAGCTTGGCGGTGACAGCTACCGCAACTACTGTGCTCATGTAGCGTCGTCTCACATGCTTGACTCACAAGCATAAGTAGCGTCGTCTCACAAGCATAAGTTAATTTAGGATGCTACTAGGCTTAAGCTATTTAAACTTAAAAAAAAATGTGAGCGTAGCTTCATACGAGAAAGTTCGAATTGGTTACAGATTTATCACGATGTTTCCTTCAATGATGTAACTAAGATGACAGAAAGAAAGGAAGGGGACGTATACGCAAAAAAAAAAAAAAGAAGGGCAGGATGTAAGCCGTACCCACTTGCCTTGGTGACACTGCACTGTGTGAAAGAAATAAAGGGGGCAATAAACGGGTGCAGGAAAGTTGGTGACTACTTATTGATTTTTGGGATTATTGTCACTTTGTGGGCTGATTCGTACCACTGGTCTTCAGCACAATTGAATTGCTATGGTTTGTAAGGAGTCATTTAAAATATAACGCGTGATTTTTTAGTATTAAGAAAAGCCGGATATCCTCTAAGATTCAGGGGGAATCATGCGATTATTTTGCCGACGTCACGCAAAACCCTGTATGCATTGCACCTACGTACTCTGTCATATTTCCTCAACGAGCACCTGTTAGTTATTGCTGCAAAATACATAAGATCTTCAGGAAACACGAGTCACTTCTACTGTTCTGGCTAATGTACCCCATCCTTTATAAACACGCGCTCCTTTGACTGCACTTCTACGCATTTATGGCGTTCACAGAACAGCAGTGAACAATCAACAAAAGCAACGTCATTTCACTTGTTTAGCAACGAAGGCACGTTTACGAAGGTTCGGCTGACTACGACTGACCTGCAAGCCTTACATGTGTGCAGCGTTGATTACGGCATGGTCGGAATGAATGTACGGGCTCAGTCGAGCCGCCTCTGTGGTTGTTCAAGAACAACATGCAAGACTGAGGATTGCCGCTCGTGTTACCATATCGCATTGCGGTGCGAGAAAGTGATCCTTGTTGATTATGCATGCCACCGCGACCGCATACAGGGAGTCGTTCGCTGCCGGCGGCCTCCTCCAGCAAAGAATGTATAAAAAAAGGGATGGAGCTTGTGGGACGAGCGTACACCAAGGCAGCTGTTTGAGAAGCCCTTGCATCGTGGCATTCTCGTCTTTGCTCCTTCGCGAGCAATCTCAGCATGAGCGCGAGCTAACTAATACGTATGCACGGCGGCACGACTAGGTCCAATATACAGCGGGCTCTTCACCTTTCTCGCACTCTCCAGTGGCGCCTTCCTTGTTAGTCCGTGCTGTCCTGTTATTTATTCGTATTCCGTCTTGTTGTTGTAGCGAAGCGGCGCTGTCGATCCTGGCTTTGCTGATCTGCCGAAATACGAAAGGAAAAAGGAAGTTAGCATATTTTCTCCGACTACACTGGTGGAAGTGTAAGCAGGAATCCTTCAGCAAGGACGCAAGGTAACCATTACGAATTATATTGCACACTGGGGGCAATAACCTGAGAGAGAATGCAACTTTCATCGCAAACGGCAGTTAGCTCCTGTGTAGGCGATAAGCGCAGTCACAGGCGACAGTGTGTAATACACCGTAAGTCGGTCAGATGGGAAGCTAGCCTAATACTATTAGTATTTGTTAATAATGACTGTTTTCACGAGAGCAGTGACAGGTTATAAGCTCACGCTCACTTCTGCTGTAAAATTAAATGTATTCGAAAATGTCTTCGACAAGGACCACCATGCAGGCAAAACCTACAAACAGCAGCCGCATGTTTTTCTTAATAGGCAATCTATTGTCGCGTTTAAAAAGCAAATTGTGGGGCTGCTCATGCCAATCTGCACAACAAAACACAAGCAAAACAAAGGAAACAGCCTGGAAAAGGGATCAGCTTATAAAAATTTTAAAGTTATCGTGAGATCTAAAGTTCTTGCTCTTAGCAGTTCTTCTCAGTTCCCGAACAATCGCGTTCTGTCTCGCTAAGTACTACTACTTTTAGGGGCGAAGCTCCTTAGGGTGTGGGTCGTTCCCTCCTCTGTCGCAGTAGTAGTAGTAGTAGTAGTAGTAGTAGTAGTAGTAGTAGTAGTATGTATGTATGTAGCCACCTCGCGCCGCCGGGAGGCTCGCGCTCGAGAGCTCGCGCGCCGGGAGGCTCGCGCTCGCCCTCTGCGCGTGCCTCCCAGCGCGCGAGCTCTCTCACTCTTCCATCTGCTGCCTTGTGAGAGAGAGAGAGAGACAGAAAGAGAGAGAGAGCGAAAGGCGCGCGTTGACTATGGAAACGCTCTTTCTTCGATGAACGCTGTACCAGCTCGCAAAGAAGGAGAACGCGCCCTCACCCGCGAGAGACAACGTTGGCGCAGGCAGCGTCTTCTAGCGAGTTCCTTGATTGAAAAAGTCAGTTTCGCCACGAGGGCGAAGCTATGAATGCGATAGCAAGAAACTGTAATGCTATACGAAGTGAGGCTCGCAGCTTCAGGAGCAATATTAATTGTAGCAAACATGCACTTGCTAAGTGAGCGTCTCCCGTGGGCAGCGCGTGCTGGTACGAAGGGCTTTGTACGTTGTGTGTCACAAAGCTACACATACAAAGCTAGGAGAGGCCGCTAAATGAACAAACAGAAGACGAGCGCGAACTATCAAGTGAAGCACGCACGAAATGAACGCACCGATATACACCGAACGAGCGCGAATAAGCTGTCCAAATGGATACTCTCAGTTTGAACAGCGTTCCTGTTGTTCCTGTTGCAAAGGCGGCTGCCCGTTGCGCTCCTCGCGCCATCTCGCTGGTAATGAAGAAACGCTATAAGCGCCTGCCGTCTCTGAGTCCTGCCAGCAGTAAAGGGCGTGTATATAAGGCTCGCCGTTAGCTCGTTGAAGCGTCTGCTATTTGTGGCGTAGTGGTTAGCGCCACGCGCTGCGGCGTGAGAGGTTCCTGGTTCGATTCCGCGCGTCGGAAGCATTTATCCGAATTATTTTTCTTTGGGAATTATATATATATATATATATATATATAAAAGGCTTCATTGTCTGTTTGCTCATTAAGTTGTTTCTAACAAATAAAGAACGAGCCCTTGACCCCTTCCCTTTCGTTATATATATATATATATATATATATATTTATTTATACATGTACGGTTCATGACGGCGGCGACGGGGACGGCAAAAACCAGCCGAGACTGTCCATATATTTGCTATCGCAATAAAATACCGACTGCTCGAGCTGTAGAACCGTTCATCGGCCACCCATATATATATATATATATATATATATATATATATATATATAGGCACTGGATCTTGCCTTGCCATGAAGAGCCGGTGTGAGATTTCACGATTTCACTTGTGCGTAGTTGAACCATAAGGATTCGTAGCGTGCGCGTTAACTAAATTAATCCGGAACTCGGCACGATCTACGATGAACCTCCGGAGCTTCGCCCACTCATCATTCACTCCGTGGATATGCTGTGCTATTTTTTTTTCTCCTATCAAATCCCTTAAATTCAACAATCGCGCCGGTTCATATACATCGCATCTAAACTTTCTCCACCAGTCTTCTGCTGGTTTCTATCACTGGCTCGATTCACAAATACTATTTATTTATTTATTTATTTTTAATACCCTCAGGGCCGTAGGTTATTAAAGAGGGTCAAAGTAAAGAAACAAAAAGTACAGTGAATCCAAATAATACAATGGTTCTCCAGATTACAGAAACAAGTTAGCTTCAGAGTAAACAAACGAGTGCAGTGTGAATGAAAATAACAGAATAGTTCACCTGGTTATACAATGTTAGCAAATGTTCCGCAAAAATTTTTGTTGTTAGTAATGGTTGCGACACTTGTGAGGAAGTGCTCCGAATGATGAGATACACGGGGAATAAACGACTGAAAAAAAAAAACTGCAGATGCCACGTGCAGTGGAAATAAAGGAAATGCGAAGCACGCACCAGGAACGTAAAATGGATCTGCACTGTTGTCTCGCTATACCGATTTTGGTACATATGAAGTTAACGAAACGGCCGCGCACCAAGACTGTGGCACGTGAACCATGCCTCTCATGACACGCATGTCATGATTCTAATGGTATGACCTGCCATTTATGTTCGTCATGCAGTCATGTTGTGCCGTACCAATTTTAGCATACATCATCCCATTAACGAAAAGGCCAGGAGAGCACCAAGACCGTGGCACGTAAATCACGTCGCTCATGACATGCATATCAAGATTTTCATGTTATGGGCTGTCATTTATGTTCGTCATGCAGCCATGTTGTGGCATCTCATTTTCGTATACATCCCATTAACGAAACGGCCAGGAGAGCACAACGTCGTAGGCGGCCAGAGATAGATAGATAGATAGATAGATAGATAGATAGATAGATAGATAGATAGATAGATAGATAGATAGATAGATAGATAGATAGATAGATAGATAGATAGGAAAGGCCAAAGTTGTTCGGGTGCGCAGCGCAGAGTGTAGAGTGCATTTCCGATGGACACACCAGACAACGTCACCTTTCTTTTATATCTGCAGCCGGACAAAACGTCCCGCGCTCAAAATAATTGGCTTTCTGCCAGGCTCCATGTGTTGCAACACCCTGCGAAAAATGGAGTTTGCAGTGAAAGGCGCTGGCTGGGAAGGAAGTGCTAACGGGCAAATGCCCCGTCCGCTAAACTGAGTGGTCTTTCGCAATACCAATTTGTCAGGTCTGGTCAGCCGGAAGTGGCAGAAAAGCGCCTCGCGCGGTCCCACGCAGACAAAGGAGGGGGAAACGGACATAGGAAATGAGCTGGGCGTTCGTGTGAGTTGAGGGTGGCCAGATACTGCTTGACAATAAGTGAATGGCACCGAAGTAGTTGTCGAACGCCAAGCAGCAGAAACAGCCTTTCTGTTCCGATGTATAGGTGTACATAAGGAACAATCAGAGTGCTCTAGAACACTATAGTATCGCCCTCACTAGTTAACGTCAGTAAGTGAAGGTACCGGAATCAACAGCATCAGGCAGACCTATCCGCATACTGCAGGTCACGAGGCATTGCGCTGTAACCTGGCGCTATCTCAACGGCAATCAGTACTTTGGCTAACTTATGGGCTAGTTACTTGTGCCCTTTCGGCTGCTGCGATGGATCTACCATGGCCTTTCCCAGGATATAGACAGTAAGATGCTTACTGTCAACGGTACTGTGTAAACAATGTAGGAAGCATGCTCGCACCTCGCATTCTGAGAGCATCGTTCATGGCGTGATTGTGCTTTCTGTAGCTCCACTTTCCCTGATGCCGCCTGCCACATTAAGGTAGGACATAATTGCGCTAGATAACTGACGGCAAACGGAGTGCAAATATCTGTAATGGCATCAACTGACAATAACGTTACGGGCCCTCGCGATGAGCTAGTTTCCTTCTTTGTCTTAAGGACTACGTCACGTGCGATCAACTTAGAGCCCTCAGTAAGAGCACCGTGGGACTAAACCCCATCGACTTCCCTTTTTCCCGAATGCACCTCCCTTGGCTATAGACATCACCCCCGAACAAAACAGGCGTTTTTTTTTTTTAGCTGGGGAGAACATTGCTGGTGTCTGCGGGTTAAGCCAAAGTTTTATGGTTGTGCATTTCAATAGGATACAAAATTGCTTGTGGGTAATTCCGTGCCAAATCATCCAGCCTACTTCCGATCACAACAAAAAGAGATGAAGAAAATTCCTACGTATTTTTTAAGACCAAGACTAGCTCTGCTCGTATAGCTTTGTTACCAAAAATGTTTTCCGCAAGTTTACGTCTTTTCTTCTTTTGTTCCAACTTAGGTAAAGAGGGGTGAAAGGTGCTTTTCTTCTCATGGGTTATTATGCAATTCACGGGATCTTGTGCGAATTTTTGTATTGCAACATAAGTGATGTCACCGTAAATATAATGAATTATTCAAATGTGCGAATATTTCTTAAGCGTTTGGCGCCAATAATACTGAGGAATACGGCAAAATACATTCATCTCGGAAATGTTTATAAACTCAACGAGCGGCTATAAAGCTCACACTAAGGAAAAGAAATATCTGGGAGGATGAAGTCACCGCAGATGGTCTGAAAAAAGCCCCCCCCCCCCCTTTTCTTTTTCACACTCATAAAAAAAGAAAGCTATGCGTTGAATCTTATAGAGCGAGAGAGAGAAATAAGGAAGGAAAGGCAGGGATGTTAACCAGTCAGGAGTCCGGTTGGTTACCCTACACTCGGGGATAGGAGAAGGGGAAGATAGAAAGGAGAAGGAGAAAGGGGGAATGCCCACAGGACAGTCCTATCGCGTGTGATCATTATTCATACCCTTCATCTTCTCCCATGTAAATACTTATTTTTAGCGGTTGGGCTCGAGTAGCGGGACTCTGACTCGAGGCAATAAAAGGAACAGTGTTGCGGAATGTACGTTGTTTCACAAGTATGAAAGGCGCCCGGTAAGACCAGATGTTTTCAGAAAGCCAAAAAATTGGCCGCGTATATCCGTGCTTCGCTGCAAATGTCGTCGAAAGATGATAGTCTTCTACCGGCCGTACTACATGAGTCCCGGTTCATCTGCGGTTCGGCACGAGCTTCGGGCGTCTGTTCAGCCGCCGGGTACGCTCGCTTAGCCTCTCGGTCAGTGACAATTCGCACATCGCGCACCTCGTCTGTTTCCTGTTGCCTCCGGGCGCGCCTCGATTCACGATCTTTCGCTAGCCGCTGGGCTCGTTGCTCTGACGTTTCCTGGACACGCTTGAGATGACGGGCATCGGCACGCCGGCGCTTATCCGCTGCAATCTGCTCGTCGGTCTTTTCCCTGCGTTGTCTGGGATGTCTTGTAGAGTGTGTTCTATATCATCAAACGGCCATTTATGTTTTGCCTTGCCTCAGACAGCGCCCCGTCTATGTCGAATCGGCCGCATGTGGCTGGCATTGATGAAATGGAGGCAGCGCTGCGTAAGATATGGACGCCATCTGGCCATGATATCGGGAAACGCAAGAAGCTTGCGTAGTACGCACAGCTACTGGTAGGTGCCAGCACCGTGTCGTTTTACCGAAGCGTAGGAAACGTCCGCTTTTTCGTTCATAACGTGGCATTTTTAGCGCATCCTAACAAGCACTAGGGTCATTAGAATTACGCATCTATGTATTTTCTACTAAAGGAACACACCAACTAATATGTTGCGCCTCAGATATGCGTAATGTTTGCTTTTTGGTCGACTGTGTTCACAAGTATGAACGCAGCTATCAGTTTAAGATGGGTGGTCGTTGAGGAAGGGGTTAAACTTTCGCCATTCTACTGAATCGAAAAGCAGGACAGACAGACAGACACACACACACACACACACACACACACACACACACACACACACACACACACACACACACACACACAGACCAAAATTTCTGCGTTGAAGTATCGCAAGAAAGAAAAAGAACTTTCATTACCTTCTGAGCCGTTGGACGGTGAGGACGGTATTGCAAGATTGTCTGTTCACTTAGAGGACGATCGTCGAGCTTCTTGAACGACTCGGTCATAGTCTATGTTCTTCACATTGTTGACAGCTCCACAACCAGTGATCAACGGTCTCCTCGCATCCGCGGACAACACACGCGGGACTGTCAGCCATTCCGTTCATCCCACAATAAGCGCTTGCGAAGGCCACTCTTAACCACAACCGACACAGAAGCGAGGCCTCGCGTCGGTGCAAACCAGCCGGAGGTCCCGAATGCAGCAATGGGCTTTTACCCTGTGACGTCTGGTGCACCTTATATGTGGGATATCCCACTCAGCTAAGGACATCGCTCGCGCGAGAGTGCGAAGTTGCCTCGCAGCGTCGGTTCTTAAAGGTCCCCTAAACAACCCCGAGGTCCAAAATTTTTTTTTGCCTGATATAACTGCGCTCCTGTGCCATGTGAACATGCTCCCGCAAGAATTTTAAAATTCTTGCGGGAGCATTTAAAATAAAGAAGTTACATTGGTTTAAGTGGCCGCTTGCGTCGGTTTCGTTTTCTCGGTCGGCCTCCCCACCCTCCTCTGCCGAGGACAGGGTAGGCGCGGCGCGCCGTCGAGACTCCGCCCACTTTTGACACGTGACATGACGTGAGCAATTGACGTCATTGACGCTTGCGCTGCATTTCCGGTTTCTCCTGCGCTCACGCCAGTGGGATGGCCAGAGGATCCTACAATAGACCTGGTTTCGACCAATCAACGAGCTACAACTGCGCAAGGTTGTTTGCGGTAGAACGTGACGACACCTAGGATGCGAGCGCGACTGGTCAATCGCAGGAAAGAGGCGCGGGAATTGTTTTTTGAAATACGGCGTTTTGCAGCATTATAATTAGTTAAGGATGAAAGGAGTTGAAAGGACGGGCTAAAGAATGGCTGTTCGAATAAATCACGACAATGGTTTATTAAGCGAGCGTCTGCCCGTGAGCTACCACCAAGCCACAGAAAGATGAATAGGATGAATCGCTGGGCTGGATATGAATAGACGAGCAGGTTCGTTGATTTGAATTTCTAGCAGATAAACCACTTTAGAAACGCACTTCGAAAAGACGCCCTTAGAGTGTATGTAAAATTGATTGCACCTGCACTGTCCGCCAGTAGCAATCAACGGAACTTCTGCATGTTTGACCATATTCGTACGCGTTGCTGAAAAGAACAAACCGATAACAATTACAGTTACAGCCACAAATAATGTGATTGATAAATTGTTCCAAGCGCAACTGATTACTTTCAAGCGTCAATTTCATAGAACTCTGTTTTTTTAAGGTAGAACATATGTACATCTATGCAATTGCATAAATAGAGCGGGCGCCAGTAAGTTGAGTGAAAAAACAAAGCAATGAACCTGCAAATAAGTACCTCTAATTGGTGGCACGAGCAGTAGAGTCTTGACTCTTGCCTTGCGCAGGACTTTCGCTTCACCGCAGATGCCGGTTGTGAACTACTTCAATAATCAAATCTCGGAAAAAGATAACCGTAAAAGATGGTTAGAGTTGCAGTCTCGTCAATATATATGATACTAGAGCACAAGTCTTATACTAGAGAGGCGTTTAATGATCAGGAACAATACTGGAAATACAAATCACTTGTGACTCATACTGTCGTTGGATATGTGAATGTGAGGCACACGTAAGAAAGAAAGAAAGAAAGAAAGGAAAAGAAAGAAAGAGAAATCATGTGTAGGTCATACTCGCTTGGATATGACACAAATGTCACAACAGCACCAAGATGCGAGTGGCACGAAGAGACGCCAAGGCAACGATAAGGGCCTGCCGTGTCAAACCTCAAAGCGCAGCTTGAAATCTCGCAAAAGAAAAAGAAAGTGTTATATGCGCGTCCGGGTACAGGTTCTTTCCACTAGACTTTGCCGGTGGTCTCGCTATATAAGCTTTGTATTTCAGTGTCTCGCTTTTCTTTAGCATTTACGCATCTCATGTTTTCTCTCCTCTACACCTTACTTAGTGTCAACAGCAGTTGTCTCTCGAAGTTAGCGCCGGTCACTTTCCCGTGTTTGTCTTGAAGACGTCCGCTGCAACGTTCACGGACCTATCCACGGACTCACTAGAGATAAGTTCGGGATTCCCGTTCGGTGATTGCGCAGTACTTCGTTGCGTCCTTGTGAGTAAATTATAATATTTAATTTTTGTGAACAATTACAGGAAATAAGAAACTGAACTGCGAGTGTAGTTGGTCTTTGCATTTAGAAGTAATCCATTACTTGTAGCGCATAACGTACATATGCGTTTGATAAATATTCCTTACCATTGGTGTTCCTTACTGGTGTTCATTGATGAGGTTACGCGAACTAAGGAGATCTACCATCACAAGATTTCATTTCTCGACTCATTAGCAAAAATGAATTAGAATATGATCACAACAGAAGCAATTCCTATATTCTGGAAGACGTAGATCGCTATCATTCGAGTCGTGCTGCTCCTTGAGTTTGCATTTGAATTAACAGATTCGCTAATAGTGTTTACCGACATGAAGCGAGTGCATAATATTCTTCTCTTGTTTTTCGCTCTGGCACACATCCAACTTTTTGGCAGTAAAAAGAATCTAGTTTTTCTGAACGTTGCGGTGCTTTAAAGCAACATCTGTTTTGGTATGGTGCGTGAAGCGAAAACATAAGGAGAAACTCGGACGGGGATCCAGTATTGAAACAGTCTTACACCCCAAAAGTTGAAGAAATAAAAACTAAGGCGGAGTGCTAAGGAAGTATATAACAACATAAAAGCCCCAGCCTACACCCAGTCGAGGTTACCCCTCATACATGCAAATGGCTCATAACTTCTTAAGGCCCGTCATGCGAGCACTAGCAAAAAAAAAAAAAAAAAAGGAATAGAAAATCTTTCGGTGTCTTCAGGGATCCTTGAAGGCACGTTTAAAAGATAGCCCGTGAGACTTCAGCCTATGTGTAAACGTACGTTCTACCTGAATCCCATTGCATCTTTCAATCTCTATGGGCCAATGAACTCAATCACGTGATGCCTGTGCCCGCGTATCCCTAGCTCCTAGGCGCATATCAAATGCCCGTATGAGCCACGCGTGATTATATTATCGTTAATAATGTAATCGTGACACAGGTTCTGAGCATATTTTGGCAGTAGTATCGCGACCTAGCAGTAACGCTGGTCACGCACTCCTGCACTTGCCTGCTAAGATTGGTGCATACCACGTCAAGGATACGCGAAATTTCATTTATTTTCGTTTTTGCTGAATTTCGCGACAAACCTTTTCGCAAGATTTTGCAAGATCCCGAAGAGCAAGCGCTCTGCCATAGCATTATGCTGCTAGAAACTATCTACATGAAAATGAAAACTTAAGATACAGGTTCAACTCGACGCCCACAGTGGGGAATTAACGAAAGCTATCTTTGGCCAACGTTATAAGCATTTCAAGGAGAAAACCACTTGATAAAGAAGAAACAAACTGATCAACTTCTCAGAAAGAAGTTGCGAAAATAATAAAATAAAATGGAGGATACCTCATCTAGTTGTGCAATACTACAGTGTTGTATTCTTATCGAGAACTCTCACTGGTGCCATCTTGCGAAGTAAAAAAAGAAAAGAAAAGAAAACAGGCACGTCGAGTAAACAAACATGCCACGTTATTCTACCTTGGCAACAGAGAACGAGAAGCGCCTTGACTTCAAGACCTGGTGAATAAAATACATCACCGAGAACCCATAACTTATTTCTCGCGAAGTTGTCCCGCAGAACTCTTAAGAGACGTGCGACGAGAAGAGAAAATAAATTTCGGAAGCAAACGGGGCTTAATGTTCGTTGATTGATACCTACATGGCTTCTTCTTTGCTCGTATCATCGTCCTCGGTCCGTCAAGGCCTGCGAAAATTGAAATCGATTTTCCATTAAAGAAAATGTCACGCATTGCTAAACTCGTTCTTCTGGTAAGAAAAAGATCTTCGAACGCTGCAGAAGTTTTACTGCACGTGCCAGTGCTGCTTTTTCTTTTCTATGCATTTTTAGTAGCATTGCTGCTGGCGACGTTTGGCATAGATACACAAAACTGTCACGCACAAGTGGGTCAGAGGCTTCTGCCAAGCCTCTCTCCCTGACCTCAATTAATCCCATTGAGGCCCAGCGATTTCTAACGGACTGATCTAATATGTAAGCCAGTTGACGACTCTGTTATCAAAGATGAAAATTATGTTCTTGCGCTGATATATAGCATCTGCTCATGTTTAGCATCTGCTATATATATACGTATGCTCGCTACCAGGCAGACTTATGAAAAGGAGGCCACCTGCGAAGAAACAAACAAAAAACAAAAATTCACCCGCCGTAATGTTTCCGCAGTTCCGCGTGGTAGCGTCTTGTTTACCGTGTAGAGGAAAGGCCTTCACCGTGCTTTCATATTGAACATTTGAACTTTAACTAATGGATATTTTTCTATGTTTTCTAGATAATGTAAGCAACAAACTACCAAATGACATTCACGACCCCATTGATCTTTTAAAATACTACACTAATTTGCTGACTAACAACTTTTTTAACATTTAAGAAGGAAGAGCGGATTTTTGTTTTCATTTCTTGAACTGCGATGATCATCGAATGCGCCTAAAATTGTAAAGGCTAACTGTTTGCATTAAACAGCTTTATTGTAGCCTGAAAGGGTTAAGCGGTTTGACGCAGGCCACGGTATGGCGGCAACAGTTCATTCAAATAAAAATAAAAACGCAAGCTCTTCTTACTGTGTCATCGATATTACTTCTATGGGCCGGGGTAGGTTACAAAAATATCGCACCATATCGTATACAAGTAGAGGCACGAAATTCCCACGTTTTCAACTGAACACGCTGCCCGGTGTGTGTAGCCTGTCCTTTCTCCTTAATGTGCTCAGTTTGTCCAAGATACAGGATTAGGTTTCTGTAGGTCAAAATAATTTGAGCAGTCATTATAAACAATAATTGTTCGGGTGGCTATCATGCTGAACTAAGACGAGCTCCCAAAATTTGCATATTTCTCCGATTTACGCACCAAGAACTCATAATTTTGTTAACTTATGTGCGTTTTAACACGACAGTATTTTACGCGGGGTCTACTACGACATAATACGTATGGATTTCCCTGCAGCCTTGTCCTACAAGCGGGTGGATGCAAATTTTCTTATTCACACTTGTCGCTTGTGTGATTTCAATAAACCTAAGTCCAAACGATCACAAGAAAAGGGTTTATTTCGCGGTAGCCTAAACTGCTATAATGGCGAAGCGATGCATGCATGCACATTCTTAGTTATAAAGTGAAGAACGCTCACCAGGCATAATCCTAAACTTGTGAGAACTTGCTCGCCTCTCAGCTTACGGGGAGAACACGGTCAAAAGCCAAAATCTTTGTCTTTAAGAGCACAACGCGACGACGCCACCGTGTTACGTTCACATTGTAACCGCATAGATGCGCTTTTTGGCGGAGGAGGAAAAGGAGGAGGAGAAAGAAGCAAGCAAAGAAAGACAGGAAGGATAGGCAGTGCTGAGACGGGCTGGCTACCCAGTGCGGAAGAAAAGAGGCAAGGGAAATGAAAGGTAATAGAAAAGAGACACGACAAGAAAAAAAGAAAAGAGAGAAAAAAAGGGCAGCGGTGAACATGAAGACGCGGACATTTTGAGACCAAATACTGTACGAATTACTAACGCCGGTAGAAATTATCGCGCAGGAAAGGCTTTGAAAGAATGTACGTTTAACGATGCGGGGCCGCCACAACTGGAACCTCCAAGGTCGCAGGTTCGACGCCCAACAACCCCCCCCCCCCTCTTTTTTTTTTCTTTCTTTAACGATGTCTGTTATAAGTTCGGGATTACGTCGGTGGGGGGGGGCTGGTGCCGTAAACGGCACTTGAACATTCAAGTGCCGTTTACGACTCACTCCTACACCAGAACAGGAATAGACCCTTTTCGGAATACAGCGCCACCTATTGTGAAGGATGGGGACTATGAGACGGCCGCCATCAGTTGGTCGGACTCGCGGGCGCTACACGTAGAGAACCGGCGAACGGCACCCCTAGCTCGCCGCAAAATCCTATCGCTTGTGGATTCGGTGACATGTCTGTGCATTGCTGCGTGCCGCTTTGCAAACAGCGAGGAGTATTAGGGGATGACGGCTCGAAGGCAAGTCTGCGTTTATACATTTCGTTAGCTTCCTATGTGTTACTTTTGCTAGCGCGCGTCTTACGTCGCTTTTGTCGACTTGCAGGTGTCGTTCTTCGCCTTCCCAAAGGACCCGCTTCTGAACAAGAGATGGCTTGTTGCAATCAAACGCGACGAAGGAAAGTTGTTTGCCGTGACGAAGCACACAAAAGTGTGCTCGACACATTTCGCCAACGACGACTACTTGCCGAATGTAGTCGGCGGTCGGCGTTATCTTCGTGTTGACGCCGTACCGAGCGTGTTTGCGTTTGGAAAACCCCAGCGTCCAGCTAGAAGAAAGCCGAGGGACCGACAGCAGTGCGTCTCGCGAGCGCAACGGCTGTCCGCCATCGGTCAGGCTGGCAGCTCCGAGCTTGCGTTGGAAACAACGCTTTCTCCCGGTGGCGATGTCGCCGTGTCGCGGGACTGCGCGACAGCAGATGAGGTTCTGGACGCCACCTTGTGCAGTGATAGTGCTTCAGCGCCAACCGGACTTTCAAGAGCGCCAGGAAGTGTGGACGCACATGTGCAGCCACAGTGGTCAATCTGGAGGAGCAGCTGTCTGAGCACCAAGCCAACTGGAAAGCGATTTAGAAGGTAGGACCGAAGAGGTGAAGTGTGCGAGTGCCAGTGCAGCGAGAGTGCCCGAGCTCGAAATGCAGCTATCTCTGCTTCAAGTCCACGTTCAACAGCTAAAGAGCGACTTGGAAGGAGGTGAACCAAGGAGGTGAAGTCAGCAAAAGATGCGCTTTATAAAGCTCAAAGAGAGTGCGAAATAGTCACTATGGAAAACAAAAAACTTGATCAGCAGAAAAGCAGGCGATTTTCAATCGAATGTTTCATGGACAGCCCTGAGGACATAAGCTTCTACACTGGGCTTCCCAACTTTGAATCATTCATGAGCTTTCTGCGTTTGATAGACCCGGTGAGAATGCAGAAAATATAAGAGTATGGTCTAGGAGCTACTCAGGTAGGCCAAGTAATGCAGGAAGGCCACACATGTTGACAGCCGAGGACCAGCTTTTTCTTGTTCTTGTGAGGCTGCGCCTCGGTCTCTTCGAAAGAGACCTAGCATACAGGTTCAAGGTGTCAGTTAATACAGTTTCAAGAATATGCACCACATGGATCAGCTTCATTTATTTGCAAGTTGGCCAGATGGACCTATGGGTGAGCAGAGAGGAGGTTGACAGAACTATGCCAGCCATTTTTAAAGAGCGATGCCCAACAACAAGGGCCATTATTGACACAACAGAACTGAGATGCGAAGTACCAATTTCCCTGGTTCTTCAGTCAGCTACATACTCAACCTACAAACCAAATAATACAATGAAGATTTTGGTTGTCGTTGCACCCGACGGCGCGATCACGTTTTTGTCAAAGCTATTTACAGGGTCAGTGTCAGACAAAGAGCTTGTCGAAAAAAGTGGTTTTTTAAACCTTCAGTTTCAGCCTGGCGACTCGGTAATGGCCGACAAGGGCTTCAAGATACAGGACCTGCTCAGCGCAAAAGGAGTTGCTTTGAACATTCCCCCTTTCCTGCAGAGGCAGCGCCTGACTAAAGAAGAAGTTAGAGCAACAGAAGAAATTGCAAGCCTCAGAATACATGTCGAGCGACGCATTCAACCAATTAAGGCCTTCCACATTTTTGATAGGCCTATTCCACTGTCTATTGCACCAATCATCAGTGAAATTTGGGCATTGTGTGCATTCTTAAGCAATTTCCAAAGTCCTTTAATAGCAACGTAGGGTTTGCAGTAGCAACAGTCTTGCTGCAGTCATGTACGTGTCGTGTCAGTTCAGTGTAACATTGCAGGGACAACCAAGATGGCTCAGTGAAAGCCACGACTTTTACTCAAGTTGCAAGAAAAGAACACAAGGCTCTGTAGTATCAATTTTATTGACACATCAACAGTTCAAAAATCATCCTGTGCACTGCATCATAGGTCAGCAAACTCACTCATGAGTCGACTCATTCAGACTCAGATCGAGCTGTGAGTATGAGTGAGTCCGGTAGAGGAAAATTTCGGTGAATCCGAGTTCGAGTGAGCTTTCACAGCATGAGTGCGTCTGAGTGAGTTAAAAAATTTTGCCGACCTATGCAGTGCATGACTTTTTTGCCAAGTACGGCAGAAGTGTCGAGAAATAAAAGCTGTCCAACTTCATTCTGCATTTCTTCCACTCAGATTCATTGAATCGAATTCTTTCGACAACCAGAAATTGTGGAGCATACACAACAAAGTCGTCCCAAGTCACCCCTGCAATTGCCATCTGCCCAAGCACCTGATAATAGTAACAGTGGGTGCGGTTTAGCCTATATGTGCCATTATTGTCCTTTATAAGGCATGAGCCTTGAATACATGGTTCTTTAAGGTCTTTCATTGAGTAGGAGCACTTGATTTCTACGATGCCATGAGGTTCCTGTTCCTCGGGGTCCCATACCACACGATCAGGAGAGGCACCAAGCCACGGGCATCCTGGGTCCACGACAAGGCCGCAGTGAAATGTCTGGATGTTGTGCCTGATGGTGCGCAGCGTTGTTTCGTATTTCTGAACAGCCACGGCTTCACTTGAAACTCCATACCTGAAACAGCAATATTTTGCAGGCTTAGTCATGCTTGCATTCTACGATACAATCAACATTTTGCAGTGCATACAAGGTGTATACATATGTTAAACACAGCATGCAAAGCTACTTCCTTTTTCAAAGTTTCTTGAATACTGTGATAGTAGACACATGAGTGTGATTTGGTGATAACATTGCACCTGTGCATTCATTAGTGCAAATAACTTATAGCCACTGGTGTTTACTGGAAGCAGTGCTACGTATAGCAGATGTAAACAGGGCATAGGAAGTTACTTAACGTGTATACTGTGTTACTGTACCATATCTTCTTGCTTTGTTACAAACCAACTTTTTCAATAAAATGTTCAACTCAAACTTACTGTATGGCCCTTACTCGAGACAGATCTCTGTCTGTGGTGAGGTTTTGCAGGCCTTTCTCCGTCCACTTTTCACGAGAGACGGCAACACCAAAGTTAGATGCAGTTAAGCGGTCTTTGCGAGCAGCTCTCCATGTTGCACTTTGGCTCTGCTGGCGAGAGGTCTGCTCAAGCTTGCGAGCTTCGTCAACAGACATTACGAGAGCCTGCATATAAAGGTGCAGCACATGTTGGGGTTAACACAAAAAATGCCAATATAATCACACTTTACAATGCCTGGTTGCTAAAACGAACGAAAGTAGTTGTAGAAATAGGTTGATTAGTACAAGTTATGTTTATAGGACATGACAAAAGCACAAAATGGAAGAGCAGGTTCTACTTGGAAGTTATGCACAATATTCCTGTTTTTCCGTGCTTTATTTCATGCTACACGCATACTATGCATTGCCCCTACTGGTAAGAGGTTGGTTTAAGCCTGTTTTCTGTGCTTTGTGCCATTCCACATGCCAACAGGTATTTACATGCATGTGCTTGCCTCGATTACAGCTTGCTGCGTTGGTGGCAGGCCCACAGACGACACAACAGTGGGCAGAGTTTTTGAAAAAAGTGCTAGCTGCACGGGTGTCAGCTGCGTAGCTGAACCCTGCTGAATTTCTGGGCACAAATAAGTCGTGAAGTCGTGTGGCACAAGCGGTTTCTGGCTCCACAAGAGGCTGCCTACACGTGTCGCCAAACAAGCTGTCTGCTTTTGTCGGTGCTGTAGACTTCCAGTGCCCCAGAAGTGAACTCTTAGTATGCGCAGCCATCTCGATTGCAAACTGTTTTGCAGCTTTTTGAACGTCTTCTAGGGACCTCGGCCTTTTTCTGGCTTCATAAAGACGCGACTGGAGCGGGTTAGACACACCCTCTGGCCTTGCGGCTCTCCAATCAATGTCATCAACGCTGGAAGCCGGTATTTTCTGCCCCCGGGGCCGCCTCCACATTTGAGGAAGTTCTGTACATGACAGTTCTGGCGGAGGCTCCTCATACCCACTTGTGATAAGGAGCACAAGGACTTTCAACAGTCCCATTACATGGTGACATGCTCCATTTTCTCCGGTGGCGCATTCGCATACGCATTCTCGCACGTAACCATCATGTGTCAGTGCGGCGGACACGGTGTACCAGTAGCGCATCCAGGATCTCTACCAGGGGGGGGGGTTCAATTTTTCACGAAGGGCCGGGCATGCCATTACACAGTTGTTGCGTGTGTAAAAAAAAGTAAATAAAATGCCAAATAATAGTAACATCAATGATGATGATTATTTTTATTATTTTTTCGGCATATTGCAGAGACATTAGCGCCACATTCTCCTAGGACATAGGAGCAGTTACGGAGTGGGATGGGATTAGGACGGCCTCAAAGGGGGGGGGGGGGGGGGTGTTACAACTCCCGAACCCCCCCCCCCCCCCGTCGGTGCGCCACTGTGCTCTACGATGCGGTAAAACGCATTTTGTGCGACTTCTGATCGAGTCAATATTTCACAAAAAGACCCAATACTATAGTCTTACCTTTTTGGCATTTTGGGCAAGATTTTGAGAGACCGTATTTTTATTCAGGAAGGCGCGCAATAAGTAGAGCAATGCTCAATGATGCGGCCAAACGTATTTAGAGCGACTTCTGAACGAGTCAAAATCTCACAAAAAACCCAATACTATAGTCTTACCTTTTTTGGCATTTTGGGCATGATCTTGAGAGACCGTATTTTTATTCAGGAAGGCGCGCAATAAGTAGAGGAATGCTCTACGTTGCGGGAAAACGCATATTGTGGGACTTCTGATCGAGTCAAAATTTCACAAAAAACCCAATACTACAGTCTTACCTTTTTTGGCATATTGGGCAAAATTTTGAGACACCGTATTTTTATTCAGGAAGGCGCGCAATAAGTAGAGGAATGATCTACGATGCGGTAAAACGCAGTTTGTGCGACTTCTGATCGAGTCAAAATTTCACAAAAAACCGAATACTATAGTCTTACCTTTTTTGGCATATTGGGCAAAATTTTGAGAGACCGCATTTTTATTCAGGAAGAAGCCCAATATGTAGAGGAATGCTCTACGATGCGGCCAAACGTATTTAGAGCGACTTCTGAACAAGTCAAGATTTCACAAAAAACCCAATACTATAGTCTTACCTTTTTTGGCATTTTGGGCAAGATTTTGAGAGACCGTGTTTTTATTCAGGAAGGCGCGCAGTAAGTAGAGGAATGCTCTGTGATGCCGCCAAACGTATTTAGAGCGTCTTCTGAACGAGTCAAAATTTCACAAAAGCCCAAGACTATAGTCTTACCTTTTTTGGCATTTTGGGCAAGATTTTGAGAGACCGTATTTTTATT